>CM053558.1:61904970-61925789 GCA_028646465.1 Rhinoceros unicornis | reverse complement strand
TAAGAAATGATGAAATCCAGCCATTTTGACAACATGGATGGACTTTGTGGGAATTATGCAAAGTGAAATAAGTCAGAGGGAGAAGGTCAAATACCATATGATTTCCTTCATTAAGTAGTAGATAATAACAACAATGAACAAACACATAGAGACAGAGATTGGATTGGTGGTTACCAGAGGGGAAGGGGGGAGAGAGGAGGGTGAAAGGGCTAATTCGGTACATGTGTGTGGTGATGGGTTGTAATTAGTATTTTGGTGGTGAACATGAGGTAATCTATGCAGAAATAGAAGTACAATGATGTACACCTGAAATTTTTACAATGTTATAAGCCAATGTTACTGCAATAAACAAAAAATTAAAAAAATAAAAAGAAAACCAGTGGGGTTTACATCCAGAGGAGAGCAAGAGGGCTGTAGGAAACCAAGACTGTTCTTAAAGAGCTTGCACAAAAACTTACTTGCTCGGAGTCCCAGCGCAGAGGAAGCAGTTTCAAAAGCACTTGGGTCATAGATGAAGGATATTAATTCACTAATTTTAGGGCATGTGCTGGAGGGGCAAGGATCTGTTGGAACATTCTCTGAGGATGAAGGCTGTCATGGGTGCCACTTTTTTGTTCACCTTCTACCTAGCTGTCTCACCACAGGCAGGTGCCATTTCTGACTCCCCATATACCTTACTAGCACGACTTGTCTCATACCAGCATTCACTTGCAAACTCACTCCAGATGGTGCTCCCCCAAAGTGGTCACCCACACTGCCCAAACCAGAAAACAGCTTCACCCATCACTGGAGCCCCTCCAAAGCAACCCCCACCCCATCTCACCCAATTCATGGTCTTTGCTGGCTCTAGGACCCCTCCAAAGTAGCTCCTCACCCCACCACATCTTATGTGCAGCCTCAGCCAGGGCGAGCATCTCTGCAAAGTGGCTCCTGCACCAGAGACCTCCCCTACCCACCAATGCACCCACAATTTTCACAGCTGGGCCTTGCAGCCAAGTACCCCAGAAGCTAGCACTGCACACCAGTGTACCTACAGCAAATGTGGCCCAGCCACAGCCAGAGGGCACATATAGTTACACAGGGAACACCCCTGGAGCACCTGGCTCTGGAAACCAGGGAGGACTGTGCTACCAGGCCACACAAGACACCTTCTATATAAAGTCACTCCTTTAGGTCTGGGAGATATAGCTGATATACCTAATACATGGAGAGAAACACAGAGAGTTAGGAAAAATTAGACAAAGGAATATGTTTCAAATAAAAGAATAAGACAACATCTCAGAAAAAGAACTAAAGGAAACAGAGATAAACAATCTTCCAGATAAAGAGTTAAAAGTAATGGTCATAATGATACTCACTGAACTTGAGAGAACAATGGAGGAACACTGAGAATTTCAACAAAGAGATTAAAAAATATAAAAAAAAAGTTTGTAGCTAAAATATACAATAACTGAAATAAAATATACACTAGAAGGAATCCACAATAGGTTAGGTGATGCAGAAGAAAGAATCAGTGATCTGGAAGACAGGGTAGTGGAAATCACCCAAATGGAACTGCAAAAAGAAAAAAGAATTAAATATGAGGACAGTGCAAGGGACATCTGGGACAACATCAGGCATACTAACATTTGCATTACAGGGGCCCCAGAAGCAGAAGAGAGAGAGAAAAAGACAGAAAACCTATTTGAAGAAATAACGGCTGAAAATTTCCCTAACCTGGCAAAGGAGACATATATGCAAGTTCAGGAAGCACAGGTAGTCCCAAAGAAGATTAACCTGAAGAGACCCAAACCAGACATATTATAATTAAAATGTCAAAAGTTAAAGATAAGCAGATATTGTAAGAGCAGCAAGAGAAAAACAACTAGTTATGTACAAGGGAGCCCCCATAAGAATGTCATCTGACTTTTCAGCAGAAATGTTACAGGACAAAAAGGAGTGACATAACATGTTCAAAGTGCTGAAAGGAAAAAACTTACAACCAATAATACTTTATCTGATAAGGTTATCACTGAGAATTGAAGAGGAGATAAAAAGTTTCTCAGACAAGCAAAATCTAAGGGGTTTCATCACCACTAAACTGGCCTTACAAAAAATGTTAGAGAGACTTCTTTAGGTGGAAAAGAAAACGCTTTAATTAGAAATGCAAAAATTATGAAAGAAAAATCTCACTGGTAAAAGTGAATAAAATTAGATAAACAACCTATATAGCTAGCATGAAGGTTAAAAGACAGATGTAGTAAAATCATCTATATTTACAATAAGTAATTTTATTGTTGTTATTGCCATTGAGTCAATTCTGACTCCTAGGGACCCTGTGTACAGCAAAGCATAACCCTGTACAGTCTTTTTATGCCATCCTCTCACCTTTCATCACTAAATCAGACATTGATCTACTGCTATTCGTATGGTTTTTATGGCCAAGTTTTTTTGAAGTGGTGGCCAAGTCCTCTTTCTTAGTCTGTCTTAGTCTGGAAGCTCCACTGAAACCTGTCCACCGTGGGTGACTCTGCTGGTATTTGAAATACCAGTGGCATAGCTTTCAGAATGACAGCAACATGCAGCTACCACAATGTGACAACCAATAGATGAATGATGTGGTTCCCTGACCACAACAAAAACTCAGGCAGTGGCAGTGACAGCACGAAATCTAAACCATCAGACCACCAAAATAAGTAGTTAGGGCTACAGAAAATAAAATAATATAAAAGATGATTTCAAAAACATAAAATGTCCAAGGAGAGTAGTAGAAATGTAGTGCTTTTAGAATGTACTCAAACTTAAGCAACCATCAACTTAAAAGATTGCTATATACATAGGTTGTTATATAAGAACCTTACAGTAACCACATACTAAACACTGATAATAGATACACAAAAAATAAAAAGAAATACAAGCATAACACCAAAGAAACTCATCAAATCACCAGGGAAGAAAGCAATAGAAGAAGCAGAGAACTACAAAAACAACCAGAAAACAATAAAATGGAAATAAGTACTTTATAATTACTTTATAATATTAACAATAATTAATTTAAAAGTAAACGGACTAAATGCTTCAATTGAAAGACCTAGAGTGGCTAAATGGTTTGAAAAACAAGAACTGTGTACATGCTGCCTACAAAAGACTCACTTCAGATCCAAAGACACAAAAAGACTCAAAGCAACAGAATGGAAAAGATATTCTGTTCAGAGGGAAAAGAAAAAGAATCTGGAGTTGCATTGCTTATATCAGACAAAATAGACTTTAAAATAAAGTCTATACCAAGAGACAAAGAAGGCATTACATAAAGATAAAGAGATCAATCCAACAAGAAGATATAACACTTGTAAATGTATATAAACCCCACATAGGAACACCTAAATACATACAGAAAATATTAATAGATATAAAGGGAGAAATTGACAGTCATACAATAATAGTATGGGCCTTTAACACCCTACTTACATTAATGGATAATTCATTCAGACCTACAATCATTGGCCTTAAATGATACATTAGACCAGATAGACAATAGATATATGCAGAACATTATATCCAGAAACAGAATACACATACTTTTCAAGTGCACATGGAATATTCAGAAGGATATATCACATGTTAGGCTGCAAAACAAGTCTCAATAAATTTAAGAATATTGAAATCATATGAAGCATCTTTTTTGACCACAATAGTATGACAGTAAAAATCAACTACAAAAAGAAATCTGAAAAAAACACATACACATGGAGTCTAAACAACATTCTACTAAACAACCAATAGGTGATAGAGGAAATCAAAAATACATTGAGACAAATGAAAATGTAAACACAACATTCCAAAATCTATGGGAAGCAGCAAAAGCAGCTCTAAGAGGAAAGTTTATAGCCATACAGGGCTACCTAGGAAACAAGAAAAATCTCAAATAAGCAATCTAACCTTACACCTAATAGAACTATAAAAAAACTAAAAAAACTCAAAGTTTGTAAAAGGAAGGAAATAATGAAGATTAGAGTGGAAATAAATGAAATAGAGACTAAAAATATCATAGAAAAGATCAATAAAATAAGAAATGATTCTTGGAAAAGATGAAAATAATTGATAAACCTTTAGCCATACTCATCAAGACAAAAAGAGAGAGGACCCAAATAAATGAAATCACAAATGAAATGAGAAGATACCACAGAGATACAAAGGATCATAAGAGATTACTAAAATTATATGCCAAAAAATGGACAAAATAAAAGAAATGGATAAAATCCTGGAAACATGCAATCTTCCAAGACTGAATCATAAAGAAATAGAAAATCTGAACAGACCAATTAATAGTAATGAAATTGAATCAGTAATAAAAGCAACCCCCAACAAACAAAAGTCCAGGACCTAATTGCTTCACAGGTGAATGCTAACGAACATTTTAAGAAGAGTTAATACCTATCCTTCCAAAGTATTCCACAACACTGAAGAGGAAGGAATGCTTCCAAACTCATTCTATGAGGCCAACAGTATTCTGATAGAAAAACTACACAAAAACACTACAAAAAAATGAAAATTATGGGCCAATAACCCTGACGAACATAGATGCAAAAACCCTCAGCAAAATATTAGCAAACCAAATTTAATGATACATTAAAAGCATCATACACTTTGATCACATGGGATTTATTCTGGGAATGCAAGGATGGTTGAATATCCACAAATCAATGTGATGCACCACATTAACAAAATGAAGAATAAAAATAAAATCATTATATCAATAGAAGCAGAAAACTTTTTTACAACAGTCAACATCAATTTATGATAAAAACTCTCAACAAAGTAGGTATAGAGACAACATAGCTCAAAATAATAAAAGCTATATATAACAAAGCCACAGCTAATGTCATACTCAATGCTGAAAAGGTGAAAGCATTTCCTCTAATATTGGGACCAAGACAAGAATACCCACACTCACCACTTTTATTCAACATAGTATTGGAAGTCCTAGCCGTAGCAATCAGATAAGGGAAAGAAATAAAAGACATCCAAATTAGAAAGGAAGAAGTAAATCTGTTACTGTTTGCAGATAACCTGATACTATGTATTGAAAACCTTAAAGACTCCACCAAAAACTATTAGAAGTAATACATACATTTGGTAAAGTTGCAGAATACAAAATTAATATACTGAAATCTGTTGCATTTCTATACACTAATAATGATCTAAAAGAAAGAGAAATTAATAAAAAAAATCCCACTTACAATTACATCAAAAAAGTAAAATACAGGGGCCGGCCCGGTGGCGCAAGCGGTTAAGTGCGCGCGCTCCGCTGCGGCGGCCCGGGGTTCGCCGGTTCGGATCCCGGGCGCGCACTGACGCACTGCTTGTCGAGCCATGCTGTGGCGGTGTCCCATATAAAGTAGAGGAAGATGGGCATGGATGTTAGCCCAGGGCCAGTCTTCCTCAGCAAAAAAAAGGGGAGGATTGGCAGATGTTAGCTCAGGGCTGGTCCTCCTCACAAAAAAAAAAAAAAAAAAAGTAAAATACCTAGGGATAAATTTAACCAAGGGGGTGCAAGAGATGCACTCTGAAAACTGTAAGACATTGATGAAAGAAATTGAAGACGACACAAATAAATAGAAAGATGTACCATGCTCATGGATTGGAAGAATTAATATTATTAAAATGTCCATAATTCCCAAGGCAAGCTACAGATTCAATGCAATCCTATCAAAATACCAATAACATTTTTCACAGAAGTAGAACAAATAATTATAAAATTTGTATGGAAGTCCAAAAGACCCTGAATAACCAAAGAAGTCTTGAGAAAGAAGAACAAAACAGGAAGTATCATGGTCCCTGATTTCAAGCTACACTACAAAGCTAAAGTAATCAAAACAATATGCACAAAACAAAACACATGGGCACAAAAACAGACACATTGATAAATTGAACAAAATACAGAGCCCAGAAATAAACTCATGCTTGTAGAGTCAATTAATTTATGACAAAGTAGGCAAGAATATACAATGCGGAAAAGACAGTCCTGTCCGTCAATGGTGCTGAGAAAACTACACCACTATATTCAAAAGAATGAAACTAGATGCCCTTCTCACACCATATACAAAAGTAAACTCAAAATAAATTAAAGATTTAAATGTAAGACCCAAAACCATAAAACTCCTAGAAGAAAACATAGACAGTAAAATCTTTGACATCAATCGTAGCAACACATTTTTGGATCTATTTATTCAGGCAAGGGCAACAAAGCAACAATAAACAAATGAGATTATAACAAACTAAAAGGCTTTTCACAGCAAAGGAAAATATCAACAAAATGAAAGGAAAACCTAATAAGTGGGAGAATATATTTGCAAATAATATGTCTGATAAGGGGTTAGTATCCTAAGGATATAAAGAATTCATACAAGTCAATATAAAATAAAACAATCTGATTAAAAATGGGCAGAGGACCTGAATAGACATTTTTCCAAAGAAGACATACAAATGGCCAACACACACATGAAAATATGCTCAACATTACTAATCATCAGGGAAATGCAAATCAAAACTACAATAATATATCACTTACCTATCAGAATTGCTATTATCAAAAAGACAACAAATAACAAGTGTTGGCAAGGATGTGGAGAAAGGGGAATCATTGTGCCCTGTCAGTGGGAATGTAAATTGGTGCAGCCACTATGGAAAACAGTATGGAGGTTCCCCAATAAATTGAAAATAGAAGTACCATGCCATCCATCAATTCCACTTCTGGGTATTTACTGGAAGAAAAAGTCCCACTAATTCAAAAAGATATATGCACCCCTATGTTCATTGCAGCATTATTTATAAAAGCCAAGATATGAAAGCAACCTGTGTCCATCAATAGATGAATGGATAAGGAAGATGTGGTATAGATATACAATGGAATAATAGCCTTAAAAAAAAGCAAAAAGTCTTGCCTATTGCGATAACACGGATGGACTTATAGGGTATTTATTACGTTAAGTGTCAGACACAGAAAGACAAATGCCATATGATTAGACTTATATGTGGAATCTAAAAAAACAAAAATTTAAATAAAAAGCAAAACAAAAATATGTTTACAGATACAATGAACAAACTAGGGGTGGGAGGTTGAGGGTTGGGTGAAACAGATGAAGGAGAAGAGGTACAAACTTCCAGTTATAAAATAAGTCAGGATCCGGCCTGGTGGTGCAAGTGGTTAAGTGCGTGCACTCTGCTGCAGCAGCCCGGGGCTCACCGGTTCAGATCCTGGTGCGCACCGATGCACCACTTAGCAAGCCATGCTGTGGCAGCATCCCATATAAAGTAGAGGAAGATGGGCACAGAAGTTAGCCCAGGGCCAGTCTTCCTCAGCAAAAACGAGGAGGATGGGCAGATTTTAGCTCAGGGTCATCTTCCTCACACACACACACACACACACACACACACAAAATAAAAGTAAAATTAGTCAAGGGACTTGAATATACAGCGTAGGGAATATAGTCAATAATATTGTAATGACTTTGTATGGTGACAGATGGTTACTAGACTTATCATGGTGATATAAGCGATGATAGTGAATCTGTATCTTGTACACTTGAAACAAACATAATATTGTATGTTAATTATACTTCAATAAAAATTAATTCCATTTTATGGCTGAATAATATCTATTGAATGGCTATTCCTTATTTTGTTTAACCATCAGATGATGGACATTTCTGTTGTTTCCACAGTTTGAATATTATAAATAAAGTTGCTATGAACATTTTGTTCAAGTTTTTGTGTGAACATATAGTTTCAATATTCTTGGATATATGTTGCTGGGTTATATGGTAGCTCTATCTTAAATTTTTTGAGGAACTGCTAAACTTTTTTCCAAAGTGGCTGCAACCTTTTACATTCCAGTAGCATATTGTGTTTCCATTTCTTCACATCCTTGCTAATACTCATTTCCAATTTTTTTTTATTTTTGTCATTCTTGTGGGAATTAAGAGATAGTTCATTGAGTTTTAAATTTGCATTTCCCTAATACTAATTATATTGAACATCTTTCAACTGCTTATTGGAAATTTGTATATTTGCTTTGGAGAAATGTCCATTCTGATCTGTTGTCTATTTTTAATTGGATTATTTGTCTCTTTATTTTTGAGTTGTAGCAGTCCTTTATATACTCTGGATAATAATCCCTTATTAGATACATGATTTGAAAATATTTTCTCCTATTTCTGAATTTTATCTTATCTCTTTCTTAATGATGTTCTTTGAAGCACAAAGTTTTAATTTTAATCAAGTTCAGTTTATTTTTTTTCTTTGGTTACTTGTGCTTTATGCATCATATCTAAGAAACCATTGCTGGGCCAGCCACGATGGCCTAGTGGTTAAAGTTTGGTGCACTCTGCTTCGGCGACCTGAGTTTAGTTCCTGGGCGTAGAACCACACCACTCATTTGATAGCAGCCATGCTGTGGTGGCAGCTCACATAAAAAAAAAAAAGGAAGCCTGGCAACAGATGTTAGCTCAGCATGAATCTTCCTCAACAACAACAAAGATACCGTTACCTAATCCAAAGTCATGATGATTTACATTTTGACAATTTTGACAATTACTTTCCGGTCTTTGGTCCATTTTAGTTCATTTCGTGTATATGGTCTGATTTAGGGGTCTAAATAAATTAATATACTATGGGTATCATTCTTATGTATATGGATATCCAATTATCTCAGCACCATTTGTTGAGAAGAACATTTTTCCCCATTGAATAATATTGGTACCTTTGTCAACAATACATTGTCCATAGATGTATGGGCTTACTTCTCAACTCACAATTGTAGTCTATTGATTTATGTCTTTGTTTATATTGGTACTACACAAGTTTGATTCCTATATTATTGAAGTAAGTTTGAAAATTGAGATGTGTGAGCCCTCCAACATTATTCTTTTTTTCAACATTATTTTGGCTATTGTAGATTCCTAGTGTTTCTACAGGAGTTTCAGATACAGCTTGTCAATTTCTGTAAAAAGTGAAGTTGGAATTTTGATAAAGTTTGTGTTGAATCTGACAAATTTGGGGAGTATTTCCATCTTACTAATATTATATCTTCCAATCAATGAACATGTCTTTCTATTTATTTAGTTTTTTTTAATTTATACAATACTTTATATTTTTCAGTATAAAACTCTTGTAGCCCTTTTTATAAGTTTACTCCAAAGTGTTTTACTCACTTGCATCTTTTGGAATGCAGTGGGTTTTTTCTTTCGTTTTATTTTTGAATTCTTTGAGTAAAGCAGATTGACCTCTGTAATGTGGATGGACTTGATCCAATCAGTTTAAGGCCTGAACAGAAAGAAGAATGACCTCTGCTGAGCAAGAGGGAATTCTGCCAGAAGACAGTCTTTGTACCTAAACTACAACATTGGCCCATCCCTGATCTCCAGCCTGCTGGCCCAGTCTACAGATTTTGGACTTTCCAGCCTTCATAATTACATATATCAAATCCTTAAAACAGGTAACTCTCTGCATATACACACATTTTATTGGTTCTGTTTCTTGGATAAGTGTGAGTAATATAGCCCTAATAGTTTGCTGTTGTTGTTTGTATGTTGGATTCTTTATAAAATTTTGTATACAAGATTGTGCCATCTGAAAATAAAGATAACTTTATTGCTTCATTTTTAATCCATATGCCTTAATATATTTTTCTTGGCCAATTGTCCTGGCTGCAGTCTTCAGTACAATTTTGAATACAAGTCATTAGATTGGACATCTTTTTCTTCCTATTGATCTTTGGAGGAAAGTATTAAGTCTTTCACCCTCAAGTATGATATTAACTGTGGATTTTTATACATACCTTTTTCTGTAAATAAGTTTTCCTCTATATTGTATTATTTTCTAGTGTTTTAGGGGAATTAAATTAATATGTTAATATATAATAACTTAGTTTAGAATAATGCCAACTAAATTTCAATAATATAAAAAAGATTTATTCCTATACAGATCCACTAGCTCCTCCCTTTGTTGTGCACTTATTGTCAAAGAAAATACAGATTTTTTGCATTGTCTGGCCATGAACACAAATTTATATTTATTGTTTTATACACTTTTCTTTTAAACAATATGAAGAAAATAAATTTTTACAAATATATACGTGTATGCTCTCTTTTATATTTACCTATGTAGTTAAATTGCTGGTGCTCATTTTGTCTTTATATGAATTTGAATTACTGCCTCATTTTATCTCATTTCAACCTGAATGACTCTCTTTAGTATTTCTTTTGGTACAGTTCTGCTAGTGATCTATTCTCTCAGGGTTTTTTTTACCTACAAATATCTTAATTTCCCATTTATTTATTTTTTTCCCCCAAAGCCCCAGTAGATAGCTGTATGTCATAGCTGCACATCCTTCCAGTTGCTGTATGTAGGACACGGCCCCAGCATGGCCAGAGAAGCGGTGCATCGGTGCGCGCCTGGGATCCGAACCCGGGCCACCAGCAGCGGAGCACGTGCACCTAACCGCTAAGCCACGGGGCCGGCCCTCCCCTTTATTTTTATAAGATTGTTTTGCTGGACACAGAATTTTTGGTTGATAGACTTTTCTCTCAGCACATTGAATATGTCATTTTATTGCCTTCAGGTCTCCTTGGATTCAGATGAGATATCAGCTGTTAATCATATTAATCGTTTCTTGTACAGGATGAGTTGCTTACCTCTAGTTACTTTCCAGATTCTTTCTTTATCTTTGGTTTTCAAAAATTTATTATGATGTGTCTAGTTAAGCATCTCTGACTTTATCTCACTTATAGTTCATTGAGCTTCATGGGTGTACAGAGTTGTGATTTTCATCAAATTTTTTTGATGTTTTCAGTCCTTATTTCTTCACATATTCTTTCTGCTCTTCTCTTTCTCTCTTTCTTTTCTGGGATTCCATTATACATATTCGGATACACTTGATGGTTCCCCGTAAGTCTCTGTGGCTCTGTTTATTTTTTTAGTTCAATTTTTCTGTTCCTCAGACTGGATACATTAAATTGACCCATCTTCACGTTTGATAATTTTTGTTCTGCCTCGTTAAACTACTGTTGATTCTCTCTACTGAATTTTTCATTTCAGTTTTAGTTTTCAACACCAAAATTTTTGTTGGGTTCCATTTTATAATTTCTATATCTATATTGGTATTCTCTATTTGATGAGACATTGATTCATATATATTTTTACTTGTTTACTTATGGTTTCCTTTAGATCTTTGTTATTTGTTGTTAGTGTCATCTAGTCAATTCCAACTCCCAGTGGCCCTGTGTACAGCAAAGCAGAACCATGACTGGTTTTTTGCACCATCTTCTCACCTTCTGGTGCTGTATCAGACACTGATACAGCTCCATTGATATTTATGATTTTTATGGCCATTTTTTTAAGAGGTGGATGGCCAGGTCCTTCTTCCCTGTCTGTCTTAGTCTGGAAGCTACACTGAAACCTGTCCACCTGGGGGGACCCTGCTAGTATTTGAAATACTGGTGGCATCCCTTCAGAATGACAGAAACGTACAGTTGCCACAGTATGACAACTGACATATTGGTGGTGTGGTTCCTTGACTGAGAAATAAACCTGGGCTTCAGTGGTGAGAGTGTCAAATCTTAACAACTAGACCACCAGGGCTGGCTTTAAATCTTTGATCATAAGTAAAATAGCTTATTGAAAATTTGTCTCCAATTTCCAATATCGGAACTTCCTCTAGGACAGTTTGTGTTGACGTGTGTGACCTGTGTTTGGATCATACTTTCCACTTTATTTCCATGTTTCATAATAATTTTTTGAAAACTTAATATTTTAAAAAACATGCGGTAACTCTGGAAATCAGATTCTCCCCTTCCAAAGTGTTTGTTTTTGTTTTGTTGTTTTTTGTTTGTTTAGTGACTTTTCTTAACTAAATCTGTAAAGTCTGCATTCTTTGTGTGTGTGGTCACTGGAGTTTTTGTTAGGATAGTTTAGTGAATATTTAATGATTAGGCAGAGATTTCTATAAGTGCCTGGAACCTATGTCTCTCAGTATTTACCAAAGAGCTGTGTATATCTGACTACACCATCAATACTCCACCAGACACTGGAACATTTTCCCTTAACCTTTATTTTCTGCTTGCACAGAGTACCAAATTCAGGCAGAGGTGAGAGCTTAGGGACTTCTCAGTTCTTTCCTGGGCATGCTCATGATCCTGGGCTTGTGTACAACCCTACATAAAAGGATTGCTTTTCTAGATTCCCAAGAATATATTAGAACTTTTTTAAAGATTTTATGAACATCTGCCTCACCAGATTTTATTTTTTAAGATTTCTGGTTCATCTATTCCTTGAAAAACTGTTAATAACTGCCTTAGGAAGCAGCAAAGTTAAATAATTATCTGTAATTGGTTTATTAATTTATTTTTTCAATTATTTTATTGAAGTCATAATGGTTTATAACATTGTGTAATTTCAGGTAAACATTATTATTTATCAGTTCCTGTATAAACTGTATCAAACTTGACACCAATAGTCTAATTTTTATCCATCACCATATATATGTGCCCATTTACCCCCTTTCCACACCCCCCAACCCCCTTCCCCTGTGTAACCACTAATCTGTTCTCTTTGTCCATGTGTTTGTTTATCTTTCTACATATGAGTGGAATCATGTGGTGTTAGTCTTTCCCTATCTGGCTTATTTCACTTAACATGATACCAAAAAGGTCCATCCATGTTGCAAATAGGATGATTTTGTAATTTTTATGGCTGAGTAGTATTCCATTGTGTGTGTGTATGTATATATACCACATGTTCTTTATCTGTTCATCCATGGCTGGGCACTTGGGTTACTTTCATGTCTTGGCTATTGTGAATAATGCTTCAATGAACATAGGGGTGCATAAGTCTCTTTGAATTGTTGATTTCAAGTTGGATAAATACACATTAATGGGATATCTGGGTCATATGCTATATCTATTTTTAATTTTTTGAGATATCTCCATGTGTTTTCTACAGTGGCTACACCAATTTGCACTCCCACAAGCAGTGTATGAGAGTTCAGTTCTCTCCACATCCTCTCCAACAATTATTGTTTCCTGTCTTGTTAATTATAGCCATTCTGATAGGTGTGAGGTGATATCTCATTGTAGTTTTTATTTGCATTTCCCTGATAGTTAATGATGTTGAACATCTTTTCATGTGTCTGTTGGCCATCTGTATGTCTTCTTTGGAGAAATTTCTGTTGAGGTCTTTTGCCTATTTTTTAATTGGGTTGTTAGTTTTTTTGTTGTTGAGATGTATGAGTTCTTGATATATCTTGGAGATTAACCCCTTATCAGATGTATGACATGGAAATATCTTGTCCCAGTTTTTAGGTTGTTTTTTTGTTTTTTGATGGTTTCCTTTGCTGTGCAGAAGACCTTGATGTGGTCCCATTTGTTTATTTTTTCTATTGTTTCTCTTGCCCAGTCAGACATGGTGCTTGAACATATGTTGATAAGACCAATGTGGAATAGCATACTTCCTATGTTTTCTTCTAGAAGTTTCATGGTTTCAGGTCTTACATTCAAGTTTTAAATCCATTTTGCAATCCCTATCAAAGTTCCAACAACATTTTTCAAAGAAATGGAACAAAGAATTCTAAAATTTATATAGAACAACAAAAGACCCCAAATAGCCAAAGGAATCCTGAGAAAAAAGAACACAGCTAGAGGCATCACACTCCCTGATTGCAAAATATACTACAAAGCGATAGTAACCAAAACAGCATGGTACTGGCACAAAAACAGACACACAGATCAATGACACAGAAATAAACCCGCACATCGATGGACAGCTAATGCTCAATAAAGGAACCAAGAACATACAATGGAGAAAGGAAAGTCTCTTCAACAAATGGTGTTGGGAACACTGAACAGTCATATGCAGAAAAGTGAAAGTAGACCATTATCTTACACCATACACAAAAATTAACTCAAAATGTAGTATATTTTGATGTCAGAGATTGTGATGCCTCCAGCTTTGTTCTTTTTTTTTCAGGATTGCTTTAGCTATCCAGGATCATTTTTGTTCCACATAAATTTTAGGATTCTTCATTCTATTTCTGTGAATAAGGTCATTGGGATTCTGATGTGGATTGCATTGAATCTGTAGATTGCTTTAGGTAATATGGACATTTTGATTATATTTATTCTTCTAATCCACGAACATGGAATATCTTTCCATTTCTTTATATCATCTTCAATTTCTTTCAATAATGTCTCATAGTTTTCAGTGTATAAGTCTTTCACCTCTTTGGCTGAATTTATTCCTACAGATTTTATTCTTTTGGTGTGATTGTAAACGGGATTGTAATATTTAGTTGCCTTTCTGCTAGTTCGCTGTTAGTGCATAGACATGCTACTGATTTTTGTAAGTTGATTTTGTACCCTGCAACTTTGCTGTAGATGTGGATTATTTCTAATAGTTTTCTGGTGGATTCTTTAGGGTTTTCTATATATAGAATCATGTTGTCCACAAACAGGAGAGTTTCACTTCTTCTTTTCCAATTTGGATACCTTTCATTTCTTTTTGTTGCCTAATTTCTCTGGCCCAAACCTCCATACTGTATTGAATAAGACTAGCAAGAGTGCACACCCTTGTCTTGTTCCTGTTCTCAGATGGATGGCTTTCAGTTTTTTACCATTAAGTATGATGCTGGCTGTTTGGTTGTCATATACAGCCTTTATTGTGTTGAGGTACTTTCCTTGTATACCCGTTTTACTGAGAGTTTTTATCATAAATGGATCTGGGGTCTTGTCAAATGCTTTCTCTGCATCTATTGAGATGATCATGTGATTTTTAGTCCTCATTTTGTTAATGTGATGTATCACATTGATTGATTTCTGGATGTTGAACCATCCCTGCATCCTGGTATACATCTCACTTGATCATAATGTGTGATCATTTTAGTGTATTGCTGTATTCCATTCACCAATATTTTGTTGAGGACTTTTGGGTCTATGCTCATCAGTGGTATTGGCCTGTGAGTTTCCTTCTTTGTGTTGTCTTTGTCTGGTTTTGGTATCAGGGTGATGTTGGCCAGATAGAATGTGTTAGGAAGTATTCCGTCTTCTTATATCTTTTTGGAGTGGTTTGAGAAAGAGAGGCATTAAGTCTCCTTTGAATGTTTGGTAGAATTCTCCAGAGAAGCCATCTCATCCTGGCTTTTATTTTGGGAGATTTTTGATGACTGTTTCAATCTCTTTACCTGTGTTTGGTCTATTCAGATTCTCTATTTCTTCTTGATTCAGTATTGGGAGGTTGTATAGGTCTAAGAATTTATCCATTTCTTCTAGGTTATCCAATTAGTTGGTGTATAGATTTTCATAGCATTCTCTTATAATTGTTTGTATTTCTGTGGTATCCATTGTAATTTCTCCTATTTCATTTGTAATTTAATTTATTTGAGCCTTCTCTCCTTTTTTCTCGGTGAATCTAGCTAAGGGTTTGTAAATTTTATTTACCTTCCCAAAGGACCAGCTCTTAGCTTCATTGATCATTTCTGCTTTTTATTTAGTCTCTGGTCCATGTATTTCTGCTCCAATATTTATTATTTGCCGCCTTCCTCTGACTGAGAGCTTTGTTTGTTCTTCTTTTTCTAGTTCTGTTAGGTGAAGTTTAGGATTACTTCTGTGAGATTTTTCTTGTTTCTCGGGGTTTTCTTGTATTGCTATGACTTTCTCTCTTAGAATCGCTTTTGCTGCACCCCATAAGAGTTGTTAAGATGTATTTTCATTTTCATTTGTCTCCGTGTATTTTTTTATTTCTGTTTTTACTTCTTCATTTATCTGATTGTTGTTCAGTAGCGTGTTCTTTACTCTTCACGTACTTGTGACTTTCCCAGCTTTTTTCTTGTAGTTGATTTCTAGTTTTATAGCTTGGTGGTCAGAAAAGATGCTTGATATGATTTCAATCTTCTTAAATTTATTGAGGCTTGCCTTCTTACCCAACATATGGTCTATCTTTGAGAATGTTCCATCTGCACATTAGAAGAATGTATATTCAGATGTTTTTGGATTGAATATTCTCTATATATCTATTAAGTTCATCTTGTCTAGTTTTTCATTTAATTCCACTATTTCCTTGTTGACTTTCTGTCTGGATGGTCTATCCATTGATGTAAGTGGGGTGTTGAGGTTCTCAACTATTACTGTGTTGCTGTTAATATCTCCTTTTAGGTCTGTGAATAGTTCCTTTATGTACTTTGGTGCTCCTGTGTTAGGTGTATATATATTGATGTGTTATGTCCTCTTCGTGGAGTGTCCATTTTATCATTATATAATATCTCTCTTTGTCTCTCATTGCCTTTTTTATCTTGAAGTCTGCTTTGTCTGATATAAGTATGACAACCCCTGTTTTCTTTTGCTTGCAATTTGCTTGGAGGATCTTCTTCCATCCCTTCACTCTGAGCCTGTGTTTGACTTTAGCGCTGAGATGTGTTCCTGGAGGCAGCATATTGGTTGTTCTTGTTTTTTACTCCATCCAGTCACTCTGTCTTTTGATTGGAGAGTTCCATCCATTTACATTTAGTGTGATTGATGATATATGAGGGCTTAATACTGCCATTTTCTCTCTTGTTTTCTGGTTGTTCTGTATTTCCATTGTTTCTCTTCCTTTGTATTTCTGGCTACCATTTCAGATTAGTGGTTTTCTGTGATACTTTTCTCTTTATTTATGATTTGTGTCTCTGCTCTGATTTTTTGTTTAGTGGTTATCATAAGGTTTGTATAAAAGATCTCATAGATGAGATAGTCCATTTTCTGATATCCTCTTATCTTCATTAGCCTATGCAGGTTCCTTCCCTTTCCTCTTCCTCTTCTAACTTATTTTTGTCATAAATTATTCTTTTTATGTTGTAAGTTTGTGACTAAATTGAAGTGTTTATGGTAATTTTTGATGGTTTCCTTCCTTTTATATTTTGTTATAATTATTTGTGAGTAATTCTTTTTAAAAGGTAAAGGAAAAGGCATTTCACATACTACCAGCTCTGAATAAAGTCAAATACAGGCTTGCTTACAAGTAAAGCCCTCCTGAAAACCACCAGACAGGTAAAATAATTATAATTCTTTTGCAATTTGGCTTTCTACAAGCTCCAATCCCATTTTGCTCACCCCAGTTGCTCCCACATAGCTATGCTGCAAATGCTGGCTGTTAGTTTTCAAAGATAACTTTGGAGCTAAATAATGTCTGATCAAACTAGCATATTCTAAAAATCCACAAGATTACTCACCATTCTCACGAATATTCAGTGATTTTTCTTGAGCAAATGTTCCTATAATTGCTGGAAGTCTTCTGCTAATTTCCATAGCTATGAAAAAGTTGTTTATGACAATTTTTGCCAGTTTTATCTTTGGTTTCAGGGAGGAGAAAATTTTCATTGGTCCTTACTCTACCATTTCCACTGACATCACTCTTTAATACATTTTTTGTTTGTTGATTGGTTTTCATTTTTTATTGTAGTAAAATGTGCATAATATGAAAATTTTCATTTTAACCATTTGTAAGTGTAAAATGCAGTAGCATTAAGTTAATTCACATTGTTGTGAAACTATCATCACTATTCACCTCCAGAATATTTTTATAATCCCAAAGTGAGAGTGTACCCACTAAAAAACTCATTGCACACATCCCAAAGCTCCTGGAAACCTCTATTTTAATATTTTCTTTAGGATCTTTCCTTATCTATTTACCTCATATAAGTGTAAACGTACAACATTTGTCCTTTTGGATCTGGTTTATTTTATTAAACATATTTTTTCCAGGTCAGTCCATATAGCAAATATTAAAGTTTGATTACTTTTTATGGATGAATACTATTCCATTGTATTTATGTACCACATTTTTTTTACCAGTTATCTGTTGATGGACATTTGCATTGTTTTCACCATTTGACTGTTGTGAATAATGCTGCTGTGAACATTGTTGTACAAATATTGGTTTGAGTCCTTGCTCTCAATTCTTTTGGATATATTCCCAGGAACTTCTAAGCTGGTTTCTACAGTAGCAGCCTCAATTTATATTCCCACCAATAATGCATGTGGATTTCAATATCTCCATATCCTCGTCAACAGATATTTTCTCTTTTTTTAATAGCCATCCTGAGTCTGAATTGATGTATCATTGTGGTTTTGATTTGCATTTCTCTAATTATTAATTGTGTTGAGCCTCTTTTCATGAGCTTATCAGCAACTTGTGTATCTTCTATAGAGATAAGTTTATTCAACTTCTTTGCTGATTTTCAAATTAGATTGGGTGTTTTCTTGTCGGAGAGTTTTAGTTATTTAATTATTCTGGATATGAATCCATTATCAGATATATAATTTGCACATATTTCATCCCATTCTGTAGGATGCCTTTTCACTCTCTTCATCGTGTCCTTTGATCTAGACATTTTTAATATTATTTATTTTTTTAATTTGTTCTTTATTTATTTTTTTAATTTCCTGCTTATTACAGTAAGATTCGTTTATAACATTGTATAAATTTCAGGTGTACATCATTATACTTCTATTTCTGCATAGATTACATCTTGTTCACCACCCAAAATCCAGTTACAACCCATCACCACACACATGTACCTAATTATGCATTTCTACCTCTTCCTTCCCCTTTCCCCTCTGGTAACCACCAATAGAATCTCTGTCTCTATCTGTTTGTTTATTGTTCTTACTAACTACTACTTAATGAGAGAGATCATACAGTATTTGACCTTCTTCCTCTGACTTATTTCACTTTGCATAATACCCACAATGTCCATCCCTGTTGTTACAAATGGCTGGATTTCACCTTTTCCTATGGCTGAGTACTATTCCATTGTGTATATATACCACATATTCTTTATCCATTCGTCACTTGATGGGCACTTAGGTTGCTGCCAAGTGTTGGCTATTATGAATAATGCTGCAATGAACACAGGGGTGCATGTACCTTTACAAATTGGTGTTTTCAAGTTCTTTGGATAAATACCCAGCAGTGGAATAGCTGGATCATATGGTAGTTCTATCCTTGATTTTTTGAGGAATCTCCATACTGTTTTCCATAGTGGCTGCACCAGTTTTCACTCCCACCAGCAGTGTATGAGAGTTCCCTTCTCTCCACATCCTCTCCAACACATGTTGTTTCCTGTCTTGTTAATTATAGCCGTTGTGACGGGCGTGAGGTGATATCTCATTGTAGTTTTGATTTGCATTTCCCTGATAGTTACTGATGTTGAACACCTTTTCATGTGCTTGTTGGCCATCTGTATGTCTTCTTTGGAGAAATGTCTGTTGAGGTCTTTTGCCCATTTTTTAATTGGGTTGGTAGTTTTTTTGTTGCTGAGATATGTCAGTTCTTTATATATTTTGGGGATTAACCCCTTATCAGATGTATGGTTTGCAAATATCTTCTCCCAATTGTTAGGTTGTCTTTTCATTTTGTTGATGGTTTCCTTTGTTGTGCATAAGATTTTTAGTTTGAGGTAGTCCCATTTGTTTACTTTTTCTATTGTTTCTTTTGCCCGGTCAGACATGGTGCTTGAGAATATGTTGCTAAGACTGATGGCAAAGAGCGTACTGCCTATGTTTTCTTCTAGAAGTTTCATAGTTTCAGGTCTTACATTCAAGTATTTAATCCATTTTGAGTTGATTTTTGTGCATGATGTAAGGTAAGGGTGTACTTTAATTGTTTTGCATGTGGCTATCCTGTTTTCCCAACGCCATTTGTTGAAGAGACTTTCTTTTCTCCATTGTATGCTCCTGGCTCCTTTGTGGAAGATTAGCTGTCCACAAATGGGTGGGTTTATTTCTGCGCTTTCAATTCTATTCCATTGTTCTGTGTGTCTGTTTTTGTGTCAGTCCTATGCTGTTTTGGTTACTATAGCTTTGTATTCTATTTTGAAATCAGGGAGTGTGATACCTCCAGCTTTGTTCTTTTTTCTCAGGATTCCTTTAGCAATTCGGGGTCTTTTGTTGTTCCATACAAATTTTAGGATTCATTGTTTTATTTCTGTGAAAAATGTTCTTGGAACTTTGATGGGGATTGTATTGCATCTATAGATTGCTTTAGGAAATATGGACATCTGAAGTATGTTTATTCTTCCAATCCAAGAGCACAGGGTATCTTTCTATTTCTTTTTGTCTTCTTCAATTGTTTTCAGCAGTGTTTTAAGTTTTCAGTGTTCAGATATTTCACCTGTTCCATTAAGTTTATTCCTATGTATTCTTTGTGTTGTAATTGTAAATGAGATTGTATTCTTAATTTCTCTTTCTGCTGCTTCGTTGTTAGTGTATACAAATGCCACTGATTTTCTGCATGTTGATTTTGTATCCTGCAACTTTACTGTATGCATTTATTACTTCTAAAAGTTTTATAGTGGATTCTTTAGAGATTTCTATATATAAAATCATGTCCCCTGTAAATAGTGACAGTTTCACTTCTTCTTTCCAATTTGAATCCCTTTTATTTCTTCTTCTTCCCTGATTCTTCTGGCTAGGACTTCCAGTGCTATGTTAAATAGAAGTGGTGAGAGTGGGCATTTTTGTCTTGTTCCTGTTCTTAGAGGGATAGCTTTCAGTTTTACACTATTGAGGATGATATTAGCTTTGGGTTTCTCATATATGGTCTTTATTATGTTGAGGTACTTTCCTTCTATACCCATTTTATTCAGAGTTTTTATCATAAATGGATGCTGTATCTTGTCAAATGCTTTCTCTGCATCTATTGAGATGATCATGTGATTTTTATTCTTCATTTTATTAATGTGGTGTATTAAGTTGGTTGATTTGCGAATGTTGAACCAACCCTGCATATCTGGAATAAATCCCACTTGATCATGG
>CM053558.1:61889181-61904470 GCA_028646465.1 Rhinoceros unicornis | reverse complement strand
CATATATATGGTGATGGACAAACAAGTGGGCACAAGGGGTGAAGGGAGTCATATATATGGTGATGGACAAACAAGTGGGCACAAGGGGTGAAGGGAGTCATATATATGGTGATGGACAAACAAAAATGTACAACCCAAAATTTCACAATGTTAGAACCCATTAAAACATCAATAAAAAAAAATTAACTCAGGGTGTAAGTGTAAGACCTAAAATAAGAAAACTCAGAAGAAAACATAGCACAAAATCTTCACAACACCGGACTTGGCAATGATTTCTTGGATATGACACCAAAGGAACAGGTAACGAAAGAAAAACAATGGGCTAATTGGACTCCACGAAAATTTTACAACTTGGTACCTCAAGAGGCACTGTCCACAGAGTAAAAATGCAACCCAAGAGTGGGAGAAAATATTTGCAAATCATATATCTGACAAGAGACTGATATCCGGAATATACAGAGAAGTCCTAAAACTAAACAACTAAAAACAAGCCAATTCAAATATGGGCAAAGGACTTGAAGAGACAGTTCTCCAAAGAAGACTTACGAATGGCATATAAGCACATGAAAAGATGCTCAACACCACTAATCATTAGCGAAATGCAAATCAAAACCACAATGAGACACCACCTCACACCCACTACAATGAGGGCTATAGAAAAGACAGAAAACAACAAGCGTTGGCCAGGATGTGGCAAAATTGGAACCGTTGTACACTATTGATAGGGACGTAAAATGGTGCAGCCGCTATGGAAAACAGTATGGACGTTCCTCAAAGAATTGAACATAGAATTATCACGTGAACCAGCAATTCCACTTCTGGATATACACCGAAGAGATCTGAAAGCAGAGCTTTGAAGAGATTTTTGTACACCCATGTTCCTAGCAGTATTGTTCACAGTAGCTAACACGTGGAAGCAACCCCAGTGTCCATTGATGCATGAATGGATACACAACATGTAGTATATCCATACAATGGAATATTATTCAGCGTTAAAAAGGAAGCAAATTCTGCAATATGCTACACATGGATTAACCTTGGGTACATTATGCTAACAGAAATAAGCCAGTCACAAAAAGATAAATACTGTATGACTCCACTAACACGAGGAACTGAGAGTAGTCAAAATCATAGAGATGGAAAGTGTATTGGTGGCTGCCAAGAGCTGGGGGGAGGGGAGAAGGGAGAGTTATTGTTTAATAAGTATAGAGTTTCAGATTTACAAGAGTTATGGGGATGAATGGTGGTGATGACTATACAACAGCACAAATGTATTTCACGCCACTGAAGTGTACACTTAAAAATGGTTAAGATGGCACACTTTTTGTTATGTATATATATATATTTTTTTAATTTTATTTTTTTCCCCCAAAGCCCCGGTAGCTAGTTATATGTCATAGGTGCAGATCCTTCTAGTTGCTGTATGTGGGACAGGGCCTCAGCATTGCCCAAGAAGCAGTGCGTCAGTGCGCGCCCGGGATCTGAACCCGGGCCACCAGCAGTGGAGCGTGCACACTTAAGCGCTAAGCCACGGGGCCGGCCCTGTTATGTATATTTTAACTCAATATACAAAAAGGAGAAAAAAAAAGAAATTAGCTATCAAGCCACTACAAGACACAGTGGATCCTTAAATACATATTGCTAAGTGAAAGAAGCCAACCGGAAAAGGCTATATACTCTATTCCATAGTTTTCATATATTCCAATTACACAACATTCTAGAAAAGGTAAAACTATAGAAACAGTATAAAGATCAGTGTTGCGAGGAGTTGGAGGGCAAGGGATGAAGCAGCAGAGCACAGAGACTTTTGGGGCAATACAACTCTTCTGTAGGATACTGTCGTGGTGGATACATGAGATTATGCATTTGTCAAAATGCAAGTACATGACAGCGAGACAGTGAACCCTAATGTATACTACGGACTTGGTTATGAACACTGTAGCAGCATCAGCTCCTCACTTGTAAGGAATGAACCACACTAACACAGGTGGTCATGCAAGATGTTAACAGTAGGGGAAACTGCGGGGGAGGAGGGAGAAATGATCTCCACTATCTCCTGAATTTCTCTGTCCATCTAAAACTTTCCTAAAAAACAATCTATGAATTAAAAAATAATCAATGGAAGGTAGAGAGTGGGTAGAAATATGGATGAAACAAGAATATCAGAATATTGATAAATGTTGAAGCTGGGTAATAGGGACATGGGTAGCTATCACACTTTTCTGTTTAATTTGTGTATGTTCAAGGTTTTCCACAATAAAACATTTTTAAAGCTCCAGATTTAATGCAGATTATATGCAGAAAGAATCAAAGAACGTGAAGAACACGGATATTTTTGAAGCAAGTACTCAAGGGGCACACTGAGTACTGGATAGAGAGTGAATGTCCTGGTTCCACCAGGAAGGTTCGGAGCTCAGTGAGCAAGGCAGGCGACAGCACAGTCAGGGAAGTGACAGATAATGAACACGGAAAATGTTCGCCCTCACTGGTCACAGAAATGTCAATGATGGGCCCTGATAGGACTGTCCTAGGATTTGAAACGTCGTGACACCCACAGTTAGAGCAGCCTCAGGGACAGAGCACCATGTCCTGGGAGAATGGCAATCAGCACCAGCTTTCTAGAGGGCAAACCTCCCAAACCCTGGAACCTGCAGGCCACTGGCCCGACTACACTGTTGTATGGAATCTGTCCAAAAACAAAGGAATTGGGTAAAGATTATGGACTGAATAAACACATGTAGAGCCCCTTTGACATAAAATCCCTAAAAAATGACCCAAAGATTCCTTCATTGATGAACAAATTCATAATAGCCCTGGGAACCATCAAGAGAGCCGGCATTTTGAGGAAGACATCAAAGAGAGACAGCAGCTGGTGACCAGGGATTCCAGTGGGCAGCTCCGTGTGGGCCATGGAGACCAAGCCAGGGCACCCTCTCTCCCTCCCCCTCCTCGCCCTGCTGCTCACCTAACGCCTCCTGCATCGCCCCTCCACTCCCAGCCACTGCCCACCTCACACTCCAGGTATACAGGAGCAGAGGCACAGGGCACCCTTTCCACCGGCACATCTGTCCTCTAGCTCTCTGCACCTCCCCAGGCAGCGGGAGCCCAGCCCTGCACATCCTCAGGGCCCAGCACACTCCTCCCGAGCCCTCAGGCTCCTCCTCTCCATCCAGTCCTCCCTGCAGCACAGACACCTGCTAGCTCATCTCCACCTTACAAACAAAACTCTCCCCAGGACCCACTCTCCCTTTTGTCCACTTTTCCGACTACTCTTCATGGCTAAACCTCTTAAGTAAAGTGCCTCATCCCTACTGCCCTCCTATGGCCCCCCTTCACCCACTCTAAACCCAGCTTCATTCCCACCCTCTCAAGGAGACTGAGGTCACCAGTGATCCCATGGGGCCGAGTCCAGCCCTCTTTTCTCCATTCTGATCAGAGCTCTATCTGACCCAGCTGAGCACCCCTCCTTTCTGCAATACCCTTTTCCCCTCCTGGCTCCTGTGACTGCATGCTCCACCGTTTCAGTACCCTTTCCTGGACCCTCTTCAGCTGCACCTCTGCAAACACTGCCCGCTCCTAGGCTAGGCCATGGTCCCTTCTATAGCTACAGTGTCTCCAGGAAACCTCATTCAATTCCATGGTTTTAAACATCTCTGACCTCATCCTGACTCTGCAGACACACCGATGCAACTTTAAGAGGTTAGGTGCTAGCTCCCCAGCATCAGCACCTAAGGAGTATCTCAGACTCGGTTCATCTCAAAATTTTACTGTCATATGAGTTCCAAAATAGCATCAAATATTTCCAAAAGGGAGGAAAAATTTGGATACAATAAATAGTGGTCAACAAAGTAACCAATAAAACATATAGTTACATCCAATCATGGTTGCTTGATGGGGAAAATAAGAACACAGAACTAAGATCAGACAGTCTCAAGCTGGGGAGTGGAAGGTGAGGAGTTGGGAGTGTAGAACACAGGAACTGATCAACTCTAAGCATTTACAGAAAGAAAGGCAGAAATGGTTGTTCCTGAAAGCTGAAAGACACCCACTAGAAGAATAGAAAAATCATGAGAAAGCCTAAAAATTAAAAATTAAATTAAACGGTAGACTAAAATTCCAATTTATCAATAATGGCAATTGTAAATCGATTAAATTCTCTATAAAAAGATGAAGGCTCTCACGTTGAGGTAAAATATTGTTATAAAACAAAGCGACATAATATGGTTGAAAATACGGAGATAAAGTAATAAGACACTAAACGGGACAAAAAGGGGTTTTCTGTGTGGATAACTGTCAGGAACACTTATGCACCTAAGAATATGATCTTGAAACATAAAGCAAAACTGGACAAACAAGAAGACACAGGCACCTCCATAACCACAGGGAAACCTAACTTACCTCTCTTAGAAATGTACAGTTCAAGTGATACAGTAAGTTAGGAAACAGATCTGCTGATGAACACAAAAAAGCTAGATCTAGCCTCAGCCTGAGGGACAACAATGTAAGCAACTAGTGGAGAGGATACATTCTCCTCAAACCACAATGAAACAGTCACCACAATGGACTGTGTGTTAAGCCACAATGAAATCTCTAAAGAGGCCAAAAAGCAGAAATCTATAAGTGACCATATTACTGGACCTTAAAGCAATAAAAGTAAAAAATAATAACAAACTATTGGCTCCCCTCCCCCAACCTATCCACTTGAAAATCTGTCCACATCCTTCTAAATCTCTCAGGTTAAAGAGGGAATCCAGACAGACAGGACAAACTATTTAGAAATGAACAGCAATGAGAGCAGCATGGGACAAATTCATGGCGTGGGGACAAAGGGACAGAAGAAGGGACACAGCCTCCACTGCAGGTATCAGGGAATATCAACTGTACACGAAGAAGCAGAGCACTTCCCTCCAGGAGCCAGAACAACACCACAATAAAACCAAAGACAGCAGAAAGAAGTGAGGACTCACGAAACAGGAAAAACAACATAGACCTGAGCAATGGAGTCAAGGGCTGGCTGTCTGGAAAGAACTGTAACAGTGAGAAACCTTGCGCAGTCTGACCAAGAGGAACAGACAAAGGCACCAAACTGTACCATCAGGTACGAAAAACTACAGAAACAGCTTTAATGTGATAGGAGAACATAGTAGATAACACTGACCAGGACATCAGCGGTCCTCAACTGGAGCTGTCCTTCCCCCAGGTTGCACCTGGAAACACGCAGGATGGGTTTTGTTTCTTGCTTTGTGTTGTCCTAATCGTTGTCACCCCGGGGGTCTCGGAGATCCTGAACAGCCTGTCACATAGAGCCGTTTCCCACCTGAAATGCTACTGACATCTGGGAAGACAGCACTGATCCAGATTAAATGAATAATGTTTTCCATGGATGTTTTCCATGGATGCATAACAGGGAAAAGATGGTACCCTTAATATGTAAGGAATATCAAGAAACCAATGTTTACAAGTACTAAACTGTAAAAGAGCAGGAAAATCAGAAACATAGCCAATAAACACACCAAAAATATATCCAACCTACTTGTACAGGTACACAAATATGTATGTAAAGCACAGGAAACAGTCTAGGAGATTACACACCAAATTTTACTACCAACAAGGAATAAAAGTTGGGAGGTAGGTGAGAAATAGGAGTTTTTACCACTTCTTAGTTTATGTATTTCTATAGAGTTTTAATTTTTCCAAAAAAGAATGTATTCTACTCAAACATAGGTTTTAAATTTTAAAGAAATTATTAAAATGTTCAAAATGACTTCAGTTCAAGGATATTCATTAAAACATGAATGAAAAGAACCTAGCCATGACTTTAGAGTCTCCTATAACTTTTCTAATAGTTTACTATGTCAATTTTTTTTCACATTTAGATCCTAACTCATTGGAATTTACATTTGTGTGAGGGATGCAACAGAAGCTGACTTTCTCCTGTTCAAGTGGAAAACCAACTGTCCAGGCACCGTTCATTGGGTAGGTCCCGATTTCCCAGCTGACCTGCAATGCTTCCTTTCCCACCGGCTAAATCCCGACAGCTACAGCTGCCTCTCCAGCGCCCTAGAGCGAGCGGGGTAAGCTCTGCAACCTGGACTCCCTGTCTGTGAGGGACGGCTACCAGCAAAGCCTTCTCCCAAGACAGCAGCAGGCATGCTGCACACAGAAGTGCTCAGGGGCCATCTGTTGCAGAGCTGGAAACTCCTCATGATGAGCAGGCAGTGGGAGAGCCCTGAGCCCCGGGACTGACCTCGGCTGGGGGCAGCAGGCTGCTCAGGCAGGGAGCACCCTCCCTTCAGCTCATCCGGCTCCTCCCGCAGCGTGTGCACCTCGCTGTCGGCGGCTGCCCCTCTTCAGCTCGCCATTCTATCCACCTGCTCCTGCAGGCGGCACCCAACCTCCTGTTCCCCTGGGAGCAGAAGCAGTAGGAGTGCAGCGAGTCAAGGAGTTCTTCGGTCCACAGCACTGACAGGATGACCCCAATGAGGGAACTAGGGCCGGTGTCGCTGTGCTCGCCCTACACAGCTTCTGCAGCTGGCTTTGGGGTGACGTCTGTTGGAGGGTGGAGGGGCTCTGGGAGGGTTTCTGAGGCATCATTGTGAACGATGAACTTGGGGCTCTGGGCCAAGCCCTCGTCAGGCCCCAGGCTGGTCCTGCTGCAGCTGGGCTCCACATCTCTCTTCAGCCTCCTAGCTCGACTGGCTCTTGGGGGACAGATGGCCTCTCTCAAGTGTGTGCTGAGGAGAAACTGTAAGAAGGAAGCCAGCCAATAAATCTGCACGCTCCAGAACCTTGGGGGTAAAGTCACCCACGGAAATGATGCTCTTACCCAGCAGGCCCTGGCAGGGAAGAGGGGGTCTCATTGCCAGCATCTACAGCAGATGTGTTTGCATCTCCCCGGCTGCTTGACGCTGTGGAGGCCACACTGTCTCCCGGAGTTCCTTCCAGAGACTCTGTGCCCGCTCCTGACTGGAGGCTTCCTAGGCTGCCCTGGGTGCGGGTTCACCCTGCAGAGTGGCTCGCTTCAACTTACGGGACCCCGGCTGGGCCCTCAGGTTTTCCCTCGAAGACCATGATGAACCTGCAGCTCCTTTCCCAAATGCTTCACTCGCATGTCCCTCAGGCCCCCAGTGGCCTTCCTGTTGTCCTTTCTCCTGGGGCAGCCATGGCCTTCAGCCCCCACATCTCAGTCAGGTGGAAGATGGAGGGCATGACCGTGGGCTTGAGCACGTAGTACTGACCCTCCAGCCTTTCCAAGAGACTTTTTTGGTGAAATGTTGACTACAGACGAAAGAATGCTTAGTGGGGGTCCAGTAATCCCTGTGAACAGCTTTTAAAAACTGGACCACAAGTTTTGAGCCCTTTATGGGGAGCCTCCTAGGATAAATGAAAAAGTAATTAGAAAGAAAGAGTTAAATGTCTCCCCCTAAAATGATCAACTATAAAAGGAAAACAAGTGTTTTTCTGGACACCCAAACTTGTAGCGATTTTGCCCATTTAAACCTTTAGTAAAGATTTAAGGAACACCTTCTTCTTGCAAGTTATTAGTGGAATAGAAAGATGAAAGACCCACTGTCTACCTTAAGGAGCTGACCGTCTGTAGGGCAGAGAAGGATGGAAGGTGACGACCTCCTCCCAGGCTGTGGTAAGTGCCCTGTAGGGACACAGATGTTCTATCAGATAGCACAGGATGTCATCAAGACAACAGGTAAGGCTTCGGGAAGCCATGGAAATAGTTCCTAGAAGCTCATGGCTGCCTAACCCTCCTGCTGCCCCTGGGATGCAGGACTTTGGGTGCTAAAACGGGGAGGGTTGGTCCCCCTATTTCAAAGCCAGGCCAGGTGTCGGCCAGCAGAGCCTCCCAGGCACTCAGCAGGGTGCCTGGTCCCAGCTCTGCTCAAGCAGCTGAGGATGTGAAACCACCACCAAGAGGATGTAAGCCCCAAGATCTGTGGTTCTGTGTTCCTCCTGTCCTCCCACTACCAGGAGGAAAGCTGCTCCCTGTACAAAGCAACCAGCCCCTGCAAGGTACTGACCAAGACACTTCATAATCTTTTCTCCTCATTAAGGTAAATTCTCTATTTAGACCAAACCGTGCACATGGTGTTGTGTGTGTGGGGGGGGTCTCTCCTGAGGGCTTTCTGCTCCACCTGAGGTCATCTAACCCCCAAGGCAGCTGTGGACCAGACCAGGTGGATACTAGCTCCTCAGGGAGTTCCAAGCAATATGACCTTCTAACCTTTCTCAATGCTTTGTGACTAGTTACCAAAGGACCCCCACATCCTTTGCCCCCAGACCACGTTAGACCATGGCACGTGCCAAGAACAACCTTCTCTGCAGTGCTTATCCTCATTCTCAAAAACAGTACAAAACTTTTGGGACATGGGCTCTGAAGGCAACTGTCAAGAAAGCATGGTGGCTGACCTCTGAAACAAGCTCATGTTACTAGTTCTGGATAGATTGTAACAACTTATGACTTAGAACAAACCACTGTAAACTTTCAATAAGACTACAGACAACAAGTGGCATTCAGGTCTTTCAAAATTCAATAACAACCTGCAATGCGAAACTAAAGGATCTGCCAGGGGGTTTTCAAAGTAGAATGTCTTCAATGCACTGTTCTGGGACCTCCAGTGCAAAGTCCTCGGGCAAGGACTCGCTGAACTGGCTGAATTCCAGAAGCCCTCATACAGGGAGCCAGGGCAGGGGGAAGGAAAACCCCTCACCCCGCTGTGGGAGCCCCTGGAAGAGGTGGAGAAAGGAGCCCCTTCCCCGAGACCTCAGGTATGCCTCCTGGTGAGGAGTGGGTCGTGGTCTGCCCACCCAGGATGCTGTCAGATGCAGAGTCCTAGTCCGCAGGGGCAGCCTCCCTGTGAGGAGTGGGCCATGCCCTGCCCACCCAAGATGCTGTCAGATGCAGAGTCCGAGTCCACAGGGTCAGCCACCCTGTGAGGAGTGGGCTGTGCCCTGCTCCACCCAGGATGCTGTCAGATGCAGAGTCTGAGTCTGCAGGGTCAGCCTCCCTATGACGAGTGGACTATGCCCTGCTCCACTCAGGATGCTGTCAGATGCCCAGTCTGCAGGGTCAGTCTCCCCGTGAGGAGTGGGCCTCACCCTGCTCCACCCAGGATGCTGTCAGATGCCCAGTCTCCAGGGTCAGCCTCTCCGTGAGGAGTGGGCCTCTCATTGCTCCACCCAGGATGCTGCCAGATGCAGAGTCCAAAGTGTAAGTCTCCCAGATGAGGAGTGGGCTGCACCCTGCTCCACCCAGGATGCTGTCAGAGTCCAAGTCCACAGGGTCAGCCTCCCCTGACCTTGGCCTTGCCCTGCTCTGCCAAGGATGCTGTCAGACGCCTCTCCAGGACTCACCTCCACGTGCAGAGCCACCTTTCCCTGCACTGCCAGGACCCTTCTAGCAACAGAGCGTCTGGGAGGTGTATCCATCCAGCAGGTACAAGCTGCATTTGCTCAGCCGCATTCCTGATCAAAGAGCTCAAGGCAGGCTCCCTGCCAACAAAAGAGCAGAAAAGTCACAGCAAATGCAAGAACATAGTGACCTAAGGAAGAGCGTTTCCAGAATACTCTGTTTCTCGACATTGTTGGCCCCAGCCAGAATCAGTGGAGAGCAGGGTGGCCGCGGGGCGTGGGTGAGAGAGAGTGTGGTGGAGGCCATAAGGTGGGCGCCGGTTGCTGTGGGTTGGCTGTGGTGCCCTGAGGCGCCCAGAACAGAGACTGTGGTCCAGACCAAGGCAACACAGTACCCAGCACTGACTCACCCGCTGGACCGGCCCCGAGGTCCCGAGCACAAAGTGCCGCTCACCTCAGGCTGGACCATGTCGGGGGCTGAGGCAGCGGTGGCGCTGGTTACCTGTGGAAGGAGACGGCAGTTTCTCCTCATTGCCCAGCCGGTGTGAGCAGTTCACGGCCGAACAGCGATCACCATCCCGGGCCTCAGGCTGTTGCACCACCAGGCTTCAGCACCCTCTTCGCCGCCCCCAAGTGGGACTGCCACGAGGGTAGAGCTCTGAGCGACACTCTGTGGGATGTGGAGCTGGTCCCTGCCGCCCACAGGACAGCAAGATGGCGGCGCGTGCCCGCCCATCCTCCGTAAAGCAAGATGGCGGCACCCGTGGGCCTAGGCAAAAATGGTGCTGCCGTGCCCGCCCCGGGGTTGAGCTGCCCAAACACATCTGTTCCACTGCCCCACGGGTCGCTGCTGCAGTGTTCAGAGTGAACGACCCAGACCGCGGGGGAGCCCAGAGCGCGGCCCGCAACTCTGCGTGGGGTCCCACCGTACGCCAAGATGGCGACCGATGCACTTTCGCCCGCACTTCCGGCTCCATCCGCGTTGCTCGGCGAGATTGGGCTCGGCGGCTGCCCGTCGAGTCACGCTCATTCACTGGGGCAGCGGGAAGAGGGATGCGGGTGAGGGCTCGCCGGCACGGGCTGGCCTAGGAGGCTGTGCTGACCTGGGCCCTCAGCCGCCGGGACTCGCAGGTGCGGTTGGGGGCGGGGCCGCGGGGCGGAGCGGGGTTCCTCGGGCGGAGTGGGCGGGGGGCGGCATCCGTGGTGACACTGGCGTGTCTGACAGCCCAGTCCCTGCAGGTCTGGACACTTTTCCTGTCCAGCCGCTGGGGCGGGAGGGGCAGCGGGACGTCGGGGAGGGGAGGCAGGGACCCAGGGGAGGCAGGATGTGGTGGGGAGTTTTCTTTCCAACATGATGACTCTGTAAGTCCTTTTAGGGCTGATTAATGGACCAGCCTCCCCTGGCCCCTGGGATTCTTAAAGATTTGGCCTTCCTTGCCCAAGGGTTAGGCAGTTCCTGGTTGTTTTTATAGTCATCCACTCATTAAGCTACATTTCTTATTGAGTGCAAGGTTTGTGTCATACATTGTCCTAGACCCGGGGTCCAGAGAAGTGAACAAAACACAAAAAGCATGCCCTGGGTGATGTTCTAGATGTGACACCAATGGTGTGGCTCATGTGGGAGAGTGCTGTATGCCAGGCTGGAGGGGGGTGGAGTTGTAGCCAGTAGGGCCAGGAAAGGTCTCACCACAGGGGTAGGTTTTGAACAAGGCCCAAAAGCAGTGCAGGGGGAAGGGCAAGTGGGCTGCTGTGGGAGCAGCAAGGAGGCCAGTGTGGCCAGGGTACAGCCAGGGAGGGCAGCAGGAGCTGAAGGCAGATGGTGACTTGGGCCCAAGCATGGGGCCCTGTTGCTCATAGTGAGGACTCGGGCGTTTGTTTATTCTGAATGAGATGGTGAACCTTTGGAAAGTTTTGAGAGGAGGAGTAACATGGCCAGGCATGTGTTTAGCAGACTCGATCTGGCTGCTCTGTTGAGAATATACCACAGAGGTGCCCGGGGCAGAAGCAAGGACACCAGTTAGGAGGCTGTTGCGATAAGCCAGGCAAGAGGCCTTGGAGGCTTAGGTCAGGGTGGAGAGAGGAGGTTGAATTCTGGGTGTGTTTGGAGGTCGAGACAGTAGGACTGTGTACAGATGGGAAGTGGTGAGGGGTGGGGCTGGGGAGGAAGCAGTTGAAGTCTGTGCTGAGTTTATGGCCTGAGCTAAGAAATAAGAGACTCAGCTGGGGAGACTGGGGTAGGTCTTGCTTGGTGGTGAGCTGTTGGGAGTTTGGTTTTGGCTGAGTTGACTGTGAGATTTATATTTTGTCTATGAATCTTTTCCACAAGGGGAGAGCAGAGAATGGCCACCTGGAATCCATCATATCAAGTCCCTGTGCCCCTCCCAGGCTCTCTCCTGGCACAGACATCCTATGGGAAGGCGTTGGAGTGGAGGTTCCTCTGTGCAAACTTTCTTGGGTGTTCTGGCCTGTCAGCACTGCCCCTCCCTTGGTTTGTAACTTTGAAAAGATTTACTCACTTAGTTGAGCCTCAGGTTTTGAAAAGATGAAGTTTATGTAATCAGTGGGCTTGAAAAGCAGTATAAAATATTTCCAAAGAGGCAAGAAATAGGTAAATTTCAGAAAAAAATAAAAGATTCTAGTATTACATTGAATGTGTTAAAAATTCTTGTTTCCCTTTCTGCCTCCCCTGAGCGTGTGTAGTCATATTCTGAGGTCTGTTCTTTTCTTTGGGATGGGGTGTTTTCAAGTGGAATTCCAGGGCTTACACTTGAACAGCAAAAGTGTTAATTATGATTAATTTTTCATAAAACAGTGTCTTGCCATGGAAATAACAATTAATTAACATTATTTTCTGAAAGTAATAAATACATGTGGCTTTTCTTGTTGAACTAAAAAAATGGTTTACAACTTTCTTCCCTCTTTTCCACGTAAACCATAGGTTTGTGTGAGTTTGCTGGATTCTTCAAACACTGGGTTGTGCCATTTACAAGATCACTGTGGTCCAAAGCAACGTGACTGGGAGCAGAGGTCTGGGGTCAGGTTCTCTAAGCTAAGCCCCCCTTGAGTCTGCACAGGGAAGTACTTGAGGGCCCACACGTTCTTCCTGGGTGTCCTCCCTGCTCATACCCACTGCAGAAGGAGCCTTTCTGCTGAGAGAAGCTACAGAGCCTTGCAAAGCTGAGAAGACACCTGCACAGGGGGTCGGGGTTGCTGCCCTTCCTGAGGTCATCCCTGTGCTCCCCTTGGGCCTGTGTCTACATGTAGGGTACAGTTTTGCACCCACAGTGCAGGTGCCCACAGAGTGTAATTTGTGCACATTGAGAAAGTCTGTGAAAGGAGTTCTGTGTCTGGATTAGGGTTTATGAATTTAGGGTTCATTTGAGTCACAACCTTAAACTGCATCCTGCTGACAGTCTCCTCACTTGTTAGAGTGGGAGCAGAGAGACGCAGCCCTTCTCTTCCTCCCCAGGCAGAGCAGGGTGTGTGAGCTCCCAGAGTCCATTCCTGTGGCTGCTCAGGTGTCCCCACCCTTCTGCACCAGGGACTGACCCACTCCAGGCCTTCTGTCTCTACCAGGAGAGTTTAGAATGTATTTACCTTTTTGAATGTGATTTTCCTTCTGTCCTGTGGGAAGCAGGCTGCTTATCTGTGCTGATTCCGTTATTTGTGTTTCTTTCCTTTGGATTCCTGTATCGCTTGAACAGTGCAGCCCTGTGCTTCTGGTTTCCCTTAGCTCTTTGTAATTTTATTTCCTGTATGAGAAATAACATTTTGAGTTTCTTGGGCTTAAAAATGTGAATTGGTGGAGAGAGATAATGTCAGTGAGGCAAGAAAATTGTGGATCTAAATAGAATTTTTGTTCTTTTTAGGCAAGAGAATCTCAAGATGTGAAATGAATGTGTTGAAATTTTCAGGTGCATTTTTCGTTTTTACATCAGTGTTTGCGTGTGCATGTCCCTAGAGAACATTGAGATTTAAAAAGCTAAAGCAATGGAATTTCCATTTTAATTGATGTGAGGAAAACTAGTCATACTACTCCTAGTATGTTTAAGGAGCTAAACCCATACCCGTATTGCATTATAATATGCCACTGATTGCTGAAATTACTGCCTGTGTGAGATACAGTGGAAGGACAAACTAGAATGCAGCTTGTCCTTTGAGTTAGCAAGCGATATGAAAATTTCATTTCATATGGTTACTCTTTTGTAACAGTTAGTGTGCTAAAGGAAATAAATCTTAGAATGGTTTCCTATGTACAAAAGTTAAAATTAAAGAAAAACTATTAAATGGGAAAACATGGTATGTGTAAATTTCTCTGATTATATTAGATAAATCTGTAAGATAGAAAAGTCTAACCTCAGAAGAGTCACTGCCAACATTTCTGGCTCCCCTTCAGTGCTGGTATTCCAGCCACCCCCAGTACACAGTTTTTATCATTCTTGAGCTTCCTGTTGTTTTTTCTGTATATAAAAACGAGCCATTGCAAATGCATATTTTTGTACGCATGTTGGTCCTCGTAATGAGCAGTCAGACTCCGCACTTTTTGATGTGTGCTGACAGCTTAGGCCTCTCCTCTCCCTCTTCCCCTTGTGTTCACACCTGGACAAGCAAAGGACAAAGTCCAGAGGCTCCCTTCTCTGGCATTGGCTTTGGATTGAACCACACAAGCCCATGTCTGTGTGCAGAACACTTGCCCTGCTCTCACCCCTGACAAAGATTTCTTGCTTTGACCAAACTTTAGTCAGGCTCCTGAACCTTCTCCTAGGCCTGTCTGTGCACTTCCTTATAAAATCTAGTTTTAGCAAGAACCTTGCTAAGTCAGTTTAACCAGAACCCCCACCCGTATGTCTGATCACCCTCGAGATCTGCTCAGGCTCCTCCTCCTCCTCCACCATCCCTCAGGTGGTGTCTGATCACTCTGGCCTGTCTTTGGTAAGAATCCTGTTGGGTCAGGTTAGACAGAAACCCCAACACTTGTTTTTTCTCTTAGTAATCTTCCATCCCCTGACCCCCACCATGCTGCCTGGCTGTGAAATCCCACTTGCCCATGCTGCACTCAGAGTCGAGCCCAATCTCATTTCTCCCCTGCTTTGAATCCCATCACGGTGGTCTCTATGTATCATAGTGGTTCTGAATAAAATATGCTTTACCATCTTTGACAAGTGTCATTGAATATTTTTTTCTTTAAAACCTCCAACCACAATAAAAACCCAGGCCAGGCTGCTTTCCTTGCTCTCTCAAGCCATTTCAGAGCTGCTTGATTTTCTGGCCCTGCTCTCCTCAGAGACCTCTATTATGTGAGTCATAAGACTTTTCCTAACTTCTGTGTGTGTGTGTGTGGAGGGAGGCACACACCAGCATCAGTCTCTACATGGGAACCACAGCACTTGCCAGTGAGCAGTCATATTTTGAAAGGAATCTCTTTCTCTGAGCGGTAGGTCTCAACAGTGGGCTCGAAATATTCAGTGAACCATGTTGTAACCAGATGTGCTGTCATCCAGGCTTTGTTGACTTTAACTTTAAATCACCAGATGCATTATCCCTAACAAGAGAGTGAGCCTGTACAAAGGCCCAGGTGGTGGATTGGAGGGGGAGGGGAGAGAACAGGATCAGTTAGAGGAACCAGAGGTCCGAGTGTGAGACAGGAGTTGGAGAAGGGGCCAGAGCAGTCGGTAACAGCACAGCAGCCAGGTCAAGGCCCTGTGCACCATGTCTGGGAGTCAGGATCTTCTGCTAATTGCAGTCCGTGAGGGAGCCACACATCTGGTTGGATCTCTGGCGGACAAGAAGGTAGTGTCTTACCCCATCTGTCTGTCCACAGCTACCAGACCCTGGCCAGGGAGCGTGAAGTGCTGATGCAGAAGTACCTGCACCTGCTGCAGATCGTGGAGATGGACAAGACAGTGGCCAAGCAGCTATGGCAGCA
>CM053558.1:61868072-61888681 GCA_028646465.1 Rhinoceros unicornis | reverse complement strand
ATTGTCCAGAACCTTCCTCAGCTCTAGGTCTGAAGGCTCTCTCAGACATAACTTCCAAGACACACTGCAGTTACAAGCCTGTTCTGACAGGCATGCCATCAGATTCACTAAAGAAGGCCCATTCACCACTCGGCCCAGAAGTGGCAGTTTGGCAAGAAGACTGCAGAGCCCTTAGAGGCTTGTCTCTAGAGCTGAACCAAACTGACACAATATTACGTTCAAAATCTTGCTTAGGAATGTAATATTTTAGAGCTGGAAGGAAGAGAGATGGGGTAGGAAGATATTTCCAGGAATGATACTTATACATAATTTACCACGGCAGTAGTATGATTGCAACTCATAAAAAAATCTGTTCTTAGTCATTCACTTACAAACCTGGATCAGAAAGTGCCTTCTGAAAGGAATGTGAGATTCGTTCTCAATGGACTGAAATGACATTATCTTCTAAACCTGGTTATGGTGTGTGATCCTTACGAGATGGAAGGAAGAGAGATTAGGCAAAATGTTATTTCCAGGAATGGGTATTATACATACTTCAGCACAGCTGTAGTTATGATTTTCACTCATGTACAAACTTGTTCCTAGACATACACTTACAAGCCTGGATCAGAAAGTGCCTTCTGAAAGGAATGTGAGATTCGTTCTCAAGGGCCCAAAATGGCATGATGCCCTAAACATGGTTTAGGTGTGTGATCCTTACGACATGGAACGAAGAGAGATTTGGCACAAAGTTATTTCCAAGAATGGGTGTCATACCCAGTTTAGCTCAGCTCTAGGTATGATTGCCAGTCATATACAAACCTGTTGCTAGACAGCTACTTAAAACCTAGCATCAGAAAGTGCCTTCTCAAATGAATGTGAGATTCCTCTTGAAGCACCAAAACAAGAATATGTCCGAAAATTTGTTTAAGTATGTGACACTTACTAGCTGGAAGGAAGAGAGTTTGAGAATGAAATAATTTCCAGGAATGGGTGTAAGACATGGTGTAGCTCAGCTGTAGTTATGATTGTAACTCATATACAAACATGTTCCTAGACGTACACCTAGAAGCTGGGATCAGGAAGAACACTCAGAAAGGAACGTGAGATTTGTTCTCGAGAGCCAGAGATGGGATGATATTCTAAACCTGGTGTGGTGTGTGAAGCATACAAGATGGAAGAAGAGAGATTACACACAAATTATTTCCAGGAATGAGTGTTACATGTAGCTAAGCTCAACGCTAGTTATGATGGCCAGTCATATACCAAGTGATTGTTAGACATCTACTTCGAACTGGGAATCAGAAAGTGCCTGCTCAAAGGAAAGTGAGATGCTTTCTGAAGGCCTAAAATGGGAATATATTCCAAAATTTGTTTAGGTTTGTGATAGTAGCTGGTAGGAACAGGGATTGAGCATGAAGTTATTTCCAGTAATGGGCGCTAGACATACTTTGGCTCAGTTGAAGTTATGATTGTCACCAATATACAAACTTTATCATAGACATGTCCTTAGAGGTGAGGATCAGAACACTGCCTTCTGAAAGGAATGTGAGATCCGTTCTCAAGGGCCCTAAATATCATCAAGGTATAAAACTGGTTTAGGTGTGTGATCCTTACAAGATAGAAGGGAGAGAGATTAGGCACAAAGTTATTTAGAGGAATGGGTGTCATACATAGTTTAGCTCTGCTCTAGGAATGATTGCCAATCATGTACAAACAGGTTGCTAGATAGCAACTTGGAACGTGGAATCAGAAACTGCCTTGTCAAAGGAAAGTGAGATTCCTTCTGAGGGCCCAAAATGGGAATATGTTCCAAAATTTGTTTAGATACTATGTGATCCTTATTAGCGGGAAGAAAGAGAGACTGAGCATGAAGTTATTTCCAGGAATGGGTGTTAGACATCCTTGGCTCAGTTGTACATATAATTGTCAGTCCTATACAAACTTCTTCCTAGACATGCCATGACAAGGCAGGATCAGAACACTACCTTGTGAAAGAAATGTGAGATTAATTCTCAAGGGCCCTAAATGGCATCATGTTTTAAACCTGGTTTATATGTGTGATCCTTATGAGATGGAAGGGAGAGAAATTAGGCACAAAGTTACTTCCAGGAATGGGTGTCATACCCAGTTTAGGTCAGGTCTAGGTATGATCGTCTGTCCTATACAAACCTGTTGCTAGACAGCAAATTGGAACTTGGAATCAGAAAGCGTCTTCTGAAAGGAACGTGCGATTCTTTCTGAAGGCCCAAAATGGGAATCTGTGCCAAAAGTTGTTGAGGTAATATGTGAACCTTATTAGCTGGAAGGAAGGGAGAAAAGGTTTGAAGTTATTTCCATAAATGGGTGCTAGACATGGTTTGGAACAGCTCTAATCTGGATTCCCAGGCTTATACAAACCTCTTCCCAGATATGTACTGACAAGCCGGAATCAGAACACTGCCTTCTGAAAGGCAGGTCAGAATCCCTCTCAATGGCCATAATTGGCATCATGTTCTAAACCAGGTTTAGTTGTGTGATCCTTAGGAGAAGGGAGGGAAAAACATCAGGCACGACATTATTTCCAGGAATTGGTCTCATACACAATTTAGGTCAGCTCTATGAATGAACGCCAGTTTTGTACAAACTTGTTTCTAGACAGCAACTTGCAACTTGGAATCAGAAAGTGCCTTTTCAAAGCTATGAGCAATTCCTTCTGCAGGCCCAAAATGGGAATCTCAGCCAAAACTTGTTTAGGTATTATGTGATCCTTACTAGCTGGAAGGAAGGGATATGGTGGATGAAGTGTTTCCAGAAATGGGAGCTAGACATGGTTTGGCTCAGCTCTACTCTGGATTCTCTGTCCTATACAAACCTCTTCCCAGACATGCCCTGACAAACCGTGATAAGAACAATGCCTTCTGAAAGGCATGTGAGAATCCTTGTCAATGGCCGTAAATGGAATCATGTTCTAATCCTGGTTTAGATGTGTTATCCTTACGAGATGGAAGGGACAGAGATCAGTCACAATGTTATTTCCAGGAATGGGTGTCACACCAAGTTTAGCTCAGCCCCAGGTATGTTTGCCAGTCCTATACAACCTTGTTGATAGAGAGCCACTTGGAACCTGGAATCAGAAAGTGCCTTCTGAAAGGAACGTGTGATACCTTTTGAAAGACCAAAACGTGATTCTGTGCTGAAACTTGTTTAGGTGTTATGTGATCCTTACTAGCTGACAAGAAGGGAGATGCGGCATGAAGTTATTTCCAGCAGTGGTTGTCATACACAGTTTAGCTCAGCTCTAGGTATGATTGCCAGTCCTATACAAACTTGTTGGTAGACAGCGTCTTGGAACTTGGAATCAGAAAATGCCTCTTCAAAGGAAAGTGCAATTCTTTCTGAAGGCCCAAAACGGCGATCTCTGGCAAAATTTTTTTAGGTATTATGTGATCCTTACAAGCTGGAAGGAAGAGAAATGGGGTATGAAGTTACTTCCAGAAATGGGAGATAGACACGGTTTGGCTAAGCTCCACTCTGGATTTCCAGTCCTAACAAACCTGTTAATAGACCAGCCTTGACAGGCCATGATCAGGACACTGTCTTCTGAAAGGCAAGTGAGATTGCTTCTCGAGGGCCCTAAATGGAATCATGTTCTAAACCAGGTTTAGGTGTGTGATACTTACGAGATGGAGGGGAGAGAGATAAGGCACAAAGCTATTTCCAGGAATGGGTGTCATACCCAGTTTAGCTCAGCTCTCAGTATGATTGTCAGTCGTATACAGACTTGTTGCTAGACAGTGACTAGAAACTTGGAATCAGAAAGTGCCTGCTGAAAGAAACTTGTGAGTCATTCTGAAGGACCAAAATGGGAAACTTTGCCAAGTCTTGTTTCAGTATTATGTGATCCTTACTAGCTAGAAGGAAGGGAGATGGGGTATGAAGTTATTTACTGAAATGGGAGTTAGACATGGTTTGGCTCAGCTTTACTCTGGATTCCCAGTCCTATACAAAGCTCTTCCCAGACATGCCCTGACAAGCCTGGATTAGAACGCTGCCTTCTGAAAGGCATGTGAGATTCCTTCTCAAAGTCCCTAAATGGCATAATGTTCTAAACCTGGTTTAGGTGTGTGATCCTTACAAAATGTAAGGGAGAGAGATCAGGAACAATGTTATTTCCAAGAATGGGCGTCATACCCAGTTTATCTCAGCTCTAGCTATGATTGCCAGCCCTATGCAAACTGGGTGCTGGACAGCGACTTGGAACTTGGAATCAGAAACTGCCTACTCAAAGGAATGTGCGATTCCTTCTCAAGGCCCAAAATGGGAATCCGTGCCAAAACTTGTTTAGGTATTAAGTGATCCTTAATAAATTGAAAGAAGGGACTGGGGCATGAAGTTATTTTCAGGAATGGGTGCTATATATTGTTTGGCTCAGCTCCACTCCTGATTGCCAGTCCTATACAAACCTCTTCCCAGACATGCCCTGACAAGCCGTGATTAGAACACCACCTTCTGAAATGCATGTGAGAATCCTTCTCAAGGGCCGTAAATGGTATCATGTTCCAAACCTGCTTTAGGTGTACGATCCTTACAAGATGGAAGGGAGAGGGATCAGGCACAACGTTATATCCAGGAATGGCTGTCATACCCAGTTTAGCTCAGTGCTAGGTATGATTGCCAGTCCTATACAAACCTGTTGCTAGACAGCGAATTGCAACTTGGAATCAGAAAGTGCTTCCTAAAAGGAACGTGCGATTTCTTCTTAAGGCCTGAAACAGAAATCTGTGTGAAAACTTGTTTTGGTATTATGTGATCCCTACAAGCAGGACAGAAGGGAGATGGGGCATGAATTATTTCCAGAAACGGGTGTCATAGCCAGTTTAGCTCAGCTCTAGGTATGATTCCCAGTCCTGTACAATCTTGTTGCTAGGTAGCGACTTGCAACTTGGAATGAGAATGTGCCTGCTAAAGGAACGTGTGATTCCTTTTGAATGCCCAAAGTGGGAATCTGTGCCAAAACTAGTTTAGTTTAGGTATTATGTGATCCTTACTAGCTGGAAGGAAGGGAGATGGGGCATGAAGTTTTTTCCAAGAATGGGTGCTAAAGATGGTTTGGCTCAGCTCATCTCTCGATTGCCCTTCCAATAAAAACCTGTTGCCAGATCTGCCCTGACAAGCCTGGATTAGAACACTGCCTTATGAAACGCATCAGAGATTCCTTCCCCAGGGCCCTAAATGGCATCATGTTCTCAACCTGGTTTAGGTGTGTGATCCTTACGAGATGTAAGGGTGAGAGGTCAGGCACAATGTTATTTCCAGAAATGGGTGTCTTACCCAGTTTAGCTCAGCTATAGGAATGATTGCCAGTCGTATACAAACTTGTTGCCAAACAGAGACTTGTAACGTGGAATTCTAAAGTGCCTTCTCAAAGGAACGTGTGATTCCTTGTGTCAGCCCAAAACGGGAATCTGTGCCAAATCTTGTTTCGGTATTATATGAAACTTACTATTTGGAGGGAAGTCAGATGGGGCATGAAGATATTTCCAGGAATGGGTGCTAAACATGCTTTGGCTCAGCTCCACTCTGGATTTCCAGTCCTATATAAACCTCTTGATAGACCTGCCCTGGGAAGTCGGGATAAGAAATCTGTCTTCTGAAAGGCATGTGAGATTCCTTCTCAAGGGCCGTAAATGGCATCATGTTCTAAACCTGGTTTATGTGTGTGATCCTTGCGAGATGGAAGGGTTAGAGGTCATGCAGAAAGGTATTTCCAGGAATGGTTGTCATACCCAGCTTGGCTCAGCTCTAGGTATGTTTGCCACTCATATACAAAATTGTTGCTAGACACTGACAAGCAAATTGGAATCAGAAAGTGCTAACTCAAAGGAACGTGCGATTTCTTCTGAAGGCCCCAACCAGAAATCTATGCAAAAACTTGTTTAGGTATTAAGTGATTCTTACTTGCTGGAAAGAAGCGAGATGGGGCAGGAAGTTATTACCAGGAATGGGTGTCATAGTCAGTTTAGCTCACCTCTAGGTATGCTTGCCAGTGATATACAAAGTTGTTGCTAGTCAGCGACTTGCAACTTGGAATGAGAAAGTTTATGATGAAAGCACGGTGCGATTCCTTCTGAATGCCCAAAACGGGAATCTGTGAATAAACTTGTTTAGTTATTATGTGATCATTACTAGCTGGAACGAAGGGAGATGTGCCATGAAGTTATTTCCAGGAATGGTTGTTCTGCATGGCTTGGTGCAGTTCCACACTGGATTGACATTCCTATACAAACCTGTTGATAGACCTACCCTGACAAGCCTGGATCAGACCACTGCTTTCTGAAAGGCATGTGAGAATCCTTCTCAAGGGCCGTAAATGGCATCATGTGCTAAACCTGGTTTAGGTGTGTGATCCTTACTAGATGGAAGGGAGAGTCATCAGGCACAAAGTTATTTACAGGAGTGGGTGTCATAGCCAGGTTAGTTGAACTCTGGGTATGATTGCCAGTCCTATACAAATTTCCTCTTAAACAGTGACATAGAACATGGAATCAGAAATTGACTTCTCAAAGGAAGGTGTGATTCCCTGTGAAGACACAAAACGGGAATCTATGCCAAAACTTGTTTAAGTAGTTTTGATCCTTACTAGCTGGAAGGAAGTGAGATTGGGCATGAAGTTATTTCCAAGAATGGGTGCTAGACATGGTTTGGCTCAGCTTAACTCCGGATTTCCAGTCCTAAAAAAACCTATTGCCAGACCTACCCTGACAAGCCAGGATCAGAACACTGTCTTCTGAAAGGCATGTGAGAATCCTTCTCAAGAGCCATAAATAGCATCATGTTCTAAACCTGGTTAAGGTGTGTGATCCTTAGGAGATGGAAGGGAGAGAGATCAGAGTCAATGTTATTTGCTGGAGTTCATCTCATAACCACTTTAGCTTAGATCTAGGTATTATTTCCAGTCCTATACAAACTTGCTGCTAGACGCAGACTTGGAACTTGGAATCAGAAATTGCCTGACCAAAGGAACGTGTGATTTTTTCTGAAGGCACAAAACGTGAATCTGTGGCAAAACTTTTTTCAGTCTTATGTGATCCTTACTAGCTGGGAAGGATGTGAGATGGGGTATGAAGTTATTTCCAGGAATGGGTGCTAAACTTGCTTTGGCTCAGCTCCACTCTGGATTTCCAGTCCTATATAAACGTGTAGATGAACCTGCACTGACAAGCCAGGATCAGAACACTGCCTTCTGAAAGGCATGTGTGATTCCTGCTCAAGGGCCCTAAATGGCATCGTGTTCTAAACTGGGTTTAGGTGTGTGATGCTTACGAGATGGAACAGAGAGAGGTCAGGCTCAAAGTTATTTCCAGGAATGGGTGTCATACCCAGTTTAGCTCAGCTCTAGTTATGATTGCCACTCCTATACAAACTTGCTGCTAGACAGTGACTTGGAATATGGAATAAGAAATTGCCTTTTTAAAGGGAGATGTGATTCCTTCTGAAGCCCCAAAAAGAAAATCATGCCAACACTTGTTTAGGTATTACGTGATCCTTACTAGCTGGAAGGAAGTGAGATGGGACATGAAGTTTTTTAGAGAAATGGGTGCTACACATTGTTTGGCTGAGCTCCAATTTGGATTGCCAGTCCTATGCAAACCTCTTCCCAGACATGCCCTGACAAGCCGGCATCAGAACACTGCCTTAGCAAAGGCATGAGAGAATCCTTCTCAAGTGCAGTAAATGGCATCATGTTCTAAACCTGGTTTAGGTGTGTGATCATTACGAGATGAAGGGAGAGGGATCAGGCACACAGTTAATTCCAGGAATGAGTCTCATACCCACTTTAGCTCAGCTCTAGGTATGATTTCCTGTCCTATACACACTTGTTGATAGAAAGGGACTTGCAACTTGGAATCAGAAAGTACTTCCTCAAAGGAAGGTGCAATTTCTTCTCAAGGCCCCAAACAGAAATCTCTACCAAGTCATTTTTAGGTATTATGTGATCCTTCCTAGCAGGATGGAAGGGAGATGGGACATGAAGTTATTTCCAAAAATGGGAGCTAGACATGGTTTGGCTCAGCTCTACGCTTGGTCCCAGTCCTATGGAAAAGTCTTCCCAGACATGTCTTGACAAGACTTGATCAGAACACTGCCTTCTGAAATTGATCAGAGATTCCTTCTCAAAGGCCCTAAATGGCATCATGTACTAAACCTGGTTTAGGTGAGTGATCCTTACGAGATGTAACGGAGAGAGATCAGGCACACAGTTATTTCCAGGAATGAGAGTCATACCCAGTTTAGCTCAGCTATAGGTATGATTGCCAGTCCTATGCAAACTTGTTGCCAGACAGCGATTTGCAACTTGGAATCAGAAAGTGCCTCCTAAAGGAATGTGCGATTCCTTCTCAAGAACCCAAACAGAAATCTGTTCAAAACTTGTTTAGGTATTATGTGATCCTGACTTACAGGAAGGAAGGGAGTTGGGGAATGAAGTTATTTGCAGGAATGGGTGCTATACATGGTTTGACTCAGCGCCACTCTGGATTGCCAGCCCTATACAAATCTGTTGATAGACATTCCCTGACACACTGTGATCAGAACACTGCCTTCTGAAAGGCAAGTGAGATTCTCTCTCAATGTCCGCAAGTGACATCACGTTCTAAACCTGGTTTGGGTGTGTGGTCCTTACGAGATGGAAAGGAGACGGATCAGGCACAAAGTTATTTCCAGGAATGGTGTCATACCCAGATTAGCTCAGCTCTGGGCATGATTACCACTCCTCTCCAAACTTGCTAGTAGACAGTGACTTGGATCATGGAATCTAAAAGTGCCTTCTCAAAGGAACGTGCAATTCTTTCTGAAGGACCAAAATGAGAATCAGTGCCAAAACTTGTGTAGGTATTATGTGATCATTACTAGCTTGGAGGAAAGGAGAAGGGGAATGAAGTTATTTCCAGGAATGGGTGCTATACATTGTTTGGCTCAGCTCCACTCTGGATTTCTAGTTCTATAGTAACCTCTGCACAGACATGTCTTGACAAGCCGGCATCAGAACACTGCCTTCTGAAAGGCACGTGGGATTTCTTCTCAAGGGTTTTAAATGACATTGTGTTCTAAACCTGGTTTAGGTGTGTGATCTTTATGAGATGGAAGGGAGAGGAATCAGGAACAAGGTTATTTCCAAGAATGGGTGTCATAACCAGTTTAGCTCAGCTATAGGTATGATTGCCAGTCCTATACAAACTTGTTGCTAGACACAGACTTGGAACTTGGAACCAGAAATTGCCTTCTCAAAGGAAGGTGTGATTCCTTCTGAATGCCCAAAACGGGAATCTGTCAAAGCTTGTTTAGGTATTATGTGATCCTTACTAGGAGGAAAGAAGGGAGATGGGGCATGACGTTAATTCCAGGAGTTGGTGTCATACCTGGTTTAGCTCAGCTCTTGGTATGATTGTCACTCATATACAAACTTGCTGCTAGACAGCGACTTTTAACATGGAATCCGAAATTGCCTTCAAAGGTAGTTGTGATTCCTTCTGAAGGCCCCAAATGGGAATCTGTGCCAAAACTTATTTAAGTATTATGTGATCATTAATAGTTGGAAGGAAGGGAGATGGGGCATGAAGTTATTTAAAGGAATGGGTGCTATACATGTTTTGGCTCAGCTTCACTCTGGATTGACAGTCATATACAAACCTCTTAAGAGACATGCCCTGACAATCCGGGATCAGAACACTGCCTTCTGAAAGGCATGTGAGAAATGTTCTCAAGGGCTGTAAATAGAATCATGTTCTAAACCTGGTTTACGTGTGTGATCCTTACGAGATGGAAGGGAGAGAGATCAGCCACGAAGTTATTTCTAGGCAAGGGTTTCATACCCTCTTAGCTCAGCTCTATGTATGGTTGCCAGTCCTATACAAACTTGATGTTAGAAAGCTACTTGCAACTTGGAATCAGAAAGTGCCTACTCAAAAGAAGGCGTGATTCCTTCTGTATGCCCAAAGGGGGAATCTCTGGCAAAACTCTTTTTGGCATTATGTGATCCTGAATAGCTGGAAGGAAGGGAGATGAAATATGAAGTTATTTCCAGAAATGGGAGCTAGTCATGGTTTGGCTCAGCTCTACTATGAATTCCAAGTCCTATACAAATGACTTCCCAGATATGCCCTTACATGCCTGGATCAGAACACTGCCTTCTGAAAGTCATGTGAGAATCCTTCTCAAGGGCCGTAAATGGCATCATGTTCTAAACCTGGTTTTGGTGTGTGGTCTCTACGAGATGCAAGGGAGAGAGATCAGGCACAGATTTTTAGCACGGTATGGGCGTCATACCCAGTTTAGCTCAACTCTAGGTATGATTGTCAGTCCTATGAAAACTTACTCTTAGACAGTGACTTGTATCATGGAATCAGAAAGTGCCTTCTCAAAGGAATGTGCAGTTCTTTCTGAAGGCCCAAAACGAGAATCAGTGCCAAAACTTGTCTAGGTATTTTGTGATCCTTACTAGCTGGATGGAAAGGAGATGCCGAATGAAGTTATTTCCATGAATGGGTGCTATACCTGGTTTGGCTCAGCTCCACTCTGGATTTCTAGTCCTATAGAAACCTCTTCGCAGACATGCCCTGAGAAGCCAGCATCAGAACACTGCTTTCTGAAGGGCATGTGAGATTTATTCTCAAGGGCCGTAAATGGCATCACGTTCTAAACCTGGTATAGCTGTGTGATCCTTACGAGATGGAAGGGAGAGAGATCAGGCACAAAGTTATTTCCAGGAATGGGTGTCATACCCACTTTATCTCAGCTCTGGATATGATTCCAAGTCCTATACACACTTTTTGCTATACTGCGACTTGTAATTTGAAATCAGAAAGTGCCTTCTCAAAGGAATGTGCGATTCCCTCTGAAGCCCAAAATGGGAATTTGTGCCAAAACTGGTTTACGTATTATGTGATCCTTACTAGCCGGAATGAAGCAAGACGGGGCATCAATTATTTTCCAGTAATGCATGCTATACATGATTTTCTCAGCTTCAATCTGGATTTCCAGTCCTATACAAACTGGCTGATAGACCTCCCCTGACACACCATGATCAGAACACTGCCTTCTGAAAGGCAAGTGAGATTCCTTCTCAATGGCCATAAATGGCATCATGTTCTAAAGCTGGTTTTGTCGTGTGATCCTTATGAGTTGAAAGGGAGAGGGATCAGGCTAAAAGTTATTTCCAGTAGTGGGTGTCAGACCCAGTGTAGCTCAGCTCTAGGTATGATTGCCAATCCTATACAAACTTGAGGCTAGACAGTGACTTGCCACTTGGAATCAGAGAGTGCCTGCTCAAAGGAATGTGCGATTCATTTTCAATGCCCAAAGTGGGAAACTGTGGCAAAACTTGTTTTGGTAGTAAGTGATCTTTAAAACCTGGAAGGAGTGGAGATGGGGTATGAAGTTTTTTCCTAATTGGAGCTAGACATGGATTGGCTCAACTCTACTCTGGATTCCAAGTCCTATACAAACATCTTCACAGACATGCACTGACAAGCCTGGATCAGAAAAATTCCTTCAGAAAAGAATCAGAGATTCCTTCCCAAAGGCAGTAAATGACATCATGTTCTAAACCTGGTTTTGGTGTGTTATCCTTACAAGATGGAAGTGAGAGGGATCAGGAACAAAGTTATTTCCAGGAATGGGTGTCATACCCAGTTTACCTCAGCTCTAGGTATGATTGCCAGTCCTATGCAAACTTGTTGCTTCACAGCGACTTGGCCCATGGAATCAGAAATTGCCTTCTCAAAGGAAGGTGTGATTCCTTGTGAAGGCCCAAAAAAGGAATCTGTGCCAAACCTCGTTTAGGTATTATGTGATCCTCACTAGCTGGAAGGAAGGGAGATGGGGCATGAACTTATTTCCAGGAATGGGTACCATAGCCAGTTTAGCGCAGCACTATGAGTGACTGCCAGTCCTATACAAACTTGCTGCTAGACAGCGACTTGGACCATGGAATCAGAAATTGCCTTCTCAATGAAACGTGTGGTTCTATCTGAAGGCCCAAAAAAGGAATCTGTGCCAAACCTCATTTAGGTATTATGTGATCCTCACTAGCTGGAATAAAGGGAGATGTGGCATGAAATTATTTCAAGTAATGGGTGCTACACATGGTTTTGTTCAGCTCCACTCTGGATTGCCAGTCCTATACAAACCTCTTCCCAGACATGCCATAACAAGCTTGATCAGAACATTGCCTTCTGAAAGACATGAGAGAATACGTCTCAAGGCCCCTAAGTGGCATCATGTTCTAAAACTGGTTTAGGTGTGTGATCCTTACGAGAGGTAAGGGAAAGGCATCAGGCACAATGTTATTTCCAGGAATGGGTGTCATACCCAATTTAGTTCAGCTCTAGGTATGATTGTCAGTCCTATGCAAACTTGTTGCTAGACAGTGACTTGCAAATTGGAATCAGAAATTGCCTGCTGAAAGGAACATGCAATTCCTTCTGAATGCCCAAATTGGGAATCTGTGGCAAAACTTGTTTATGTGACCCTTAATAGCTTGAAAGAAGGGAGATGGCGTAAGAAGTTATTTCCTTAAATAGAAGCTAGTCGTGCTTTGGTTGACCTCTACTCTGGATTCCAAGTCCCCTACAAACCTCTTCTCAGACATGCCCTGGCAACCCGGGATCAGAACACTGTCTTCTGAAAAGCATGTGAGAGTCCTAAATGACATCGTGTTCTAAACCTGGTTTAGGTGTGTGATCTATACAAGATGGATGGGAGAGGGGTCAGGCACAAAGTTATTTCCAGGAATGAGTGTCATACCCAGTTTAGCTCAGCTCTAGGTATGATTGCCAGTCCTATACAAACTTGTTGGCAGACAGCAACTTGCAAATTGGAATCAGAATGTGCCTCCTAAAGGAACGTGTAATTCCTTCTCAAGGACTGAAACAGAAATCTGTTCAAAACTTGTTTAGGTATTATGTGATCCTTACTAACTTGAAAGAAGGGAGATGGGGCATGAAGTTATTTCCAGAAATGGGTGCAAGACATGGTTTGCTGCAGGTCTTCTCTGGATTTTCAGTCCTATACAAACCTGTACCCAGACTTGACCTGACAAGCTGGGATGAGAACACTGCCTTCTCAAAGGCATGTGAAATTTCTTATCAAGGTCCCTAAATGGTGCAAAGTTATTGCCAGGAGTGGGTGTCATACCCAGTTTAGCCCAGCTCTAGGTATGATTGCCACTCCTATACAAACTTGCTGCTAGACAGCGACTTGTAACTTGGAATCAGAAATTGCATTCTCAAAGGAAGGTGTGATTACTTCTGACGTTCCAAAAGGAGAATATGTGCCAAAACTTGTTTAGGTATTACGAAATCCTTACAAGCCAGGACGAAGGGAGATGGGGCATGAAGTTATTTCCATGAATGAGTGTCATAGCCAGTTTAGTTCAGCACTAGGTATGATTGTCAGTCCTATACAAATTTGTGGCTACACAGCTACTTGCAACTTGGAATCAGAAAGTGCCTTTGAACGTGCGATTCTTTCTGAAGGCCCAAAACGGGTATCAGTGCCAAATCTTGTTTAGATATTATGTGATCCTTACTAGCTGGAAGGAAGTGAGATGGGGCATGAAGATATTTCCAGGATTGCGTCCTATACAAGGTTTACATCAGCTCTACACTGGATTCCCAGTCCTATACAAACCTCTTCCCAGACATGCCCTGACAAGCCTGGATCAGAACACTGCCTTCTGAAAGGAATCAGAGATTCCTTGTCAGGGATCCCAAATGGCATCATGTTCGAAACCTGGTTTAAGTGTGATCCTTATGAGATGGAAGGGAGAGGGTTCAGGCACAAATTTATTTCAACGAATGGGTGTCATACCCACTTTAGCTCAGGTCTAGGTATGGTTGCCAGTCCTATACAAACTTGTTGCTAGACAGGGACTTGCAACTTGGATTCAGAAAATCATTCCTCAAAGGATTGTGCGATGTCTTCTCAAGGTCCCAAGCAGAAATCTGTGCCAAAACTTGTTTAGATATTATGTGATACTTACAAGCAGGAAAGAAGGTTGAGGGGCATGAAATTATTTCCAGTAATGCTGCTCATATCTAGGTGTGATTGTGATTCCTATACAAACTTGTTGCTAGACTGAGACTTGGAACTTAGAATCAGAAAGTGCCTTCTCTAAGGAATGTGCCATTCCTTGTGAAGGCCCAAAACTGGATTCCCTGCCCAATCTAGTTTAGGTAAGATGTGATCCTTAGTAGGTGGAAGGAAGTGACGTGGGGCATGAAGTTTTTTCCAAGACTGGGTGCTATACGTGGTTTTGCTCTGCTCCACTCTGGATTGCCTGTCCTATACAAACCTGTTGCCAAACATGCCCTGACAAGCCTGGATCAGAACACAGCCTTCTGAAAGGCATGTGATAATCCTTCTCAAGGGCTGTAAATGGCATCATGTTCTAAACCCGGTTTAGATGTGTGATCCTTACACTATGGAAGGGAGAGGGATCAGGCACAAAGTTATTTCAGGAATGGGTGTCATAGCCAGTTTAGCTCAGCTCTATGTATGATTGCCACTCATATACAAACTTGTTACTAGACAGTGACTTGCAGCTTGCAATCAGAAAGTGCTTCCTCAAAGGAATGTGCGATTGCTTCTCAAGGCCCCAAACAGAAATCTGTGCCGAATCTTGTTTAGGTATTATGTGATCCTTACACGCTGGAAAGAAGGGAGATGGGGCATTAAGTTATTTCCATGAGTGAGTGTCATACCCAGTTTAGCTCAGCTCTAGGTATGACTGCCACTCCTATACAAACTTGTTGTTAGACAGCGACTTGCAACTTGGAATCGGAAAGTGCCTTCTCAAGGGAACGCACCATTAATTCTGAAGGCCCAAAATGGGAATCTGTGATAAAACTTGTTTAGGTGATATGTGATCCTTAATAGCTGGAAGGAAGGAAGATGGGGCATCAAGTTATTTACAGATATGGGTGCTATACATGGTTTGGCTCAGGTCTTCTCTGGATTTTCAGTCCTATACAAAGCTGTTCCTTGACTTGACCTGACAAGTTGGGATGAGAACACTGTCTTCTGAAAGGCATGTGAGATTTCTTCTCAAGGTCCTTAAATGGTGCAAAGTTATTTCCAGGAATGGGTGTCATAACCAGTTTAGCTCAGCTCTAGATATAATTGCCAGTCCTATACAAACTTGCCGCTAGACAGTGATTTGGAACTTGGAATGAGAAATTGCCTTCTCAAAGGAATGTGTGATTCCTTCTGAAGGCCCAAAATGGGACTCTATGCCAAATGTTGTTTAGGTATTATGAGATCCTTACTAGCTGGAAGCAAGGGAGATGGGTCATGAAGTTATTTCCAGAAATGTGTGCTATACATTTTTTGGCTCAGCTCCACTCTGGATTGTCAGTCCTATACAAGCCTGTTGCCAGACCTGCCCTGACAAGCCAGGTTCAGAACACTGCCTTTAGAAACGCATTGGAGAATCCTTCTCAAGGGCCCTAAATGGTATCATGTTCTAAATCTGGTTTAGAAGTGTGATCCATACGAGATGGAAGGGAGATATTTCAGGCACAAAATTATTAACAGAGAGAGATCAGGTGCAAAGTTAGTTCCCGGAATGGGTTTCATTCCCTGCTTAGCTCAGCTCCAGGTATGACTGTTAGTTCTATACAAACTTGTTTCTAGACAGCAACGTGGAACTTGGAATCAGATAGTGCCTACTCAAAGGAACATGTAATTGCTTGTGAAGGCTCAAAAGGGGAATCTGTGCAAAAATTATTTAGCTATTATGTGATCCTTACTAGGAGGAAGCAAGGCAGTTTGGGCATGAAGTTATTTCCAGTCAAGGGTGCTATACATGGCTTGGCTCAACTCCACTCTGGATATGCAGTCCTATAAAAACCTCTTTCCAGACATGCCCTGACAAGCTGGGATCAGACACAGCCTTCTGAGAGGCGTGTGAGCATCCTTCTCAAGGGCCGTAAATGGCATCATGTTCTAAACCTGGTTTAGGTGTGTGATCCTTTCGAGATGGAAGGGAGAGTCATCAGGAAAAAAGTTATTTCCAGGAATGGGTGTCATAGCCAGGTTAGCTGAACTCTAGGTATGATTGCCAGTCCTATACAAATTTGCTCTTAGACAGTGACTTCCCACATGGAATCAGAAATTGACTTCTCAAAGGAAGGTGTAATTCCCTGTGAAGGCACAAAACGGGAATCTGTGCCAAAATTTGTTTAGGTATTTTAATCCTTACTAACTGGAAGGAAGTGAGATTGGGCATGAAGTTATTTCCAAGAATGGGTGCTACTCTTGGTTTGGCTCAGCTTAACTCTGGATTTCCAGTCCTATAAAAACCTGTTGCCAGACCTACCCTGACAAGGCAGCATCAGAACACTGCCTTCTGAAAGGCATGTGAGAATCCTTCTCAAGGGCCGTAAATGGCATCATGTTCTAAACCTGGTTTAAGTGTGTGATCCTTATGAGATGGAAGGGAGAGTTATCAGGGTCAAAGTTATTTGCTGGAATGCATCTCACAACCCCTTTAGCTCAGATCTAAGTATGATTTCCAGTCCTATACAAACTTGCTGCTAGACGCAGACTTGGAACTTGGAATCAGAAATTGCCTGCTCAAAGGAATGTGTGATTCTTTCTGAAGGCCCAAAACGGGAATCTTTGGCAAAATTTTTTCAGTCTTATGTGATCCTTACTAGCTGTAAGGATGTGAGATGGGGTATGAAGTCATTTCCAGGAATGGGTGCTAAACATGGTTTGGATCAGCTCCACTCTGGATTGCCAGTCCTATATATAAAGCTGTTGATAAACCTGTACTGTCAAGCCAGGATCAGAACACTGCCTTCTGCAAGGCATGTTAGATTCCTTCTCAAGGGCCCTAAATGGCATCATATTCTAAACCGAGATTAGGTGTGTGATCCTTACGAGATGGAACGGAGAGAGGTCAGGATCAGTTATTTCCACGAATGGGTATCATACCCAGTTTAGCTCAGCTCTCAGTATGATTGCCACTCCTATACAAACTTGATGCTAGACAGTGACTTGGAAGATGGAATCAGAAATAGCCTTCTCAAAGGAAGGCGTGATTCCTTCTGAAGGCCCAAAACAGGAATCTGTGCCCAAACTTGTTTAGGTATTATGTGATCCTTACTAACTGGAAGGAAGAGAAATGGGACATGAATTTATTTCCAGGAGTGGGTGTCATACGAAGTTTAGTTCAGTTCTAGTTATGACTGCCATTTTTATACAAACTTGTTGCTAGACAGCGACTTGCAACTTGGACACAGAAAATCTTTCCTCAAAGGAATGTGCGATCTCTTCTCAACATCCCAAGCAAAAAATCTGTGCCACAACTTGTTTAGGTATTATGTGATCCTCACAAGCAGGAAAGAAGGTTGATGGGGCATGAAATTATTTCCAGTAGTTCGTGTCATACACAGTTTAGCTCATCTCTATGTATGATTGCAAGTCTTATCCAAACTTGTTGCTAGACAGAGACTTGGAACTTGGAATCAGAAAGTGCCTTCTCAAAGGAACGTGCCTTTCCTTCTGAAGGCCCCAGACGGGAATCTGTGCCTAAACTAGTTTAGTTATGATGTGATCCTTACTAGCTGGAAGGAAGGGAGACTGGGCATGAAGTTTTTTTCCAGGAATGTGTGCTATGCGTGGTTTGGCTCTGTTCCACTCTGGATTGCCAGTCCTATACAAACCTCTTTCCAGACATGCCCTGACAAGCCGGGATCAGACACAGGCTTCTGAAAGGCATGTGAGAATCCTTCTCAAGGGCTGCAAATGACATCATGTTCTAAACCTGGTTTAGGTGTGTGATCCTTACGAGATGTAGGGGAGAGAGATCAGGCACAATGTTTTTTCAAGTAATGGGTGTCATACCCAGGTTAGCTGAACTCTGGGTATGATTGCCAGTCCTATACAAATTAGGTGTTAGACAGCAACTTGGAACACAGAATCCAAAATTGACTTCTCAAAGGTATGTGTGATTACTTGTGAAGGCACAAAATGAGAATCTGTGTCAAAACTTGTCAAGTATTATGTGATCCTTACTTGCTGGAAGGAAGTGAGATTGGTCATGAAGTTATTTTCAGGAATTGGTGCTGTACATGGTTTGGCTTAGCTCCAATCTGAATTGCCAGTCCTTTACAAACCTCTTCCCAGACATGCCCTGACAAGATTGATCAGAACACTGCCCTTGAAAGGCATGTGAAAATCCATCTCAAGGGCCGTAAATGACATCATATTCTAGACCTGGTTTCGGTGTGTGATCCTTACGAGATGGAAGGGAGAGAGATCAGGCACAAAGTTATTTACAGGAATGGGTGTTATACCCAGGTTAGCTCAACTCTAGGTATGATTGCCAGTCCTATACAAAGTTGTTGCCACACAGCGACTTGCTACTTGGAAACAGAAAGTGCCTTCTCAAAGGAACGTGCAATTCCTTCTCAAGGCCCAAAACAGGAATATGTGCCAAAACTTCTTTAGGTATTATGTTATGCTTACTAGCTGGAAAGGAAGGGATATTGGACATGAAGTTATTTCCAGAAATGGGAGCTATACATGGTTTGGCTCAGCTCAACTCTGCGTTCCCAATCCTATAAAAACATCTTCTCAGACATACCCTGGCAACCCGGGATCAGTACACTGCCTTATGAAAGTCATGTGAGAATCCTTCTCAAGGGCCATAAATGGCATCATGTTCTAAACCTGGTTTAGGTGTGTGATCCTTATGAGATGGAAGGGAGAGAGATCGGCCACATAGTTATTTCCAGGAAAGGGTTTCATACCCAGTTTCGCTCAGCTCTAGGTATGGTTGCCAGTCCTATACAAACTTGATGTTAGAAAGCGACTTGCAACTTGGAATCAGAAAGTGCCTGCTCAAAAGAAGGTGTGATTCCTTCTGCATGCCCAAAGTGGGAATCCCTGGAAAAACTCTTTTTGGCATTATGTGATCATGAATAGCTGGAAGGAAGGGAGATGGGGTATGAAGATATTTCCAGAAATGGGAGCTAGACATGGTTTGGCTGAGCTCTAATCTGGATTCCCAGTGCTCTACAAACGTCTTCCCAGACATGCCCTCACAAGCCTGGATCAGAACACTGCCTTCTGAAAGGCATCAGAGACTCCTTCTCAAAGGTGATAAATGGCATCATGTTCTAAACCTGGTTTAGGTGTGTGATCCTTACAAAATGTAAGGGAGAGAGATCAGGAACAATGTTATTTTTGGGAATGGGTGTCATTCTCAGTTTAGCTCATCTCGAGATATGATTGCCAGTCCTATACAAACTTCTTACTATACCGCGACTTGTAACTTGGAATGGGAATGTGCCTTCTCAAAGTAACGTGCGATTCCTTCTAAAGCCCAAAACGGGAATCTGTGCCAAAACTTGTTTAGGTATTATGAGATCCTTAGTAGCTGGACAGAAGCGAGATGGAGTATGATGTTATTATTTCTTAAAATGGGGCTAGTCATGGTTTGGCTCACCTCTACTCTAGATTCCCAGTCCTCTACAAACCTCTTCTCAGACATGATCTGGCAACCCTGGATCAAAACACTTCCTTCTGAAAGGCATGTGAGAATCCTTCTCAAGGGTGTAAATGGCATCATCTTCAAAACCTGGTTTAGTTGTGTGATCCTTACAAGATGGAAGGGAGAGAGATCAGGCACAAAGTTATTTCCAGCAATGAGTATCATACCCAGTTTAGCTCAGTTCTAGGTATGATTGCCAGTCCTATAAAAACTCGTTGCCAGACAGCGACTTGCAACTTGGAATCAGAAATTGCCTCCTAAAGGAAAGTGTGATGCCTTCTTAAGGACACAAACAGAAATCTGTTCAAAACTTGTTTAGGTATTATGTGATCCTTACTATTGGAAGGAAAGGAGATGGGGCATGAAGTTATTTCCAGAAAAGTGTGCAAAACATGTTTTGCTTCAGGTCTTCTCTGGATTTTCAGTCCTATACAAACCAGTTCTCAGATTTGACCTGAGAAGCCAGGATGAGAACACTGACTTCTGAAAGGCATGTGAGAATTCTTCTCAAGGTCCCTAAATGGTGCAAAGATATTTGGAGGCATGGGTTTCATACCAAGTTTAGCCCAGCTCTAGGTATGATTGCCACTGATATACAAACTTGCTGCTAGACAGCGACTTGTAACTTGGAATCAGAAATTGCCTTCTCAAAGGAAGGTGTGATTCTTTCTGAAGTCTCAAAACGGGAATATGTGCCAAAACTTGTTTAGGTATTACGTGATCCTTACTAGCTGGAAAGAAGGGAGATGGGGCAAGAAGATAATTCCAGGAATGGGTTTCATACACAGTTTAGCTCAGCTTTAGGTATGATTGCCTGTCCTAAATAAACTTGCTGGTAGACAGCGACTTGGAACATGGAATCATAAATTGCTTTCACAAAGGAAGGTGTGATTCCTTCTGAAGGCCCACAAACGTGAATCTGTGCCAAAACTTGTTTCAGTATTATGTGATCCTTACTAGCTGGAAGGAGGGGAGATGAGGCATTAAGTTATTTCCGGAAATGGGAGCTAGATATGGTTGGTCTCAGCTCCACTCTGGATTTCCAAACCTATGCCAACCTCTTGCCAGACATGCCCTGACAAGCTGG
>CM053558.1:61835934-61867572 GCA_028646465.1 Rhinoceros unicornis | reverse complement strand
TCACAAAAAAGAAAAATATATGAAAAAATAAAGTCAGCTAAAATGGTGGAGTAAAACTATCAGAAATTCTTTCCTCCATAAAAGCAAAGAGAAACCTAGCTAAAATTGTGAGAACCAAATTTTTTTAGAACCATGGAAAATAAACTAAGACTTGCAACAGTGAAGGGAGCATTTACATTAAAAAGGGGATCATTTTGGTAATAACACCAAGTCTAGTGGAGTTTTAATTTGCTGTAGTCACATCTCCCGTTCTCCATCTTCATAGTAGCCTTGGAAAAAGACAGCCTGCTTTTCCAGTGAAAAAAGCTTCCTGAAAGCAACCAAAGGGTAATGAGGTAAAAGATCATTCAAGACTTCCTTCCAAGAATGTTATCATTATTTGACCTGCCTTGTGGTTTCCAGAAGCACTGCACTTGCAAAGCTGTCTGTATTTGACCTTACTCAAAGCTATCTCTCAAATCATTTCCAACGAGAGCCTTTTTGAAAAACCTTACAAATAATTGTTTAACTTTAAAGACTCCTGAAGCAGTGGCTAACAGTTGGGGGAAAATAGACTAACCAAAAAGCTAAGAAAGAGAAGCTGGGAATTCAGATTTCCATAGGGTCTTTGTAAAGCTCTGATATATTCCTATGAATCTAGAAGGCAACTTTCATGTGTGGGCTGTGTGGAAGCCCAGGGTTGTGCACATGCTAAGAAGAAAAATGAGAATGCTGTAGGTTCTAATGCCTGACCCCCCTTGAGGATCTGTACAACTTGGAAATAAGGTTAAGGCCAAGTGGTCAACTTCCTAGCTGAGTGTTGAAGGTGTATTTCAACATGCACACAGCTCCATGGCAAAGACTGGAAGAATTTGAGTTCTAAGATATTTAAGGAAATTACACTACATAATAATGCAGATGTTAGAGAATTCATTCAGAAAAATCACTAAACAAAACAACAACAATTAGAAAAAAAAAAGCAGAACAACAACAAACTCTGGAGAAAGTGAAGAGTCTGATTTCCAGAGCTTCTACATTGTAGTATTTAGAATGTCCAGTTTTAAAAAAAATAACTATTCATGAAAAAAAGCAAGAAAGAATGACTCATATCCAGGAAAATGTAGACAATGGAAATTGTCCCAGAAGAAGTACAGATGTTGTACTTGCTAGACAAATATTTTCAATCAGCTAATTTTTTAATTTAATAAGTTTATATTTAATCAACACATTATTAATATGTTCAGAGATATAACGAAAAGCATGTTTAAAGAACTAAAAGAAAGAATGTGATAATTCCACACCAAGGATAGAATATCAATAAAGATATAAAAATTATAAAGAGGAACCAATTAGAAATTCTGGGGTTGAAAATGCAATAACAGAAATAAAAATTTTTGTAGAGTGTATCACAGGAGATTTGAGCAGGCAGAAGAAAGAATCAGAAAACTTGAATACAGTTAAATTGAATATTCACTCTGAGGAGTAGGGAGAGAAAAGGATGAAAAATTAACAGAGCCGCAGAGATTAATGGGACACCATCATGCATACCAACATACACGTAATGTGAGCACCAGAAGAACAGGAGAAAAAGAAATTGGAAGAAACATTATTTGAAGAAATAATGGCCAAATTGCTCCAGAACTTGATGAAAAACACCAATCTACACATCACTGAAGCTCAACATACTTTATATCAAAGAAATTCAAAAAGATGCACAACTAGACATGTCATAATCAATCATTGAAAGCCAAAGAATAAAGAATATGAAAATCAGCAAGAAAGAAATTGTTCATCCTGTGAAAGTAATGATTAACAGTTGAGTTCTCATTTGATACCATGGAGGCAATGAGATAAAGAAAGCAATGGGATAAAATATGTGAAGTGTTGAAAAAAAAATTGTCAACCAAGAATTCTATATCCAGTAAAACAACCCTTTTAAAATAAAGGAGAAATTAGACATTCCCAGGGGGAAAAAAACTGAGAGAAATAGTCTCTGAAAGACTGGCTACAAAAAAACTCTAAAGGGAGTACTTCAGGCTGAAATGAAAGGGAATATCTCTAACACACATCAACAAGTAACACAGGTAAATGTAACCATAAAAATTATTTTTATTTGTAACTTATTTTTCCTCCCATCTGATTAAAAAGACCTCTACATAAATCAATACAAATTTGTGTTAATGAGCACACAAGATATAAAGATTTAATTTATATGAGAATAACAGTACAAAGAAGAGGGGAGGGAATTAAGCCATATAGGAGAAAAGTTTTTACACCATTAAAATTACATTGGCATTAATCCAAAATAAGTTTTTATGAGTTAAGATATTAAGTATAAAACTCCAGGGCAAACACTAAAAAAATAATTCAAAATTATAGAATGGAACTTCCTCAAAAGAACCAAAGTAATATACAAAAAAACCATAGCAAATATAATTCTACATCAAAAAAGCCATAGTGAAGAAAATGATGAAATACTGAAAGTTTTCCTATTAAGATCAGGAGCAAGAGAATGTTGACTATAATTATTTGTATTTAACACTGTCATGAAGGTTCTAGCCAGGACAATTAGTAAAGAAAAAGAAATGAAAGGTATCCAAATTTGAAGAAATAAATAAATGTATATTTGCAGATGACATGATCTTGTAATTTTTTAATACAAATCCTGAGGAATACATGAAAGAAAGTTATCCTAATAGCTTTAATAATAACAATAAACAATTTGAGCAAGGCATAAAGATATAAGATGAACAGACAAAAATTAATTATATGTGTATACTCTAACAACGAATAATCCAAAATAAAACTCAGAAGATAGTTCAATTCCAAAGCATCAAAAAGAATAAAATACTGAGCCAGCCCTGATAATGTAGTGGTTAAAGTTAGGCACACTCCATTTCAGTGGCCTCGGTTCAATTCCTGGGTGTGGAACCACACTACTCATGTATCCGTATCCATGCTGCGGTGGCAGCTCACACTGAAGAACTAGAAGGACTTACAACTAGAATATACAACTATATACTGGGGCTTTGGGGAGTAAAACAAAAAGAGAGAAACATTGCCAACAGAAGTTAGCTCAGGGTGAAAGTTTCCTAGCAGAAAACAAAAATGAAAAGAATAAAATATTTTGGAATGAATTTAACAAAAGTGGTTCAAGACTTGATCACTGAAAAATAGAAACAATTGTTCAAAGAAATTAAAGACCACTTAAATAAATAGAAAGACATTGATGTTCATGAACTGTATGATTTAATATTGTTAATATGGCAATACCTTCCTAAGTAGTCTTCAGATTTAACACAAACTCTATTGATATTCCAGCTTTTTTTCCAGAAATTTACAAGCTGATCCTAAAATGTATATGGAAATGGAAGGGACAAAGAATATTCAAAAAACCTTTTAAAAACCCAATTACAAAACTTACTACAAAACTACAGTAAATAAAATTGTATGGTACTGGCATAAGGATAGCCATATAGATCAACAGAACAGAATTGAGAATCAAGAAATAAACCTATACATTTATAGCCAATTGACTTTTTACAAATGTGTCAATACGTTTCTCTGCAGAAAGAATAGTCTTTTAAACAAACAGTGAAGGGAGAAATGGATATTCATATGCATAAGAATAAATTTAGACCTCTAACTCATGGTACATATTTTTTAAAAATACTCAGAAACTTATCAAAGACCTAAAATGATGAACTGAAATTAAAAAAATCTCAGAAGAAAACATGAGTGACAACCATCATGCCCTCGCAAATGGACATGTGTTTTTAAATATATGATACTTTAAGTACAAGTAACCAAAAAAAGAAAAATAATTAAATTGGGCTTCATCACAAAAACTTCTCTGCTTCAAAGGATACTATCAAGAAAGTATAAAGGTATTACATAGAATAGGAGAAAGGACTTGAAGATCATATATCTTATACAGATCTTGTATCCAGAATATATAAACTATTCTTGTACCTCAACAATCAAAAGATAAATAATCAAATTTCAAAAATGAACAATAAATCTGAATTGACATTTATCCAAGCAAGGTATACAAATGGCCAAACAGCACATGAAACTATCCTGAACATAATTATTCATTTTAGAAATGCAAATTTAAACCACAAGGTAGTGCTTCACCTCCATTAAGGTAACTATAATTAAAAGGATATGATAAGCTTTGGCAAAAATGTGGAGAAACAAGAACACTAATAATCTGGTATCAGGAATGTAAAAGTGGAGCCACTTTGGAAAATAGATTAGAAGTGCCTCAAAAGCTTTAACATAGAGTTACTATATGATCCAGTAACTCTTCTCTTAGATATAAATCCAAGAAAATTGAAATCATATGTTCACACAAATATTTGTACATAATGCTCATAGCAGTATTATTTATAACAGTCAAGAAGTGGAAAAAACAAAAATATGCATCAATTGATTAATGTACAAAAAACATGGAATATACACACATTGGCATATTTTTCAGCCATAAACTAAATGAAGTATTGATACATACTAAACTGGGAGTGAATTTTGAAACTTTATGCTACATGAAAGAAGCCAGACACAAAAGGCCATATAATTTCATTTATGCAAAATGTCCAAAATAATCAAATACATAGAGATAGAAATTAAATTAGTGGTTGCCAGCAGCTTGAGAAAGAAGGAATGAGAAGTGACTGATAACGCGTATGGGGTTTCTTTTGGCAGTGATTAAATATTTTGAAGTTAAATAGTAGTGATAGTTGTACCATATTGTGAGTATACTAAAAACCACTGAATTGTATACTTTAAATGGGTGAACTCTATGATATATAAGTTATATCTCAATTAACAAATGTATGGAACTGGAGACTTCTGCTTTTGGAAAGATGGTGTAGATATATTTTTCCATGTTTCTCCAACTAAGAACAACAAAAAATCCTGGACATTATACATTAAAAAATTTAAAAGACTCTGAAAGTTGAAGAGAAGAAAGAAAATCAGCTAAGGATGACATGGAGGTGAGTTCCTGTGTTTCCTTTTTTGCCTCATATATCCCAGATGTGGAGTGTACAAATGCCAATGAAAACAAACAAAATAGCCCTAACAAAACCCTGCTATCACTAGCCAAATGACGTAGGAAAGGGGCAGCCTATAAAAACATGAAAGTTCAAATATCCCAAACACCTCCCAAATAAACTGTGGTGTTACACCCACCTATGCAACCACAAATTAAGTGGGAAGGTAGAATTACAACCTCATGAGTGTGTAATGATGCACTCCAACTCTCCTTCCTGCACTGTGTCAGAGGAGCCAAGAAGGAACCCAGGACTTTTATCTTCACTGACTGGTAATGAGTGCTCATTCAGTGTTAGAAGAGACCAGGAAGGGAGCCTGGATGTCCACCCACACCCAGAAGTTATAAAGTAAATATTCTCCTCTTCATTGGTGGTGATACCAGAGCATGTCTTGTGGAGTCATGACTCTCATCATCATGTACTTGTAATGAGGCAAGTCCCACTGTGTAACAAGTCAGTGGTATCATTTGAGGAAACAGAACTTCCACCACAACCAAGCATTAATGAATACCCACTCCTATCCTGTGTCTACCGATGCAGAGATTTAAACTTAGACTTCAGTCTCCACATAGTAGTAAAAGATTGGCATCTCCATTCCCCTGGCAAGCAGTGTTAGAGAAAGCCAACTATAATAGGATGTTTAAATAAGATTTATATTCTCATAACAAATATGATATGTTCATGGTGTGAAAATATGAATTTACTATATCAAGAAGAAAAAATATAGTTTGAAAGAGAAGATAATCAACAGATGCTAACACTGAGATAACACAGATGTGAGAATGAATTGAAAGGGATTTAAAATCAGACATTATAATAATACTTCAATGAGCATATAGGAACACCCTTCAAATAAATAAATAATAGACAGCCACAGCCAAGAAACAGAAATTATCAGCAAAAACTAAAAGAATTAAAAAATGAAACTTTTATAATTAAAAAATATAACCAAGAGGAGTGACATCAGCATCAACATGGAGTGAGCTCTTCCCTTAGTCTCTCCCCCTCAAGGTACAACAAAATGGACATTCATAAAATAACAGAGGACATTCACACAACACAATAGACATCTGAGCGATCCACACAGCCATATGTCTGAAGGTGGGGGTGCTGGAACACCCCTGGTAGGCAGTGGGAGGAGGTAAGCAGATCTCCTCTCCCTCCTTCAGTGGCAGTGGGCATTGTTCTAGGGTGTAGGACCTCATGTGGTGGCCAACACATGACAGTGAGAGGATAAGAGGGAAAAGGTGGCCCTCCATGGGAATACTTTCACTCTCAGAGTTGCTTCCTAACCTGAGGTAATGCTCCATACTGAGGTGGCTAATCAATGCTGGGGGAATTCACAACAAACTGAGCAGCCCAGATGGACAGACAGTGAGTGCAGAGTGGGAGTGTGCAGGATTGTGCAGTCAAAAGAAAGCACCCCTCCCCACCTCCTGCATGGTGCACCAGCTCAGCCAGTTGGCCAGAGCAGGGGAACCTCGCCACAGCAGCTGCACCTACATGTGTAAAATGGTGGTGGCCAGCAGGCAAACACAGACAGGCCATGTTGGCACAGCTTCCAATGGCCAGGCACAACTGCCAGCGGTCACAGCAGGCTCAGAAAACACAGCTGCTGCCCTCCCCCAGTGGTAGCAGGTGGAATCTGTGACAAGATACTACCACTATGTGAAGGCAAAAGTCCACCCCATCAAATAGTATGAAGAAGTATATTAACACTCCAGACCAAGAAGAAAATGACAAGTATCCAGAAATCAATCCTGAAGTCACAGAAATTTACAATCTACATGACAGAGAATTCAAAAAAGTTATCATAAGAAACTCGATGAGTTACAAGAAAACTCAGAAAGACATTTCAATGAGCTCAGGAATAAAATTAATGAACAGAGGGAATTCTTTACAAAAGAGATAGAAAATATTAAAGAAAAAACAATCAGAAATGTTGGAGATGAAGAACACAATGAATGAGACACTGAAAAAAGTGGAATCCTTAAAAAAATATAGGTGATATTATGGGGGACAGAATTAGTAATTTAGAGGACAGAAATATAGAAATGCCTCAAATGGAGGAGGAGAGAGAACTAACACTAAAAAGAAATGAAGAAATTCTCTGAGAAATATCTGACTCAATTAGGAAATGCAAAATAAGGATTATAGATATTCCAGAAGGAGAAGAGTGGGAGAAAGGAGCAGAGAGCTTGTTCAAAGAAATAATACCTGAGAAATTCCCAAACCTGGGGAAGGAGCTGGAATTACAAGTAAATGAAGCTAATAGAACTCCTAATTACATCAGTGTAAAAAGATCTTCTCCAAGGCATGTATTAGTAAAACTGGCAAACTTCAATGGCAAAGAAAAAATATTAAGGGCAGCAAGGCAGAAGAAAATAATCTACAAAGGAACCCCTATCAGGCTTTCAGTGGATTCCTCAGCAGAAAACTTACAGGCTAGGAGAGAGGAGAATGACATATTCAATATTCTGAAAGCCAAATCTTTCAGCCAAGAATACTCTATCCAGTGCAACTATTCTTCAGGTACTATGGAGAAATAAACACTTTCCCCAATAAACAAAAGCTGAGGGAGTTTATTGCAATAAAAGACCCCTCACACAAGAAATGAGGAAGAAGGCCTTCATACCTGAAAAAAAAGAAAGAGTTTACAAGGCATTGAGTAAGGAGATAAATAGACAAAATCAGAAAATTGCAGCTCTCTATCAGAACAGGTTAGCAAACTCTTAAATATAGCGTTACAGATAAAAGGGGAGGAGAGCATCAAAAATACCTATAATCACTTCATTTTAATCACAAACTCACAACACAAAATGGAATATGTTGTGGCAACAACAACTTAGATGGTGAAGAGGAAAGAGATGGAACCTGTTTAGACTAAGGAAATAAGATGATATCAGAAAATGGACTATCTCATCTATGAGACCTTTTATACAAACCTCATGGTAACCACTAAACAAAAAATCAGAACAGAGACACAAAAGATAAAGAAAAGACAGAGAAAACCAGCAGAGAGAATCACGAAACTGAATTGGCAGTCAGAAATACACAGGATGAGAAACAAGGGAAATACAGAAAAACTGGAAAGAAGTGATAAAATGGCAATATTAAGCCCTCATGTATCAATAATCACTCTAAATATAAATGGATTGAATTCTCCAATCAAAAGACACAGAGTGACTTGATGGATTAAAATACAAGACACAAAATATGCTGCCCCAGGAAACACATCTCAGCTCTAAAGACAAACACAGGCACAGAGTAAAGGGATGGAAGGTGAAATTCCAACCTAATGGCAAAAGAAAAATAAAGCAAGTGTTGCCATACTTATATCAGACAAAGTAGACTTCAAGATAAAAAAAGGAATGATAGACAGGGAAAGTAGTATATAATGATAATAAGGGACAATCCACCAAGAGGAGTGTATACTTATGTATACATATGCACCTAACACAGGAAAAACAGAGTACATAAACTATTAACAGACCTAAAAGGAGAAATTAACAATGCAATAATAGTAAGGGACCTCAACATCCCACTTACATCACGGATAGATCATCCAGACAGAAAATCAACAAGGAAATAGTGGAATTAAAGGAAAAAGTTGACCAGGTGGACTTAATAGATATATATAGAACACACCATCCAAAAACAGCAGAATACAAATTCTTTCCAAGTGCACAGGAACATTCTCAAAGATAGACGACCATAAGTTGGGAAATAAGGCAAGCCTCAATAAATTTAAGACCCAGTCAGGTTTTCTGGTTAGGCATGTCCAGGAGCTACACTTAGCAGTCAGTGGGGCTACAAACTAGCTCCCTTGCCTGGGCAGAGCTGAGGAATGGGTTCCAAGTCCAGCAAGGCTCTTTGCGGTCTTGACTCAAGCCTACCTGCACCCCAAGTTCCCTGCTTAACCTTTTCCATTGGCTTTGCTTTGCAAATTATCAGCTCTGCCTGACATACTCTTCACTTGAGTGCTGTTGGGCTATGTAGCTTCCAGGTGTTCTGGCCATGCTTTCTGTCTGTGCTGGGCTAGGAGATAAACTCAGCAAAGGGTGAGGCTATGACTAAGGTCTCCAAGAGGTGAGACCAGAGTGGGGACTCCTAAGATGTGACCCACAATGCTTGGAAAGCTGGATGTCCATCCTGGGCTCTCTTTTCCTACTGGAGGGACTGTAGTCTCAAGGGAGACCTCTTGTTGTGGTGCTGTGCTGGCTGGGGAAGGGGCAATGTGGTCAGCATGTGGCTACTCCTCTTACCTTTCTAATGCAGTCTGTCTTGTCTCTGTGGCGCAAGAGGTGCTTTAGCCCCAACCTCATGTTCTAGGATTGTCAGTGGTGTCTTGTTCATTAATAGTTGTTAGTATTTTTTTCTTTTTGTGAAGAGGAGCAAAGTCACAAAAAATGAATTTTGCCATCTTTGTGACCTCACTCTGAAGTTGAACAACATGTTTATTAGTTTGTGGTAATTATTTTATAATGTATAAATATATTAAAATATCATGTTGTATACTTTAAATATGTGCAATTTTTATTTATCAAATTATAAATAAAATATTTTAATAAGTAAAGAAATAGAGAAAGATACCATAGTGACACTAATCAAAAGAAAGATAAAATAACCATATTAATTGCAGACAGAGAAGACTTTCAAGGAAGAAAAATCATCAGGGATAAAAAAAGGCATTACATAATGATAAAGGGGACAATTCTCCATGAAGATGTAAAAATTCTTATTTATATTCACCTAACAATAGATCATCAATATAGGTGGCATATAAACTGATAGACCTGCAAGGAGAAATAGATGAATCCGCTATTATAGTTTGAAACTGTAACAGACTTCTATCTATAATTGACAGATCCAGCAGGCAGAAAATCAGTAAGCATATAGTTGAACTGAACAGCACTATCAATCAACTGGATATAATTGGCATCTACATAATACTTAAATATTAATTACAGCTTAAAATAAACTATTATAACGATAAAAGAAAATACCTACAGAAGATACACAAAAGGAAAAGAGAAAGGAATTAAAGAATATCACTGCAAAAAAAAAAAACAATGAAACGAAGGAAGACAAGAAAAGAGGAACAAACAAATTGCAAGTCAGACAGAAAATAATTAACAAAATGGCAAAATTAAGCCCTTCCCTATCAAAAACTACTTTAAATGGAAATGGATCAAACTGCCCAATCAAAAGACATAATGTTGTTGAATGGACAAAATAAGACCCAACTATATAATATGTACAAGTGCACACTTTATATTTAAGGAAACACATAGGGTGAAAGTGAAGGAATGGAAAAGATATTTCATGCAGATGGTGAAAAAAAAGCAAGAGTAGCTATACTTGTATCAGAGAAAATAGACTTTAAGTAAAATTCTCTCACAAGAGACAAAGCAAGACTTTATATGATGACAAAAGGAATAAATCAAAACAAAGACATAACAATCATAAATATATATGCATTCAACATCAAAGCATCTAAATACATAAACCAAATACGGACCGAACTGAAGGGAGAAATAGACTGCAATAAAATAATAATAGGAGATGTCAATATACCTCTGTCTATAATGGATAGAATATCCAGAGAGGAAATCAGTAAAGAATTAGTAGACTTGAACAACACTATAGATCAAATGGATCTTACAGACATATACAGAATATTTTACCCAACAACAACAAAACATACAATCTTCTGAAACACAGAACATTTTGCAGTACAGATCAAATGTTAGGTCACAAAACAAGTCTGGACATATTCAATTAGATTGAAATCAAACAAAATGTTTTTCAAGCACAAAGAAATGAAACTAGATCAATGATAAAAGGAAAATTAAATTAAAGAACACATTGCTGAGCAGCCAATGGATCCAAGAAGAAATCAAAAGGCAAATCATAACATATCTTCAGACAAATGAAAATAAAAACACTACATAGCAAACATATGATACAGCAAAAGCACTATTAAGAGGAAAGTTCATAGCAATATGTACCTACATTAAATTTTTTTAAAAGACAAAGGGGAAAGATCTCCAAAGAAAGCTAAATTTACACCTCAGAAACTAGAAAAAAGAAGAAAAAAGTAAGCTTCAAGTCAGCAAAAGCAAGGAAATAATAAACATTATAACAGAAGTAAATGAATTAGAGAAAAGAAAAAAAATCACGGAAAGTAAGATTTTGTTTTAAAAAACAACAAAATTGACAAATTTTGAGGTAGGCTAAGAAAAAAAGAAAGAAGAATCAAATAAATAAGATCTTAAATGAAAGAAAAAAATTACAACTGATACCACAGAAATATCAATGATCATAAGAGACTACTATGAACAGTTTTATGTCAACAAGTTTGATAACCTAGAAAAATTGGAAAATTCCTAAAAAACACACAACCTACCAGGAATGCATCATGTAGAAACAGAAAATCTGAACAGACCAATAACAAGTAAGGAGATTGATTTAGTAATTAAAAATCTCCCAAAAGAAAAGCTCAGGACCAGATTGCTTTATCTGTGAGTTCTACCAAACATTTAAGGAAGAATTAAAGCCAAACCTTACATTCTTTCAAAAAAAATTGGAAAAAAGGGAACACTTTGAAATTCAATTACAAGACCAACACTACTTTGATTCCAAAGCCAGAGAAGAAAACTACAAGAGAAAATTAAAGGCCAATATTCCTGATGTATATAGATGCAAAAATCTTCAACAAAATACTAGCAAACTAAGTTCAACAACACATAAAAAGCATCATACAACATGATCAAGTGGGGATTATCCCAGTAATTCAAGGATAGTTCAACATATGCAAATAAATAAATGTGATGCACATTAATAGAATGAAGTATAAAAATTACACAATCATTTTAATATATGCAGGAAAAACATTGGACAAAATTCAATATCCTTTCATGATAAAAATGCTCAACGACTAGAAATAGAAGGAATATATCTCAATATGATAAAAGCCATATATAATAATGCCATATCTAATATTACACTCAACGGTGAAAAACTGAATGCTTTTTCTCTAAGATCAGGAGCAAACCAAAGGTACCCACTCCCACTACTTCTTTTCAACATAGTAATCGAAGTCTTAGCCAGAGCAATCAGGCAAAAAAAAGAAATACAGGCATCCAAATCAGAAAGGGGGAAATAAAATTACTTCTGTTTGCAAATGACTTGACCATAAATACAGAAATCACTAAAGACTCTCAAAAATTGTTAGAACTAATAAACAAACTCATTAGAGTTGCAGGAGAAAAAAATTAACATAAAAAATCACATCTGTTTTTATATTCTAACAATGACCCATCTGAAAACGAATTTAAGAAAAAAATCTCATTTACAATGGCATCAAAAAAAATAAATAAAACACTTAGGAATAAATTTAACCAAGGAGTTTAAATACTTGCACACTGAAAACTACAAAACATTAACAAAATTAATTAAAGAAGACATAAGTAAATAAAAAGATATCCTATGTTTATAAACTGGAAGACATTATTGTTAAAATATCCATACTACCCAAATTGATATACAGATACAATGCAATCCCCAATGATATACCAATAACATTTTTTACAGATATGGAAAAAATTATCCTAAAATTCATAAGGAACCACAAAAGATCCTAATAGTCAAAGTGATCTTGAGAAAGAAGAACAAAGCTGGAAGCATCACACTTCCTGATTTCAAAATATATTACAAAGCTACAGTAATTAAACAGAATGGCACTAGCATAAAGACAAACATATAGACCAATGGGACACAATAAATTCCCAGAAATAAACTCATATATATACTGTCAAGCGATCTTTAACAAGAGTTGCCAGGAATACACAGTGGGAAAAGAATAGTCTCTTCAACAAATGATGTTGGGAAAACTGAATATCCTTATGCAAAAGAACGAAATTACATCATTATCTTACATCATACACAAAAACAAACTCAAAATGGTTAAAGAATTAAACATAAGACCTGAAACCGTAAAACTCAAAACAACAACAACAACAATTACAACAACATAAGAAAAAAGCTTTTTGACATTGGTCCTGTCAATTATTTCTTGAATATGACACCAAAAGCACAGACAACAAAAGCAAAAATAGGCAAGTGAGACATAAAACTAAAAAGGTTCTGCACAGCAAGAAAAGAATTCCGAAGAATAAAAAGGCAACCTATGGAATGGCAGAAAATATTTGTAAAATTATTTATCTGGTAAGGGGTTATATCTAAAATACATGAAAAATCCTTGCAACTCAACAGCAAATAATCATAATTATAATCTGATTTAAAAATGGGCAAGCGTCCTAAACAGACACTCCTCCAAAGAAGACATGCAAATGGCCACCAGGTATGTAAAAACAAATACACCATCACAAATCATCAGGGAAATGCAACTCAAAACCACCAAGAGATATCACCTCACACTTATCAAGATGACTATTACCAAAAAAACAAAACATAACAAGTGTTGGTAAGGATGTAAAAAAATTAGATCCCGTGTACGCTGTTGTTAAGAATGTAATATGGTGCAGTCACTATGGAAAACATTATGGAGGTTTATCAAAAACTTAACAATAGAACTAGCACATGACCCTGCATTTTCACTTCTGTGTGTATATCCAAAAGTTGAAAATTGGATCTCAAAGAGATTTCTGCATTTTTATGTTTATTGCAGCATTAGTCACAATAGCCAAGATATGGAAACTACCCAAATATCCATTGACAGATGAATGGATAAAGAAAATGCAATATATCCATACAGTGGAATATTATTCAGTCTTAAAAATAAAGGAAATATTACCATTTGCAACAGCATGGATAAATACGGAGAATATTATGTTAAGTGGAGTAAGCCAGTCTCAGAATGACAAATACTTTAAAGATTCCACTTATATGAGGTATCTAAAATAGTCAAACTTATAGAGGCAGAGCATAGAACGGTGGTTGTTAGTGCCTGTGGGAAATGGGAAAGAAATGAGGAGTTATTCGATAGTATAAAGTTGCAGTTATACAAAAAAATAAGTTCTCCATATCTGCTGTACAACATAGTCCTTATAGTTAATAACACAATGTTGTGTACTTAAAATTTGTTAAAAATGTAGATCTCATGTTAAGCATTCTTACTATACACACACACAAAAAAGAGACAAAAGGAAACTTGGAAGTGATGGATATATTTATTATCTTGATTGTGATGATAGAATCATGGGTGTATACATATGTTCAAACTCATCAAATTATACACATTAATCATGTGCATTTTTTCTTAGTATGTCAATTATACCTCAAAATCTGTTTTTAAAAAAGCAAAAGGAAAACAAGAAAAAGAATGGAGAATGTCATCTTGTTTAACCTGTACTGGTAACATGTGTGTCAGGTGACTCAAATCTTTTGCAACTCTTTGCATTATGAGGAAATGCTACAAAAGTGTTACATGTGTTCATTTTGAGGTCACAAATAAATATTGGTCAGCAGACAAATCCCCAAATATAGAATATGTGAATAATGAGGATTGAGAGTATAACAAGTAAAATGATTGATTCAGTAATAAAAAAAAAAAAACTCATGACAAAGAAATGTCCAGGACCAGATGTTTACCAAACATTTAAAGAAGAATTTACACCACTACTTATCAAACCCTCCCAAAAATAGAGAAAGAAGGAACACTTCTTAAATCATTATATGAGGCTAGCAGTAGCCTGGCACAAAATCCAGGCAAAGACATCAGAGTATAGAAAACTACAGACCAACATCCCTTATCAATAGAGATTTAAAAACCTTCAACAAAATATTACCAAACCAAATAAATCAACATATTAAAAGGTTTATACACTATGACAAAGTGGGATTTATTCTAGGAACTTAAAGATGGTTCAACATTCAAAAATCAGTGAATGGAATATATCATATTAATAGAATGAAGGAATAAGAACACATGATCATTTCAGGAAAAAGCATTTGACAAATTTTAAAAATGATGATAAAACCACTCAATGTACTAGAAAAGAAAAGGAAATTTCCTCAACTTGATAAAGAGCATCCACCAAAAACCCAAAGCTAATATTATACTTGGTGATAAAAGACTGGAGGCTTTTCACCTAAGATCAGGAAAAAGGCAAGTATGCCCATTTTGCCACCACTATTCAACACTGTACTGAAGACTTATTAGGCAAGAAATTGTAATATAAAACATCCAAATTGGAAAGAAAGAGGTTAGCCTGTATCTATTTATGGATGGAATAATTGTATAAATAAAAATTATAAAGATTCCACCAGAAAATATTAGAGATAATAAATGAGTACAACAAATTTTCAGAGTACAAGATCATCATTAAAAATTAATTGTATTTTGATGCACAATCAATGAACAATACAAAGAGGAAATTAAGAAAACAAGTCCATTTATAATAGCATAAAAGATAAAATTTTGATGAATACCTTTAACCAAGGAGGTTTAAGACTTGTACACTGAACTACAAAATACTACTTAAAGTAATAAGATCTAAATTAATAGAAACCCATCCGATGTTCATGGATTTGAAGATTTAATATTGTCAAGATGGTAATACTTTCCAAAATAATCTTCAGGTTCAATGCAATCCCCACCAAAATCCCAATAACCTTTTTGTAGAAATAGAAATGCTGATCCTAAAATTTTTATGAAATTACAAAATACTCTGAATAGTTAAAACAATCTTGAAAAAGAATAACAAAATCGGAGAACGCATACTTGCTGATTCCAAAATTTACTATAAATCGTCAGTAATCAAAATAGTATCTTACTAGCATAAGGAAAGGCATACACATCAATAGAATAAAATTGAAAGCCTAGAAATAAACCCAAATGGCTTTGGTGAATTGATATATGGCAAGGGTATATGGCATTGAATGAAGAAAAATAGTCTTGAGGAGTCCAGCTCCTGGTTGAAACCCTATTTGTGATTTTTCAGGCCTTACTGTAGGCAATTACAAAGGCTCTACCTGTCAGGCCTCATGGGGGAAACCTGCCCTCTCCACAACAGAACTGTTGTACAGCCAGTGCATAACAGTCTCTGAAGGGCATTATAGTCAAAGTCTCAGGCCTCTCAGGCTGGTCATGCTCTTACACATGTTTTGCATTCCTAGTCCTGGTGTGCCTTTTTTCCTAGGTCTCTTCATCTGAGGCCTTTGTCTGAAGTCCTCTTAAGTTACTTCTGAAATCCTGTTTAGGCAAGGTGGGAAGGGGAAATCTTGAAGATAATTTCTTCCAACTCTGACTTAGCCACCAGTACTTTTCCACTGTAAGTCTTTCCCCCTCACCCTTCCCCTGTCCCCTCTTCAGTTCACAAAACTGCCAGAGCCTTGTGCTTGAGGTTCCCACAACATTGAGTCTATGCCTAAGCCTGCACTGATCCACCTGATCCTTGACTATTGCCCCATTTCATGGGGGAAAATAAAAAACGGGGAGTTGGTGTTTCTTCCAGTTTTAGACATTTCCTTATATGATCACAGTAAATAATTATAGGCTTAACTCTTATTTTTAGCTTATTGCTTTAATTAGCTACTCCAGCACCTGGCAGTTTACTTCACTCTTTCTCTCAGCTCAGCTGAGCTTCTGACAAATCTCTGTAACAAACAATGCTGGGACAACTGTATATTCACATGAAAAAGAATTAAACTGAATCCTTACCTCACACCATGCACAAAAGTTAACTCAAAATAGATCAAAGACCTAAATAAAAGAGCTAAAACTATAAAAATCTTAGGAGAATACACAGAACTAAATCTTCATGTCCTTGGATCTGACATTGCTTCTTTAGCTATGACACTAAAAGCACAAGCTCTCACTTTAGTTCTAATATCCATTTTAATTTTTTATATAGTGAAAGGTAAGGATTTTGTATCATTTCTTTTAACTTTTGGATGTCGAATTTTACTAGCACCAGTTCTTCATAACACTATCATGTATAAGTTCTACAGCATTGTTATTGTTTTTCAATTCTCTTTAGGACATTCTGGAAATGCATTTCCACATAAGTCTTAGAAAGATCTTGCTATTGTTGAGAGGCAATTCTTCATAAGTTTCTCACATTTCTGCTTGAATTATGAGCAGAGGCATTAACAGCTTTTATTCTGGACTAATTTTCAATGCTGTTTGTATAGCAAACATCCTTGAGAGAAAGAAATTGTGTCTTCTTCTGGCACAGAGGGTGTATTTATTTGCTTTTCAGGATCATAAATCTCCCTCTAGGGAGGTTTACTGGAAGCCTCTTTAAAACATATGAATTTCCTAAGCTTTGGTTTCCTGAGCTGTAATGCAAACCCACTGTGTGTATATCATCCGTCTGCAATGCTCCTCATTGCCAGCATGAGACTTGGGTTGCAGGGGGAACTAATGCAAACAATAAGTTCATGCTGCCTGTTGTGGCATAAGTAATAAACTGCCCTTTGTGCCTGATCCAAGAGACTTGTGTTATCTTCTAGCGTCTATGAAACTGCTTCAGCTTTCAAGTAGGGGGAAATCTCAGACCTTTCACAGTTCTTGACACACAGTTGCCAAAAGTAGACTCTAACATCTCCAAAACCCAACTATACTGGATGGACACAGCAAATGCACATTTAGATGTTTTGATCTCAGTGTTACAACCCAACTCTTGGGGAATATTGCCCTTACCTGATGGTGATGATTTTTCAATCTGTCAGGAAAATCATCATTTTCTACTGTCTCCTAATGTTCTCCATGAATATAAAGAATATTTCTTTTTCATACAATATTTCTTTTTCACTGGCTTCTATACTATTTTTGGCCCAAGAGCCCACAAAACAGTTTTTTTTTGTTTTTATTTTTATTTTGTTTTTACTCAAAAGCAACCAGTCCCAAAGAGCTGATTGTCAAACTTTACCACCAGTCCTGAGAAGTCAAATATTAACAACAAAGGGCAAATTATTACACTAGATGTGAATCATTTTACCTTATTCAATAATCTCCCTTCTTGAGCTCTTGAGATGTGTAGTTATATAGTTATGTATATATTTATGGTAGTTATATAAGATAGGCTCCAATATGTACAAGACCAAAGTTATTCTAAAAAATACACATGTATCCAAAACACATATATATAAAATTGCATCAATTTTTACATGTACTTCCACTAATTTTTATGGATCAACCAATTCATTAAACATCACTTACCTTCCTTCCTCTATTATCTCTCTCATGTCATCATTATATTCTGGAAATTTATATTGACAATTTGGTAAAAAATATATATATATTCTATACTCTGATGGACTTATTTCTTGATTTGCAGCAAATCATGATTCTAAAGATATCTCTTGGTTTTTCCAATGACACTACAAACTTCAAGATACCTCCATTGAAATGGGGTTCTCAGAGTGCCCCCAAAGTACTTGAAAGCTTAATGGAAATTCCAGAGGTATAAATGTTTACTCTGTTAAAAGAAAAAATTTTATGACATTTGTTAAAACAGTAACGCAGAATTTATTCAGAGCTATTGTAATAGTTAAAGGGACTACTGCAATGGAGTTTTGCAGCAGGGGAGAGTGATTGGTCTAACTCCAAATCCAACAAGAAAAAGTGGGAATTATAGCTGAGGAGAAGAGTGAAGCAGGTTGGTGGATGAAAAATTACTAAAAGTGCAGGGTAATTCTTGATAAACTGATCTAACAGGTTTCTTGCTAGAGGCAGGCCAGAGTGATCAGACATCACCTGGGGAATGGTGGAGGATGTAGAGAATGATCAGATAATAAGGATCATCAGATATTGAAGGTATGGGATTCTGGCTAAACTGACTTAGCAGGATTCTTGGTAAAACTGGGCTGTTGGACGATATACCCAAGGATGTTAGCTGAACTCAGAGGACTTTGACTAAAGTTTGGTCAAGAAGAGAATCTTTGTCAACTCTGTACCCACAAGCATCCAATTTAAACAAACCAACTTACACTGAAAAAAATAGAATTCTCCTATACTGGTCTGCCTTGTGACATTTCAAATACCTAGACTGATTATCCATTACCTTAAGTAAGATGGCATAAAAAAGGTGCCACTTCTTCATTAGAGGCAGAGCAAATGCCCTATAAATTTTTGTTGCCTAAACCAAAGCATCCCCATTATAGAGTGCCACATAACACAGAATTCTAAAGTGACAGAAGAGGAATGATTTCAATGTATAGAAAATTCATTTCCACTTTTAATGTGTAATTATTTGTTCATAGTTTCTGATCATAGCTGATTTTTAATATCTCTCATCTGACTCATAATCATCTTTACTGGATTTTAGAAAATGTCTGCTCCAGAGTACTCTCAATGTAGTTGACTGCAAGTTTCTCAACCTACATTCTTCCAAAGAGCTCTTTGCCCATACACACCAATCTCAGACTTGAAATAATTTCTATTCTTCTCAAAAACTGCAACCTATTCCATAGGTTAAGTACACTCTCCACTATTAATACCTATTTGAATTAACAATTGGAGCCTAATCAACTTGTCATTTGCCTAGATGTGCCCCACTCCTAGGTGACAAACCAAAGCTCTCAGGATTGTATTTGTGTGAAAGTCAAGCATTAACTTGCCTCCCTCCCAAAAAACACTCTGACTTGTACGCTAATGGTGCTCATAGAAGGCTTTCAAAATATTTAAGGAAACTCCACTTCAGCCTCAGAAGGCTTTCATATCAGCTTTGTTATGAATGAATTTAAGAAAAATATAACTAGGAGTTAGGCTGAGATCTCTCTGTGCTGATGTCTAAAATGCATGTGACTTGTGAGGAACTTCAGAAAGAACAGTGGCTCAAATTTTTATAACCTTGTTGGATATAGGCCCCTAAGACACTATCCTGCCTGGTGCCATTGGGGGAAGGGTATTATATATAAAGGTGTTCATAAACACCAATTGCTGCGAAGCAGAGCAGTGAAGGGATTCAAGAAACAGAAAGGAAGAAGACCTGAGCCCTAACACTTTCTGGACAAAGGGAGATACACTATAGAGGAGGGGTCAGGCTCCTAGAATGGTTATATCACTCATGAAGAAGTTTGTCATGGTCCCAACCCACAGCTCCAGAGGTCTGGCTTGGAAATTTTTGCCTTGGGGGGTAGGAAAAGTGGATGTAAAACAGATAGCTCTAAATATCTTTCTAAAGAAACCAACTTCATTTGAAACAGAGAGTCAAGAAGTTCAATAACAAACAGATAGAGACAGAGATTGGATTGGTGGTTACCAGAGAGGAAGGGGGGAGGGAGGAGGGCGAAAGGGATAGTTTGGCACATGTGTGTGGTGATGGGTTGTAATTAGTATTTGGGTGGTGAACATGATGTAATCTATGCAGAAATAGAAGTATAATGATGTACACCTGAAATTTATACAATGTTATAAACCAATGTTACTGCAATAAACAAAAAATTAAATAAAAAAAAAAGAAGTTCAAGCCTGGGACCGGCCTGGTGGCACAAGCAGTTAAGAGAGTACACTCCACTGCGGCGGCCCAGGGTTCACCGGTTCGGATCCTGGGTGTGCACCGATGCACTGCTTGGCAAGCCATGCTGTGGTGGTGTCCCATGTAAAGTGGAGGAAGAAGGGCATGGATGTTAGCCTAGGGCCAATCTTCCTCAGCAAAAAGAGGAGGCTTGGCATAGGATGTTAGCTCAGGGCTAATATTCCTCACACACACAAAAAAGAAGCAAATAACAAGAATAAGCCCAAGAGAGGGGGTGACCAGAAACCAGAGTTGTTACAATAAATTATCTAAAATGTCCAATTTCCAGCAAAAATTACAAAGCATGCAAAGTAACAGGAAAATTTTGCACATACACACACAACAAAAAAAAAAATAGAAAAAAAGAAAGGCAGGCAACACAGATTGCCAATGAAAGCAATCAGATCCTAGATTTAGCAAAAAAAGTTTCAAATAGCCATTATAAATAGGTGCACATAACTGAAGGAAAGCATGATTTAAAAAGTAAAAGAAGGTATGATGACAAGTTCACATCAAATAGACAATATCAATAAAGAAATAGAATCTATGAAACAGAATCAAACAAATGCTGGAGTTCAAATTCTGAAGTAGTAATTCTGGATATGGAGTTGAAAATTCTGCAGATTCTATTTCAGTACAATAACTGAAATAAAAAAAATCACTAGAGGAACTCAACAGAATATTTTAACTAGAGGAAGAAATAATTATTGAACTTGATGATAGATCAATAGAGATAATGAATGTCAACAAACAGAGGGGAAAAAACGAATGAAGAAAAATGAACAAAGCTTGCATTAGAATTGTGCAGAAAAAGAGAACCAATAAGATGTGGATGAATAGATAGATAACAGATGATAGATAGATAGATAGATAGATAGATAGATAGACAGATGAGAGATAAATAGATATTTGACATACCCCACACCACTGGGCCCCTAGAAGTTTCACTGTCGAGAAGTCCTCTGAATTTTTGTCAGATTTAGTTCCCAACCTCTGACATGAAAATGTGTTACAAACAAGTCTAGAGCAGTTGCTACTTCTTGCTCACTAGGTCCAGTCAACATAATGCCATCAATGTAATGGAGCAGTGTGATGTCTTCTGGAAGGCAAAGGTGATCAAGTTTTATGTGAGTTTAATTATGACAAAGGATGGAAAGTTTATATACCCCTGAGATAGAACAGTGAAGGTTGATTTCTGGCCTTGCCAGCTGAAAATGAACTGCCCTGGTTATCAAGGCATTTGCCATATTAATAACTGCATGCCAGGTACCAGGAGATGTGTTACTTTGCACAAGCAATAAAATCACATCTGATATAGCAGCTGAAATTTGAGCTCTGGTTCAGCTGAATTTTGAGCTCGGTTAACCATCTGGTTAAGCCTATGATAATATAGTGTCATTCTCCGAGGTCCATTCACTTCCTGCCCAGCCCAAATAGGTGAGTTGAATAGGGATCTGGTGGAAATTACCATTCTTCAAGTTTTTCATGGGGGCACTCACATCTGTAATCTCTAAGAATGTAGTATTGCTTTTGCTTTACTATTTTTCTAGGTACAGGAAGTTCTAGTGGCTTCCTTTTGGCCTTTATCACCAAAATAGCCCTCAGTACACAGATCAGGGAACCAGTGTGATAAATCTTCCAGTTTCCAGCTTTGGAGTATAACTGTTGCAATTATGCATTCTGAAACTGAGAAATAACCATAGGATGGGTTAGGGATCCACTGGACCCACTGTGAGATGGAATTGTGCTAAAACTTGTTGATCACCTCACCTTTGCAAGTCTCTACTCTGACTGGTGGACAACAGTGATGGTTTGCTTCTCCTACAATTAGTTATCAGTTCTGGGACAGTGTCCAAGTAATCACCCAAAAGTCAAATTATTTTCTTTTTCCTTATGTACAGTCACCCTGGTAAAAGGCCATAAATCTCTTTGGGGAAGCCTGGGAAACAGATTAACAATATAAATTTATGGCATTGAAACAGGGTTCTTCCTCAAGGGGAAATGGCTTCCTCTTCATTCAAGGAGTTCTGCATCAGTAACTGATTTAAGTCTAGGAATTAAAGGAGGGGCCATGACTCTCTGTTTTTGTGATTCAAGTTAGATATTTATGCACTTGACCTAGAAATTTTCATCTCAAAAAATAAATTAAGAATTTATTAGACTACCTATCTGTTTCACTACTAGAAACACCATGATTATCAAGCAAATGCCATACATCTCTCTGAGTCAGATTATTCTGATTACATCCTTGACTCTGTTATCCATCATGGCAACAATGCTCATCTTCTTTTTGTCTATTAAGTGCTGCCACTTGGCCCCTGTTACCCTGGGTACCAAATATCCCCACTGCACTTAGATTTCCCAAATTAATGGCTACATTTCCCACTCTAATTTCTGACCTATAGAGAAGAGTGACCAAAGAACACTTCCAAGATGCTGGGGCACCCCTCACATATTTATTTCTCACAGTTGAGATAAAAGGTGTGTCTTCTAGACCACACTGGGCGGGGGGGTGAGTGAGCAGGTCTTAAATGATAAATGCACTCTAACATTCTGTTCTCCCAAGCCTATGGATTCCTTCCTCTACAGTATGCCAAAGTAGTTCTGGCATTTCAATTTTATTTAGTACAGGCTACTTTTTGGTTCGTGTTTCAGCCAGCCAAACAAACTGTTCAAGCCCATTCTAATGTCTCCAAGCTGTAACATTAAATCTGGAATCTCTACTTACTAGGTTAATATCCATAAATTCTAGCATATTGAACATTATTTTCTTCCACTATTATCCTGCAACCTTAATATCTATTTCTGCATATATTCCTCAGACTATGTCTGTATAAATTGGGAAAATCACACAGTTCTTTTGGAGTGTAGTGCACCTTCTTATGGGTCATACTTTATATCTCACCTTTCAAGGCCTGCTGAGACTTAAATTTAGTTATAGGTCTAAAAGCAAAGAGGGATGGTGGGGCTGGACCCTGAGGAGAATAGCAGTGTTTTTCAAGACAACAACCACAGAGGAGGCCATTGCAGGTTTCTCAGGCAATATAGTGTTAATATTGTCAGATTAGGGTGGAATGGCTGCTTCTACTGGCCAAAAATACTCAGCATATTTTAGGAGTTCAATATCTCTAGCTTCATCAAGATCTTCCCATATATCCCCATATCAATGTTGAGGATCTCATTCCTTCCCAATGACCTTATTTTAATAGAAAATACTCTGTGAGGTTGAGAATTCAATTTGCATTGTGGTCCAGTCACTCACAGAATGAGAATCTGTGTTTGGTTTTTAGCAATATCAGCTCTGTAGCTATGGGAAATAGAGGTTCATTTTGATAAAAACATAAATAAATTAGGGTCATTTATTCAGTGCTTGAATTTCTGAGTTCATCCATTTCTTTCCCCGCTTGTCTAATGCAAGTAGAAGCAACCATCCAATCTCATTATAGTTGTTAGTGTGACAAACATTTTTTAAGGTATTAAATACATGGTCATCCAGAACTTTGATAAGGAGTACCCAATGGTGATATTTTGCATATCTCTATTGCCATATTGTGCCATGGACTATCAGTGTTTTATTTACTACTGGAAATAGAGTCATTAAAGCCTTTCAATATAATCATATTAAGTAGTCTATTCTAGAAACATTAGAAACAATTCAGAAAACACCATCTTTAAAATTCTATTCTTCTAGAACCACTATCAGTACCAAAATATGTTAGCTGGGGTTCTAAACAGACCCAACAGGATGAAATTGACTCATGAATTTGTGGGTGTTGGCAAGTCTGAAATCCAAATATCAGGTCATCAGGCTGGAAATTCTAGCAAGAGTTGACGTTGTAATCTTGAGTCCAAAGGCAGCCTCAGAGTAAAATTCCTTCATTTTCTGGGATCTGTTTTTCTCTTAAGATCTTCAAATGATTGGATGAGACTTACCTACATTGAGGATGGTAATATGCTTTACTCAAAGTCTACTGATTTAATATTAATCACATTTGTTAAAAATCTGTCACAACAACATATAGACTTGTGCTTGACCCAAAAACTGGGCAATATTGCCTATCCAATTAATACATAAAGTTAACCATCAGAGAGTCTCAAAATATATAAGACAACATTCAGCATGTCAATATATTGAGAATACCAGCAGGAGAGAAGATAGAATGAGAAGAAAAAATATTGGAAAAACAATGGCATAAAAATTCCCAAATTTATGTAAAAACAATAACTTACAAATGCAGAAAGCTCAACAAACTCCAAGTAGGATAAATGCAAAATGATCCACAAACATATAGTAATAGTGCTGAAAGTGAAAGATATGGACAAAATCTTGAAAACAGCAAGAGAAAAATGACTTGTCTCTTACAAAAGAACATCAACACGATTAACATCTGACTTCTCAGCAGAAACAAGGGAAGCTAGAATGCAGTGGGATAACATATTCAAAGTGTTCAATAAAAAATTGTCAAGCAAGAATCTTATATCATTCAATATGGTAGTCTGGATCCACGTGAAAAAATATTATATAATTACAAAAAACTGCAAATGCATATTTTCTTCTTTCTCATCTTAAAAGATTGTAAAAGGAAATTGTATAAAATTATATGTGTATAGTGTATTTGGGGCCTTATAACATATAGAAATGTAATATTTGTATAATATATTTGCCCATAACAGCACAAAATGGGTTGGTGGGATCCAAGCTCTGTTGTGCCAAAGAAACTACTAGAGAGGATAAAGTAATAGTTATAACAATGTAGTGTTGATTTTGTCACTTTAGTACATGTTACATGTGTATAAATTAATCCACAAAAACAAAGAAAAATGGAATAGAGCTATATTGTAGTAATGCTTCTATATATAACTAGAAATAAGCTAGTACAACTTTAAAGTTGATTCTGATAAGGTAAGATATATTTTTTTAACCATAGAGCAACCCCTAAAAAGTGAAAAAAAATATACCAAAAAAAGCATTAAAAAACGTAAAATGCTATGTTATCAAATGTTCATTTAATACAAAATAAAGCAATAAAGGAGAAATAGAGGAACAAAAAAGACATAGAAAATGTCTACATGGAAAAAGGTATATTATGCAAGCAGCAACCACAGAAAAGCTGGAGTAGCTATATTAATATCAATCAAAATAAACTTTAAAAGAAAAATATTATTATATATAAAGAGTGACATTCAATAATGATAAAAAGGTAAATAAAGGAAGACATAAAAATTATAAACATATATGCATCTAATAATAGAGTATCAAAATGAATGAAGCAAAAACTAACAGACATGGAGGGAGAAACTGATAATGCAAGAAAAACATTTGAAGATTTCCATAGCCCACTTTCAATATGAGTACAGCAACTATACAGAAGATCTACAAGGAAATGAAGACTTGAAGAATACTATAAACCAATTAGACCTAACAAACATCTATATATCACTCCACCCAGAAAAAACAGAATACGCATTCTCCCTTAGTTGACAAGGAACATTATCCCAAATAGACATATGCTATGGCACAAAACCAACCACAGTAAAATTAAAAGGATAGAACTAATACAAAGCATGTTCTCCTATCACAATGGATGAAATAGAAATAATCGTAGAAAAAATGGAAAAATCACATACTTGTGAAAATTAGAAAACACATTCTTTAACAACTAATGGATTAAAGAAGATATCCAAAGGGAAATTTAACAATACTTTGAGATGAATGAAAATGAAGACACAACATATCAAAAATCATGTGATGCATCTAAAGCAATGTTTAGAGGGTAATTTATTGCTGTAAATGGCTACATTAAGAAAGAAGAACTCAAATCAATAACCTAAACTTTCACCATAAGAAACTATAAAAAAGAGCAATTTAAATGCAAAGATAGCAGAAGGGAGGAAATTAAAAGATTATAGCAGAAACATATAAAATAAAGAATAGCAAAACAATAGAGAAGTTTTGGTACCAAAAGTTACTTTATTAAAAAGATCAGTAAAATAAAAAAAAAAGCTTCAGCTAGATTGACCAAGAAAAAACCACTACAAATTATTGCAATCAAAAATATAAGAGGAGACATTACCATTGACCATATAGAAATAAAAAGTATTACAAAGGAGTACTCTGAGCAATTCTTTACCAACAAATTAGGTAACTTACATGAAATGCACAAATTCTAGAAAGACATAAATGACTGAAACTGACTCAAGAAGAAATAGACAGTCTCACTAGATTTATAACAAGTGAAAAGATCAAATTAGTAACCAAAAACTACCTACAAAGAAAAACCCAGATCCAGATGATGACACGACTATATTCCACCAAACTTTCAAGAGGAATTAGTAACATTCGTTTAGAAATTCTTTCAAAAACTAGAAGCGGAGGGAACAAATCCCAACTCATATTATGAGGCCAATATTACCCTAATACCTAAAGGAGACAAAGACATCACACAAAAAGAATACTACAGATCAACATATTTTATGAATATGGTCTTAAAAATCCTCAAAAAATACTAGCAATCCGAATCCAACAATATGTAGAAAGAAGTATATAACATGATAAAGTGTAATTTATTCCAGGAATAAAAGGTTGGTTCAACTTCCGGAAATCAATTAATTTAATACATTATATCTATAGAATAAAGAGAAAAAATTACATGATCATCTCAATAGATGTAGAAAAAGCATTTGACAAATACAACACTCTTTCATGATAAAAACACTTAAAGTAAGACTAGAATAAAACATACTCAAACTAAAAAGGGATGTCTAAGGAAAATCCACAATTTAATTCATAATTGTTTATAAAAAGTAAATGCTTTCATCCTACGACCAGGAAGAAGATGAGGATGTCTGCTCTTGCCAATTCTATTCCAATTGCACTTGAGGATGTAGTCAGTAGATTAGACAACAACAACAAAAGAGAGAGGGAGAGAGGGAGAGAAAAAAGGTAGGGAGGGAAGAAGGCAAAAATGGAAGAAAGGAAGAAATGACATTAAGATTGAAAAGGAGTAAAACTATCTCTGTTCACTGAGGAAATGATCTTGTATATAGAAAACCTAAGGAAACTACTAAAAAACTAAAAACTATTAAACTATTAAATTAATAAATGAGTTAAATAAGTTTACAGGACACAAGATCAATATACAAAAGTCAACTTTTTTTGTACACTTGCAATGAACAGACCAAAATACTCAGAAATAAACTTAATGAAAGAAGTGCAAGACTTATGCTCTAAAACCTACACAATATTGTTGATAGAATTTAAAAATCTAAATAAATGTAAAATCATCCTCTGTTCATGGATCAAAAGATGTAACATTGTTAAGATGGCAATACTTCCCCAAATGATCTACAGATTTAGTGCAATTTCAATCAGAATCCTAGCTTACTTTTTGTAGAATTTTACAAACTGATTTTAAATTCATATGGAATTGTGAGGGTTCCAGAATAGCCAAACAATCCTGAAAAATACCAAGTAGAATCACGTTCTGATTGCAAAACATACTACAAAGCAATGGTAATCAAAACAGTGTTGTACTGGGCCAAAGATGATTGAGGATAGACAGACAGATAGATAGATAGATAGATAGATAGATAGATAGATAGATAGATAGATAGATAGATAGATAGATAGATAGATAGAGAAATGGAATAAAATTGAAAGTCCAGAAATCAACCCACACATCTAAGGTCAAGTGAGAATCCACAAGAGTACCAAAACCTTTCAATGGGTAAAGAATAGTCTTTTCAACAAACGGTGTCGGAACAACTGGTTGGCCACATGCAATAGAATGAAGCCACTTGCACCACATCATGTTAAAAAAAAAATTCGAAATGTATCAAAACTAAATGTAAGAGCTAAAACTATAAAACACTTAGAATAAAACATAGGGTAAATGTTCATAACCTTGGATTTGGCAAACAATTCTTGACACCAAAAGCATGAGCAATAAGAAAAAATAGATAAATTGGAATTCATCAAAATTAAAAACATTTGTGATCAAAGAACACCATCAATAAAGTGAAAAGAAAACCCACAGAATAAAAGAAAATATTTTAGAATGGTATAACTGATAAGGGACTTGTATCAAGAATATATAAAGAACACTTAAAAATCAATAAGAAAAAGATAACATAATTTTTAAAATGGCCAGAGGATTTGAATAGATATTAGTTCAAGTGAAATATACAGATGTTTAGTAAACACGTAAAAAGATGCTTGACATAATCTATAAGTATACTAAAAAACATTGAATTGTACATTTTAAATGAGCAAATTGTATGGTGTGTGAACTATACCTCAACAAAGCTGTCAAAAAACCCATAAACCCATATGACCACTCTTATCTTTTTACCCAAGATGAGTTAAATCATAGTTCCATACACAGACTTGTTGATGAATGTTCATAATGGCTTGATTTGTAATAGACAAAAACTAGACTATACAACAATAAAAATAAACTATTGATAAATATAACAGCATGGATAAATCTCAAAATAATTATGCTGAGAAACAGAAGACAAAAAAGTATTTAATGATGATTGAAATTGTGTAAGTTGTATAAAACACAAACAAATTTATATTGAGAGAAACCAGATCAGTAGCTGCCAAGGGAAGGAATGGAGTGGGGAAGGGTAGGGAGGGAAGCAATACAAAGCAGGAAGAGGAAACTTTTGGACATGATGTGGTCACTATGTTATTGTGGTGATGGATTAACTCGTGTGGACATATAGGTTTTTAAAATATAAGTAATATATATATCTTTTATTCTATTTTGTATTTTTAATTTATTTTATTCATTTTTAAGTGTACAAGTCAGTGATACTAAATACATCGTTGTGTAGTCAATACCATTACCCATCTACAAAAATTTTCATCATACCAAACTGAAACTCTGTATCCAATAAAAATAATCTTCATCTCCCTTTTTCTCCTGCCTCAGGTAACCGCTATTCAACTTTCTGCCTCTCTGAATTTGACTATTCTAAGTACCACAAACAGTGGAGTTATACAATATTTATCATTTTGTGTCAAGTTTATTTTACTTAGCATAATGTTTACAAGATTCACCCATGTAGTAGCATATATTATAATTTCATTCCTTTTTAAGGTTGAATAGTATTCCATTGTATGTACATACCACATTTTGTTTACCCATTCATCTATCAATGGACATTTTGGTTGTTTCCACAGTTTGGCTATCGTAAAAATGTTGCTATGAACACTGGTGTACAAACACCTGTTCCAATTCCAATTCATGATTTCAACTATTTTGGGTATAGCCAGAATTGGAGTTGCTGGATCATATGGTAATTCTGTGTTTAATTTTTTTGAGGAAACACCTGTGAAAGGAGTTGACCACAGTGACTACATTTGTACCCTGGACTCCATGTTGTTAAAAATATGAAACTATGCTGACCTTGCTGATTTGCCAAAAGGGAGTTACTTACCGAGAAAGGACCTTCGGAAGGATTGTGTAAAAGTATACTTTTTCTGGTTACAAAAACACGTCCTTAAGTAAACTAATAAGCTGTAACATAAAGTGACCCTCCCTAAAAAACAACTTGTTGAGGTGATTGTTCTGGGCTCTCCTTGTTGCTAATAAAACTCCTGAATTTTACTCCTCAGGGGGACACTTTTCTGGCTGCTGCCAGAACCTGTGTTCCCCACATTGCAATTCTAAGACTCCAAATAAAGTCTTTCCATTTGTTTTGCAGTTGCCTCTTTTTTAAGTTGACATATTTGGTGTCAGAAATGTGGGACCCAAAGCAACTTTCCGCCTGTTTTTGGTGACATTGTTGGTTTGTGGCAAGGTACCTGTATGAGCCTCTTGTGTGCTGTTATCTCCTCACTCACCCCCAGCCCAGGTGGTGAGTTTCTCTTGGTCCCAAACCACCTGCCTTAGTTGAGGTTATGGTTATTACCCTGGGTGTTTTTTGGAACTGGTTTTAAAAAATTAACTTTCTTGGGCCGGCCCCATGGTTTAGTGGTTAAGTGCATGTGCTCTGCTACTGGCGGCCTGGGTTCAGATCCTGGGCGTGCACCGATGCACCACTTCTCTGGCCATGCTGAAGCCGCATCCCACATACAGCAACTAGAAGGATGTGCAACTGTGGCATACAAATATCTACTGGGGCTTTGGGGAAAAAAAGGAGGAGGATTGGCAATAGATGTTAGCTCAGAGCCGGTCTTCCTCAGCAAAAAGAGGAGGATTAGCATGGATGTTAGCTCAGGGCTGATCTTCCTCACACACACACAAAAAATTAACTTTCTCTTTTGGTGAGCACATACTTGTAGAGGGAAGTACACAGTCAAGGACTGCTATGAGTATTCAACTCCAATTTGGGACTCCTGCTGGACTTATATTTAAAAATTAGGTCCCTCTGTGTGTAGATTTTTAGAGAAATGGCACTTGTATACCAAGAATGATTTAAAACTTGCCTGGCTTCAATGGGGCTCATTTGAAATACCTAAATTAGTTTATTTGTGCACATGGTTAGAAAATAAGAGATCTAAAACTAAGCAAGTGGAATGGGTAAACTACTGGATAATTTAGAATTGTAATGGTTATTCTGGGGAACATTTGTTTCAGATAAGTCCACCCTAAGGGGCACCCTTAAAAGAGGATTCCACACCACTCAGAGACAATGGAATGCACTTTTTGATTGTTATGCAGAGGCTTCTAAAAGACAAAGTGACTTCAAGAACAGTTCTAAAAGGATCCTTATAGCATGCAAATAAATTTTAAAAATCTTTAGTAAAAATATTTGGCCATTACAAATTGGTGTTTTCAAGTTCTTTGGATAAATACCCAACAGTGGAATAGCTGGATCATTGCAGCGTTATTCACAATAGCCAAGACTTGGAAGCAACCTAAGTGCCCATCAAGGGACAAATGGATAAAGAAGATGTGGTATATATACACAATGGAATACTACTCAGCCATAAGAAATGATGAAATTCAGGCATTTGTGACAACATGGATGGACATTGTGGGTATTATGCAGAGCGAAATAAGTCAGAGGGAGAAGGTCAAATACCATATGATTTCCTTCATTAAGTAGTAGATAATAACAACAATAAACAAACACATCGGGACAGAGATTGGATGGGTGGT
>CM053558.1:61817686-61835434 GCA_028646465.1 Rhinoceros unicornis | reverse complement strand
ACACATAGAACATTCTCTGGGATAGATCATATGATAAGCCACAAAACAAGTCTTAGAAAATTTAAGAAGATTCAAATCATACCCAGTATTTTTTCTGATCACAATGGTATGAAACTAGAAATCAATAACCAGAGGAAAACTGGGTAATTTACAAATGCGTGGAAATTAAACAACACACTTCTGAACCACTGGGAGATCAAAGAAAAAATCAAAAGGGAAATTTAAAAAATCTCAAAATGAAAATGGAAAGACAACATACCAAAACTTGTGAGATACAACAAAGCAGTTCTAAGGGGGATTTTTATAGCAATAAATGTCTATACTAAGAATAAGGAAAGATATAAAATAAATAATCTAAAGTTACACCTCAAGGTACTAAAAAAAGAAAAATAAGTTAAGCCCAAAGTTGACAGAAGAAAGGAATGATAAAGATCAGAGCAAAAATAAATGAAATAGAGACCAGAAAAACAACAGAAAAGATCAATGAAATTAAGAGATTTTTTTGAAAAGATAAACAAACTTGACAAAACTTGACCTAATAAGAAAAAAAGAGAGAAGACAAAACCAAACAAAATTAGAAAGGAGAGACATTTTAACTAATATATATGATATTAGGAGACTACTATGAAAAATTACATGCCACAAATTGGATAAACTAGAAGAAATGGATAATTCCTAGAAAGATAAGGCTTGCCAAAACTGAATCATAGAAAATATGAAGACCAATAACAAGTAAGGATATTGAAGCAGTAGTGAAAAAATTTCCAACAAAGGAGCAGATAGTTTCACTGTTAAATTCCACCAAAAATTTAAAAAATTAGCCCAAATGCTTCTCAAAGTCTTCCAAAAACTTGAAGAGGAGAGAACAATCTCAAACTCATTTTATGAGGCCAATATTACTCTGATACCAAAGCCAGATAAGGACACTACAAGAAAACAAAACTACAGACCAATATCCTTGATGAATACAGATGTAAAAATTCTCAAAAAACTTAGCAAACGGAGACATATATATGGTGATGGACAAACAAAAATGTACAACCCAAAATTCAACAATGTTATAAACTATTAAAACATCAATAAAAAAATTAGCGAACTGAATTCAATAGCACATTAAAAGGATCAAGTGGTATTTATCCCTGGGATGCAAAAATGGCTCAATATATGCGAATAAATAAAGGTGATACACCATATTAATAGAATGAGAGATAAAATCATATGATTATCTTATTCAATGCAGACTAATCATTTGACAGAATAAAAGAAACTTTCATGATAAAAACCCTCAACAATTTGGGTATAGAGGAAACATACCTCAACACAATAAAGCCTGTATAGGACAAGCCCACATTTAACATTATACTCAATGGTGAAAGTTTGAAAGCTTTTCTTCTAAGATCAGGAAATAGACAAGAGTGCCCACTGTCATCATTCTTATTTAATAAAGTATTGAAAGTCCTAGCCACAGCAGTCAGGAAAGATAAAGAAATAAAGGGCATCCAAATCAGAAAACAAAAAGTAAATTTGTCTTTATTTGCTGATGACATGATATTATATATAGAAAAGCCTACAGACTCGACCAAACATTTTTAGAACTATTCAACAAATTCACTAAAATCAACATACAGAAATCAGTTGTTTTTCTAATCCATACCAACAAAATATCTGAAAAAGATATATAGAAAACCATCTCACTCACAATAGCATCAAAAACAATAAGATACTTAAGAATAAATTTAACCAGAAAGTAAAAGATCTGTACACTGAAAACTACTAGCCTCTGATGAAAGAAATTGAAGACACAAACAAATAAAAAGATATCCTGTGTTCATGGATTGGAAGAATTAATATCATGAAACTGTCCATACTTCCTTAAGCCATCCATTGATTCAATGCAATCCTTATCAAAATTCTAATGACATTTTTCACATACATAGAAAAACAATCCTAAAATATGTATGGAACTACAGTGGACCTTGAATAACCAGATTCATCCTGAACAAAAAGAACAAAGCTGGAGGCATCACACTTCCTAATTTCAAACTATATTACAAAGCTATAGTAATCAAAGCACTTTTGTACTAATATAAAAATAGACACATAGACCAATGCAATAGAATTTAGAACCCAAAAATAAACTCCAACTTATATGGTCAACTAATATTTGAAAAAAGATCCAGGAATTCCCTATGGAGAAAGGACAGTCTCTCCAACAAATAATGTTGGGGAAACTGGATAACCAAATGCAGAAAAATGAAATTGAAACCACAAAATTAACTCAAAATTGATGAAATAGTCAAACATAAGACATGAAACTATAAAATTCCTAGAAGAAAACATATAGAAAAATCTCCATGATTTTGGACTTGACAATGATTTTTTGTATATGACATCAAAAGCACAAGCAAGAAAACCAAAAATAAATGCGGGACTACATCAAACTAAAAAGCTTCTGCACAGCAAAAGGAAAAAACAACAAAAGGAAAAGGCAACCTACCGAAATGTGAGTAAATATTGCAAATCATATATATGGTAAATGGTTAGTATCCAAAATATATAAACAACTCATTCAACTCAAAAACAAAGAACCCCAAACAATCCCGTAAAAAAGGGCAGAGGACCTGAATAGATATTTTTTCAAAGAAGACATACAAAACAGGTACATGAAAAAAGTGCTCAACATCACTCATCAATCATCAGGGAACTACAAATCAAAACTTCAATGAAATATCACCTCACACCTGATAGTATGGCTATCATGAAAAAGACAAGAGATAAGAAGTGCTGGTTGGCTAGGATGTAGAGAAAGGGTACCCTTGTGCACCGTTGATGGTAAGGTAAATTGATAGAGTCACTATGGAATACAGTATGGACATTCCTCTAAAAAACAAAAATACAACTACCATATGATCCTGCAATCCCACTTCTGGGTATATATGAAAAGTAAATGAAAATAGGATACCAAAAATATATCTGCACTCTCGTGTTTATTGCAGTATTACAGTTATACACCACATAACTATGTTTCAGTCAATGATAGGTTGCACATCTGAAGGTGGTCCCATTAGATTAATACCACGTAGCCTAGATGTGTGGTAGGCTATACCATCTAGGTTTATGTAAGTACTGTAGGAGAGGAAGAAATTTTCCTCTACTTTTCTAGGTTCTTCTGGCTGATCTAAGAATTACATTGACATGAGACAATTTAAGAGAAGAAAAATAAACAAAAGTTTAATAACATGTGTACATGGAAGAAACCCAGGAAAACCAAGTAACTCATCAAAATGGCTAAATCCTTCACCTTAAATACTATCCTCAGCTAAAGACAAAACAAGATGTTTTGTGTGGGAAGAGTCACGGACTTCAAAGAGAAGGAAGGCATTTCACAAGTAGGTGAAAAGGAGAAAACATTTGAAAAGTAAGTATTTGGCCATATAGAAACAGAAGAACACAAGGGAGCCCAACAAACAGGCTTATCTAGGTTCCTCACTGCCTACCACCTAGAGCATGTTATGCTAAGGTGATAGCTCACTTCTTGAGAAAGGAATTTTTTATCTGAATTTTTGTAGGCAGTTAAGGAGGAGGTAACAAGAAAATCTTTCTGAGCCTTTTGCTTTCTAAAAATAATCAGCCTAAAGTGATCCTCATATTAGAGACACATTTTAGAGTGGCAAATCTTGTTTCCCTTCAGTACACTCTATTATGTTTGCACAATGACTAAATAACCTAATGATGTATTTCTCAGAACATATCCCCATTGTTAAGCAATGCATGACTGTGTTTACAATAGCCAAGATATTGAAACAACCTAAGTGTCTGTCAATGGATGGATGGATAAAGAAAATGTCATTTTATACACACACACACACAATGGACTATTATTCAGCCACGAGATAGAAGAAAATCCTGCTATTTGCAATAACATGGATGGATCTTGAGGGCATTATGCTAAATTAAATAATTCAGATGAAGAGAGATGAATACTCTATGATATCAAATATATCTAGAATCTAATAAAGCTGAACTTGTAGAAGCAAAGAGTAAAATGGCTAGCAGCTGTTGGGGGAAATGTGGAGATGTTGGTCAAAGATCACAAACTCCCAGGTAGAAGATGCATAAGGTACGGGTATCTAATGCATAACATTGTGATTATAATTAACAATTATGTATTATATAATTGAAAGTTTCTAAGACAGTAAACCTTGAAGGTTTTCACCCCCAAAAAGTAATGGTAATTGCTTGACATAATGGAGGTATTAGTATTGCTATAGTGGTAATCTTATTGCCATATATTCGTGTATGAAATCAACATACTGTACACCATAAACTTACACAAAGTTATCTGTCAAATATATCTTAATAAAGCTGAGAAAAAAACCTCAGTCAAGAATAAATGTAAAATCCAAATAGACCTATAAAACGTGAAAAGATTTAATTAGCAATAATAAAAGAAAAGAAAAATTTAAAGGGAACAATCAAAACCATCCATAATGAAAAACCAAGCCCTTGATAGCTTGACTGCTGAAATTCTCCAAACATTTAAAACAATTAATACCAATTATTTGCTAATTTTTTCCCAAAAAAGAAGAGGAGGGAACATTACCCAATTTATTTTTTAAAACCAAAATTTTCCTGATACAAAACCAGACTAAAACATCATAAGAAAACTACAAACATGTCTTATGAGTACAAAATCTTCAACAACATACCAACAAATAAAATCAAGCAACATATGAAAAGAATTATACACATGACAAAGTTTATGTATCCCAAGAATGTAAGTTTTATTTAACAAGTGGAAATATTAGTGTAAGGTATTATATAAATAGAATAAAAAGAAAAGTCATGTCACCAGCTCAAGAGATGTAGAAAATCATCTCACAACATCCAATACATTTTCACGGTAAAAAACACAACAAACTAAGAGTAGAAGTGAACTTCATTATCCTGAAAAATGACATCTCTGGAAAACACATAGTTAACGTTATATTTAATGATGGAATACTGGATGCCTTTCCTCTAAGATCAAAAGCAATACAAGGATGTCTGGTCTTGCCAATTCTATTCAACATTGTAATGGATATTCTAGCCAGAGCAGTTAAGTAAGAAAATTTTTAGAAAGGCGTCCGTATTGGGATGGACGAAGTCAAACTATGTCTCTTTGTAAATGACATAGTCTTGTATATAGAAAATACTAAGCAATTTAAAAAATATATTAGAATTGAAAGATGAGTAAAGCAGCGTTGCAGGTTACAAAATCAATATCCAAAAACCTGACAGTATTTGTATGCACTTACAATGAACTATCCAAAAATTCAATTAAGAAAATAATTCCATTTACATAGCATCAAAAGGAATAAAATATTTAGGAATAAATTTAACAAGAAAAGTTCAAAACTATACTCTGAAAATTACAAAAAAAAATTAAAGAATTTAGATACCTAAACAAATATTAAAACACCCTATCTTCATGGATCAATTGCTGTAGTGTTGTTTAGATGTGATACACCATAAGTTGATTTAAATATTCAATGAAATCTCTATCAGAATTCTAGATTTTTCATAGAAATTCTCAAACATTCTAAAATTCATTTGGAATTACAAGGGACCCAGAACAAACAAAACAATATTGAAAAAAGAAAAATTAGGGGTACTCACAAAGCAATATTAATCAAAAAAGGGTGGTACTGGAATAAGGACAAGCATACAGATCAAAAATGCTTTGAGATTTGAGAATCCGGAAATATAACCATGTATCAAGGTTAACTGACTTTTTACAAAAGTGCCAAGACCAATTAATGGGAAAAGGATGCTCTTTCCAATAAGTGGTTGGGACAAATGGATACCCACATTCAAAGAATGAATTTGCACACACACCCCAGAAACAAAAATTAACTCAAAATGGATCAAATATCTAAATGTTATAGCCAAGACTGTAAAGCTATTTGAAGTAAAGAAATGGGCAATTTTAATGACTTCATATTTGACAAAATATTCTTAAACATTACACCAAAAGTGCGAGAAACAAAATAAAAAGTATATAATTTGCACTTCATCAACATTAAATACTTTTGTGCTCCAAAGGATACCAACAAGAAAATGAAAAGACAACACACAGAATGGGATAACATATTTTCAAAATTTTATCTGATAAGGGAATTTTTTTCCAGATTATATAAAGAACTATTAAAATTCAATAATAAAAGACAAATAACCCAATTTTATAAATAATGAAATTATCTGAATAGACATTTCTCAAAGGCCTATATGCAAGAAGTCAACAAGGACATCAAAACAACCATGAGATATCACTTTACAAAGCCTGAGATGGCTAGAAGCCAAAAGTCATTTAATAACAAATGTTGAGCAGTATGTAGAGAGATCAGAACCCTCAAACACTGCTGGTGGAGATATAAAATTGTGCAGAGGCAATGGAAAACATCCTGACAGTTACATATACAATTAAACTTAAAGTTAACATATGATACAATAATTCCACTATTAGGGATATACAAATGAATTGATACGTTTACACAAAAACTTGTACAGTAATGTTAATAGCATCATCATTCATAATAGCCAAAAAGTGCCAACAATCCAAATATACATTAACTAATGAACGGGTAAACAACAAATGGTATATGCATATAATGGAATATAATTTGGCCACAAAAGGAATGAGTTCTCATAGATACTACATGTGGATGAAACTTGAAAAAATTGTTAAATGGTAGAAGTCAGACAATAGATGACAAACTATATGATTCCAACTATATGAAAAGTTCACAATAGGGAAATCTATAGAGACAGAAAGCAGATTAATGGTTGCTTAGGGCTAAGGGTGATAGAGGACAAAGGGTGATAACTAAAGCATACAGGTTTTATTTTTTTAGGTGATAAATGATTTAAATTGACTCTGGTGATAGTTGAAAATATATATGAATATACTTAAAACCTTTGAATTATACACTAAATGGATTGGTTATATGATATTTATATATCAAAGATTAAAAAAAACATGGTCTATATTCAAGAAAGTCTACTCCTTGACATCATTGAGTTGGGAAAATAGAACTTTTCTACCACCTACTTCTCAAAGAGCACTGATTTTGGTAATTACACATAGGCAAGAGTTCCCTTGTGGAAGTCCAAGGGTCCAGCAGAGATGTTCCAGTACACTGTTGGAGCAAAAATTCCAACATTAAACACATTGAAGAGGATAAGAGAAACAGTTTTACTTTACCAGTGCCGTTCTTCACCCCAAGGCAATGCAGCTCAGCACTAAGAGAGACCTTCTCAGCCCGTGATTTCTTCCACAGGGGAATGTGAGAGCATGTAAGAGAGCACCCAGGTTGCTCTAGCTGTGTGAGATGTTCCCAAAGAGATCTAATTATTTTTCACCTTATCAAGAAAACTGAGTTGTGCTCCATGATTGGGACTGGGGAAAGGCTAAAAGAACAGGAGCTGAGGCTCTAAGAGGGCATTAAAGGGACATGAATCCTACTATCCACTATGTGGACACCACCAGTTAGCCCACCCACAAGCTGCTAGGGATGCCTTACCTGCAGATCCCCCAACTGGCCCACATGAACCACCAACAATCTATGTGCCTAACATACACACCATGTGGTCAGCTCACTGTACTAGCTCTCAATGGCCACAAGAGTGAGCCTTTCAAATAGCTACTGTGCAGGAATAGAAAGCCAGCCCAATTCTGAGAAATTGGGAAAAACCAAATACACTTGAGTCAACACCATCCTAGGGAGTCAACACCATCCTAGGGAGAGTAAAAGGGGACTGTCAGCACGTGGACTGTCTTTGGAAGATCAAGAGAAGGCATATAATCTTAAGAAATCACCAAAAAGGAACAGGAAGTATGGAGCAGACATACCCATAGAAAAGTTCTGAGAAAGCTTCAGAAACCCTAATGGACTGATGGAAGTTATTTCTTTCATAAAGCCAGGAGGAGGTGACTTCTTCCTTAAATGCCAGCACAGCAACACAAGATTTAAAGGAACAAGAAAAATCAAAGAAACAACACAACCAAGGAACATAATGATTTTTCTGTAGCCAGTCACAAAGAAATGGAACTCTCTGGTTTGCCTAATAAGTAGTTTAAAGTAGCTGTTATAAAGAAGCATGGTGATCAGCAAGAAAACACACAAAGACAATTTAATAAAATCAGGAAAGCAATACACGAGCAAAATGAGAAGTTTAACAGAGAGAGAAATAATAATAATAATAAAAGAACCAAACAGAAATTCTGGAGCTGAAGAATATAATGAATGAAATGAACAATGTAACAGAGCACATCAAGAGTAAAATTAATCAAGTAGAAGAGAGAATCAGTGAAGAAGAAGACAGGTCATTTGAAATTATTCAGTCAGAAGAGAGCAAAAAAAGAATGAAAGAGTGATGAAAGCCTATGTGAACTATGGGATAAAATTAAGGGAAACATTCAATGCATTAGAAGAGTAGTAGAAGAAGAATAGTGGGAAAAAGTGGCAGAAAGCTTATTTAAAGAAGTAATGATTGAGAACTTCCCAAACATTGGGAGAGATTTGGACATCTAAGTTCAAAAATCTCTTACATCCCACCAAAATATGAAGCCAAAATAATATTCTCCAAGACAGATTATAATAAAATTGTCTAAAAGGAAAGACAAAGAATTTTAAAAGAAGCAAAAGAAAAAAAAATCCTCACATACAAGGGAACTCCCATAAGGCTATAAGCAGATTACTCAGCCGAAAAACTTATAAGCCAATAGAGAGTGAAATGACAAATTTAAAATGCTAAAATTGAAAAACTGCCAATCAAGAATACTTTACCAGGCAAAGTTGTCCTTCATAAATGAGGGTCAATAAGGACTTTCCCAAACAAAAATTCTGAAGGACTTCATCATCACTAGACCTGCCTTACAAAAAATGCTTAGAGGAGCTCTTCAGCTGAAAAGAAAAGCTGCTAATAAGTAACATGAAAATGTGTAAAAATATAAAACACACTGCTAAATATAAGTATATAGTGAAATTCAAAATATTTTAATACTATAATATGGTGGTGTGTTGAACAATTAACTTTAGTGAAAGGTTTAAGGACAAAAGTATTTACAAAAACTATAGCTACAATACCTTGCTAATGGAAATAATATTTAAAAAGTGAATTGTGAGATCAAAACATAAAATGTAGGGAGGAGCAAAAAAGTAGAGATTTTATATGCAATCAATGTTAAGTTACTAGCTTAAAATAGACTGCTATATTATAAGATTTACATAAGACTGCTGGTAAAAACAAAGCAACATTCTACAGTAGATACACAAAATAATAAGAGAAGGGGATAAAAACATATCAGTATGGAAAATCATTAATTCACAAATGAAGACAGAAAGAAAGGAATAAAGGAAAAAGAGAACTACAAGTGATCCAGTAAACAAATAATAAGATGACATTAGTAAGCCCTTAACTGTATATAATTACTTTAAATGTAAATGAACTAAATTATATAATTAAAAGACATAGAGTAAATGAATACATTAAAAAAGATCCAAATATATGCTTCCTACAAGAGGCTCAATTCACCGTTCAGGATACACATAGGCTCAATATGAATGGATGGAAAAAGATATTCCATGCTAAAGTAAATTGAAAGAGAGCAAAGGTAGCTAAATCTATACCAGGCAAAATAAACTTTGTTCCAACATCATGGCAAAGTGAGTTCCCTTTATCTCACCTCTCCAAGTTACAACCAGCTTGACACCCATTGACCAACAAAGGACTCCCTGCATAGCACAGAAAATACCTGAGAGATCCGTGCATGTATACATCTGAAGCAGTGGCAGGTGGCACCAGTGACCTGATGCTTCCAGAACCACAGCAGAACCAGTGACCCAGCCCCGAGTAGTGCCACACGTGACACCAGCTCTACCAGCAGTGGGGACTACATACAAGACCATGGGCCCCCAGCAGTGACAACAAAACCCATGAACCCAGTGCCCCTGATAGTAGTGCTGCCAAAACCCCCAGACAACCCAGAAGCAGCAGCACACGTGTTGCAGATGGCAGCATCACCCAAGCCAGCGGAGATCCTGCAGAGACCATGAGGGAACATGAGACCCACACCACCCTGGAAGTAGCAGAAGTGCTTGCAGCCTGGTGACCATGGTGGCAACACCTGATACTACAGCAACATCATAAGCAGCAAGACACCAGCAACCTTAGAGGCACAAGTAGCTCAAGGAGGTCACTGACAATGGCTCTAGAAGAGTCAATGGAGGTGGAAAGTTCAGGCTCTCAAATACAACCAGAGGGAGCTCAGAAACAAAGTATCCAAAGCCTCTCCCAGAGAAGAAAGGTGTTTACTATCACAAATGCACTGGCAGAGGATGAACTCATGGAGTACCATGAAGAACTAGAGTAACATGGCAGAACAGAAAGAAAATGACAAGTCTCCAGAAACCAAACTTGAAGTCACAGAAGATTACAATCTAACTGACAGAATTCAGAATAGCAGTCATGAAGAAACTCAGTAAGTTAGAAGAAGACTCAGAAAGACAGTTCAATGAGCTGAGGAACAAAATTAATGAAGAATAGGAGTCCTTCAACAAAGACATTGAAACTTTAAAGAAAAAAACAAACAGAAATACTGGAGATGAAGAACAATTAATGAGGTGAAAAATAACGTGGAAAACATTGAAAATAAAGCAGACTATATGGAAGAGAATTAGTGAGCTCAAAGATTAATGTAAAAAAGATTCAAGTTGAAGAGGTGCAAGAACTAAGATTTTTAAAAATGAGTAAATTCTACAACAAACATCTGACACTATTAGGAAAAGCAATATAAGGTTCATAGTTATCCCAGAAGGAGAGGAGAGGGAGAAAGGAACAGAGAGCTTATTCAAAGAAACAATAGCTGAGAACTTCCCAAACTAAGGGAAGGATTTGGGTATACAAGTACATAAAGCTAAAAGAACTCCTAATTATCTCAACAAAAATAGATCTTCTGCAAGGCATATTATATTAAATCTGCCAAAAGTCAATGACAAATAAAGAATATTAAGATCAGCCAGCTAGAAGAAAGTAACTTACAAAGTAACCTCCATCATGCTATCAGAGGGTTTCTCAGCAGAACCTCTACAGGCTAGGAGAGAGTGGAATGATATATTCAAAATATTGAAAGACAAAAACTATCAGCCAAGAATACTATATCCAGTAAAGTTAGCCTTCAGATATGAAGGAGAAATAAAATCTTTCTCAGACAAACAACAGCTGAGAGGGTTCATTGTCACAAGACCTGCCTTACAAGAAATGTTGAAAGGAAACTTCATAAATGAAACAAAAATGCAAAGGTTTACAAAGCATTGAGCAAGATGATAGACAGATAGAATCAGAAAATTGTGACTCTATATCAGAATAGGTTATTAAACACTTCATTATAATATAAAGGCTAAAGGGAAAGCAAGCATCAAAAATAACTATAACCGCTTGACTTTGGTCACAAAACCAAAATACTGAAACGGATAATTTGTGACAACAAATATATAGAAGGAGAAGAGGAAAATGACGGATCCTGTATAGGCCAATGGAGATAAGATGCTCTCAGTAGAAAAGGGTTTGTCTCATCTATGAGATCTTTTATACACAGCTCATGATAACCAAAAAACAAAAAATCAGAACAGAGGCACAAATTATAAATAAAGAGAAAAGTAAGAAAAACATCAGAGAAAATCACGAAAATGAAATGGCCGGCAGAAATACAAGGAAAAGAAACAACAGAAATACAGATCAATTGGAAAAGAAAGGACAAAATGGCAGTATTAAGCACTTATATATCAATAATGAGTCTATATGTAAATGGATTTAATTCACCAATCAAAAGACACAGAGTGATTGGATGGATTTAAAAACAAGAGCCAACAATATGCTGCCTCCAGGAGACCCATCTCAGCTCTAAAGACAAAGGCTCAGAGTGAAGGGATAGAAGATGGTACTCCAAGCAAATGGAAACCAAAAGAACAGAGATGTACCCATTTATATATCAGACAAAACAAACTGCAAGCAAAAAAGCATAACAAGAGAGAAAGATGACCATTATTACATAACGATAAAAGGGACATTCCACCAAGAAGACATAAAACTTATTAATATATATGCACCTAACATAGGAGCACCAAAGTATAAAAAAGCAACTATTAACAGACTTAAAGGGAGAAATTAACAGCAACACAATAATTGTGGGGGACTTTAACACCTCACTTACATCACTGGGCAGATCATGCAGACAGAAATTCAACAAGGAAATAATGGCCTTAAATGAAACTCTAGACCAGATGGACTTTATAAATATATAGAGAATATTCTATCCAAAAGCAGCAGAATGCATATTCTTCTCAAGTGCACATAGAACATTCTCAAAGATAGATCATATGTTGGGAAACAAAAAAGGTCTCAATAAATTTAAGAGGATTTAAATTATTTCAAGCATCTTTTCCAAGCACAATGGTAGGAAACTAATCAATTGCGAGAAGAAAGCTGGAAAAGTCACAAATATGTGGATATTAAACAACTTACTACTGAACAACTATTGGATTCACGAAGAAATCAAAGAAGAAATAAAAAAATATCTGCAGACAAATGAAAATGAAAACAGAACACAAAAAAGGAAAATTACATGTAACTATCACTGATGAAGTGGATGAAAAATTCTCAACAAAATATTAGGAAATCGAATATGACAATACATTTAAAGGATCATACCGTGATCAAGTGGAATTTATTCCAGGGATGCATAGCTAGTTCATGATACCAAAACCAGACAAGGACAACACAAAAAAGGAAAATTACATGTAACTATCACTGATGAAGTGGATGAAAAATTCTCAACAAAATATTAGGAAATCGAATATGACACACACATCTATGGACAGCTAATATTTAACAAAGGAGCCAAGCACATACAATAGAGAAAGGAAAGTCTCTTCAATAAGTGTTAGTTGGAAAATTGGACAGCCACATCCAAATGAATGACAGTAGATCATCATCTTACATCATACACAAAAAATAACTACAAATGGATTAAAGACTTGAATGTAAGACCTGAATCCATAAAACTCTTAGAAGAAAACATAGGCAGTACACTCTTTGACATCAATCTTAGCAGTATCTTTTTGAATACCATGTCTCCGCAGGCAATGGAAGTAAAAGAAAAAATAAATGAGTGGGACTACATCAAACCAAAAAGCTTCTGTACTGCAAAAGAAACCATCAACAAAATGAAAAGACAAACCAACAACTGGGAGAAAATGTTTGCAAATCATATATCCAACAAGGTGTTAATTTCCAAAATATATAAAGTACTCACAACTCAACAATAAGAAAATGAATGGGTTGTTCAAAAAATCGGCAGAGGATCTGAACAGACATTTTTCCAAAGAAGATATACAGACGGCCAATAGGCACATGAAAAGATGTTAAACATCACTAATTATTAGGGAAATGCAAAACAAAACTACAATGAGATATCACGTCCCACCTGTAAGAATGGCTATAATTAACAAGACAAGAAATAAGTGCTGGAAAGGATGTGGAGAAAAGGGAACACTCATAAACTGTTGGTGGGAATGCAAACTGGTGCAGACACTATGGAAAACAGTATTTAGATTTCTTGAAATATTAAAAATAGAAATACCATATGATCCAGGTATTCTACTTCTGGGTATTAATTCAAAGAACACAGAAACAGTAATTCAAAAAGATATATCTACCACTATGTTCATTGCAGCATTAGTCACAATAACAAAGACTTGATAGCAACCCAAATGATCATCAACAGGTCAATGGATAAAGAAGATGTTATACACACACACACACACGCACAATGGAATACTACTCAGCCCATAAATAGGCAAATCGTGCCATTTGTGACAACAAGGATAGACCTTAAGTGTATTAAGTGAAATAAGTCAGGCAGAGAAAGACAAAAACCATATGCTTTCACTTTCGTGTGGAAGATAAGCAAACACATAGATAAGGAGAAGAGATTGGTGGTTACCAGAGGGGAAGGGGATCGGGGGAGTGAAAAACTGGTAAAGGGGTACTTACGTATCATGACAGATGGCAACTTGACTTTTGATGGTGAACACAATGTAGTCTACATAGAAGACAAAACACAATGATGTACACCTGAAATTTACACAATGTTATTTATTTCTTTATTTATTTTTTGTGAGGAAGATCAGCCCTGAGCTAACATCCATGCTAATCCTCCTCTTTTTGCTGAGGAAGACAGGCTCTGAGATAACATCTATTGCCAATCCTCCTCCTTTGTTTTTTCCCCCAAAGATCAAGCAGATAGTTGCATGTCACAGGTGCACATCCTTCCAGTCGCTACACGTGTGACGTGGCCTCAGCATGGTCGGAGAAGCAGCGTGTCGGTGCACGCCCGGGACAGAACCTGGGCTGCCAATAGTGGAGCACGAGCACCCAACCACCAAGCCATGGGGCCGTCCTTACACAATGTTATAAACCAATGTGACCTCAATAAAATAATTTAAACAATAAATTTAAAAAATAAACTTTATGTCAACAACAGTAACAAGAGACAAAGAAGGTAATTGTATAATGAGAAAGGAATCAATTAATCAAGAAGATGTAGGAGAAGTCAAGATGGCAGCATAAGCAGACTCTGAACTCACCTCCTCCCGCTGACACAGCCAACTTACAACTACTCGTGGAAAAATTACACCTGAGACAGAACTGAAAACTGGATAAGAGGAACTCCTGCAACAACGGATAATCCTAATTGAGGTAGAAGAGGCAGAAACTCCATTCTGGAGAGGATAAATGCCGCCTTCACAAGCCACAGTGCCTTACGGCCACCCGGGAGCAGTCCATAGGTACGCAGCCCTCACTGGAGGAATGGAGCCCTGAGCCGGGGGCACCCTCACTGTGGGCATTTTGTGGACCCAGCACAATCCAGATGAGTGGAATAATATCTGACTTTGCCTGCTACTAAAACATTGGGGAGTACCCCCAGAAAAGCTGGTTCACAAAGAAATTGAAACCGGCTCCTAAAGGGCCCACGCACAAACTCACACATTTCAGAAAGCAACCTAAAATCACCAGAAAGAAAGGTGCACAGTGCTTTGGTGAAAAGAGACTCACCTAATAGGCCTGAGTGTATCTCGGTGAGAGGTGAGACCTCGCCAAGGACTGGGACATTGGGCGATGGCCATTGTTGTGGCCTGGGGTGGGCGTGATGACACAGAAGCCATTGGAGTTGTCCCTGGGGCTTGCTAGCCCAGCGTCTGCCTAATGAACTAGAGCACTGATTTAATCCATCTCAGCCAGGGCAGGCAGCCCACCCTAGAGACTGGCCCAACACAACAATAAGCCATCAGGCAACTGGTGGGCCTACATAGATTGGTGACTGGATTCTCTGCAGCCTGGCAACTGAGCCAGCTTCAGTGGGGCAGGGCGTGCACAAGGAGTGGGTGGAGAGTGTGAGATGGTGGTGGAGTATTTGGGGGCCCCGCCGTGGAGAGACTGGGTCAGCTTTGTGAGGTCGGGGCATGCACACAGGGTAGGACTGTGTTGAATGTGTGTGTGGACCCGTGGGTGGCAGGGCTTGTTAGCTGCAGAACACTTGTGCTTCTCAAAGACCCACATGGGGGTTTGCTCCACCTCCCAAAGCTTGAAATAATTGGGTGCTCCTGTGCCTGAGGCCAGCCCCAACCAGCTGCAATCCTCAGAGAGCAGACAAGAGACCTAAAGGCCAGAGGCTTATAGCATTTGTAAGGCCCTGAGCCTAACAACCTGCCACAGTGGGGGCCTACTCACTTAAAAGAAATACTGCAACACAAATGTGGTACTAGAACTTGCAGCCAACTGTGCTCCACACACCTGATAAAGAGACTGAAGGGCCGACAACAAGTACAAGCAGGTGAGTATTACAACAGCTGGCCAGGAGCATAACTCGGCCTCCCTGCGTGCCCATAGGGAGAGCAAACAGGCAACAACAGAAGGACACACGTAACCCACATAGGAGTCACCCCTGGAAAATTCAGAACTGAGGGAAGCACACTGCAGGCCGCCTAAGGCATCATTTACATAAGGTCACCTATCCAAGAACAGGAGACGTAGCTGACCTACCTAATACGTAGAAACAAGCACAGCAAAAGAGCCAAAATGAGGAGGCAAAAGAATACATTCCAAGTAAGGAAACAGGATAAAAGCCCAGAAAAGGAACAAAGTGAAACAGAAATGAGCAACCTACCCAACTGAGAGTTCAAATTAAGAGTGTTAAGGATGCTCACTGATCTGGGGAGAAGAATAGATGAACTCAGTGAGAATGTCCACAAAGAAATGGAAGATATAAAAAAGAACCAATCAGAAATAAAGAATACAATACTGCAAATGAAAAACTCACTAGGGGGACTCAAAAACAGAGTAGAGGATACAGAAGAACGGATCTGCGATCTAGACGAAAGACTAGAAGAAATTACCCAAGCTGAACAGGTAAAATACAAAAGAATTAAAAAGAGTGAGGACAGTCTAAGGGACCTCTGGGACAACATCAAGCGCACTAAAATCCGTGTTATAGGTGTCCTGGAAGGAGAAGAGAGAGACAAAGGGGCAGAGAATCTAATTCAAGAAATAATAGATGAAAACTTGCCTAACCTAAGGAAGGAAACAGACATCAAGGTACAGGAAACACAGAGAGCCCCAAACAAGATAAACCCAAAGAGGCCCACACCAAGACACATCATAATCAAAGTGTCCAGAATTAAAGATAAAGAGAGAATCCTAAAAGCCACAGAGAAAGACAAGTTACATACAAAGGAAACCCCATAAGGCTATCAGCTGACTTCTCAGCAGAAACCTTACAGGCTAGAAGAGAGTGGCACGATATATTTAAAGTGCTAAAAGGAAAAAACTTTACAGCCAAGAATTCTCCAATCAGCAAGGCTATCATTCAATGGAAGGAGAGATCAAAGATTTCCCAAACGCAAAAATTAAAGGAGTTCATCACCAAGAAACCACTGCTAAAAGAAATGTTAAAGGGACGGATTTAAGGGGAGAAGAGAAGACCCAAAATAGGAAAAATTATCTATTTCCATGATAAGAGGGTAATGGATACAAATGCACAAAAATGAGGTTAGATATGATATCAAAAACATAAAATGAGGGAGGAGGGGAGTTAAAGAGTAGTGCTTTCAGACAGACATCAAACTAAGGAGACCATCAATTCTGTATAGAAGGATAAAGGAACAGAGAAGGACTACTAAATGACTGAGAAAAAAATGGACTAAACGCCCCAATTAAAAGGCATAGGGTGGCTGATTCGATAAAAAAACAAGACCCATATATAGGCTGCATACAAGAGACACACTTCAGACCTAAAGACACTCACAAACTGAAAGTGAAGGGATGGAAAAAGATACTCCACGCAAATGACAATGACAAGAAACCTGGGGTAGCAGTACTCATATCAGACAAAATAGACTTTAAAACAAAAACTGTTAAAAGAGACAAAGAATGTCATTACATAATGATCAAGGGAACAATCCAACAAGAGGATATAACACTTTTAAATATCTACGCACCCAATGTAGGTGCACCTAAATATATAAAGCAATTATTAACAGACATAAAAACAGATATAGCCAGTAACACAATAATAGTAGGCGACTTTAACACTCCACTTACATCAAGCGATAGATCATCCAAACAGAAGATCAATAAGGAAACATTGGC
>CM053558.1:61801523-61817186 GCA_028646465.1 Rhinoceros unicornis | reverse complement strand
TAGATGGACATTGTGGGTATTATGCAAAGCGAAATAAGTCAGAAGGAGAACGTCAAATACCCTATGATTTCCTTCATTAAGTAGTAGATAATAACAACAATAAACAAACACATAGGGACAGAGATTGCATTGGTGGTTACCAGAGGGGAAGGGGGGAGGGAGGAGGGTGAAAGGGATAATTCGGTACATGTGTGTGGTGATGGGTTGTAATTAGTATTTTGGTGGAGAACATGATGTAATCTATGCAGAAATAGAAGTATAATGATGTACACCTGAAATTTTTACAATGTTATAAACCAATGTTACTGCAATAAACAAAAAATTTAAAAAAAATATAGTACATTCTAATTTCATTTTAACTGAAATCATATAAAAAGACTTTAGCAATCTTTGACGTCATATCAAGACCTATGGGGTTAGAGATAGTCTTTCTTGTATAAACCACACTTATACAAGGAGAGGGGAGAGGGAAGTGTCCTTCATCTGCAGCACAAGAGGGGTACACACAGGCCTTTGCCCTGTACTGGCTACAGGGCAAGACCCACTAGCAATGGAGCACCAATGCTCAGTATTGAAACTGATCTTGCTGTCTCTTGTCTATGTGAGTAAAGCATTGTTTCATTCAGTGCATGTGTGAGTCATGTCTTTCTTGGTAACCCTGACACCTACAAACCATGGAGTTGGTTGACATCCTGGTACTACTGTACCTGGTGGCAGATGTTATTGTGCTATTTTCTATCCTACATGCAGTGGGACTACCTCCTGGAAGTGGTAATAGGTGTCACTTGCTCAACAGTTTGGTGCATCGAGCAGGGTCACCAACAAAGTATATCATAGCATGGTGGAGGCACAATGGCTTAGCAGTCCAGCCATCCCAGGGTGGTGCCATCTCCCCAGGGGGTGATAGGCTTACTGAAATGCTGGCCTCTCTCTGATCTCTTGGGGATAAGTGGTATGTAATCAATCTCCCTGTCAACATGGATGAGCTGGTGCAATGAATGAGAGGGGAAATGCAAGAGGTTGATCCTAGGAAGACTAGGGAAACTATATCCTGGCTCTTTGCAGCCTTTATTCTCCCACTCCACCTACCAACTCCCATTATGTCCAACGGGTTGCAGGCAATGTCCAAGGGACATATGGAGCCCCCATGCAGGAAGCTCCGATAGGTATAAGTTTCTTGTGGGCCTCAAGTAAGACCTGTTTTCACTCAACACAAAACCACTGATGGTGTTGCTGAAAATGAAACTTTGGAAGGATGTGCTTTTCTGAGCGTGAAATACGAAAACTGAACGACAGATATGGACAGAAGCCAGGGAAGTCTGACGCAGCTTGGTTGGTGCATCCATTTGTTGAGAGGGTGTTGCAGACCCAAACATTGTTGGAACAATAGCAATCTAGGGAAGTGAACAACTGACTCCCTGCTGCAGAGCATTTTTGCTCACATTGAACAGGACAACTGACAAGACAGAGACAGAGATTAACCCATGCCACATTTCATCTGAGTGGCAGGGAGTATGAGGACAGTGTTTATGACTGGGGGGACTACCCTGAGAGTAAGTCCTCCTGGAAAACTGTTCATGATGCCATAACTATTCCTTGGGTAAAATCCGTAGATACGTGGCTATATGACCCTTCCCCTAGGGACACAGACAACACAGTTCTGTCCTGGACTACAGTGGGAGTTTTCATGTGTCCAGAGAATACCCAATGGAAGATTCCCTCTCCCTACTCCTCTTCCCTGGAACGACCATGAGGGAAGTGGTGGAGAAGCTCCACTGAAACATGCCACTTTGGGGTGGAAGTAGCAAGAAGTTCTCAGCCATTGCTACAGAGGAAATCCAAGATGGACAGAAGCCTGGCAAAAAGTCAAAATGGAGGTAGAAGGATGACCAAATAAAGAAAAAGGAAGAGGCAGGCCTGACCCACAGAGCAATGTGGCTCTGGTTATTGAAACAGGGAGTAGACAAAACAGAAATTGTTGAGATTTCCACAGAAGATCTTCGCAAATGCTATTGGGCAGAAGGAGGTTCCTCTAAGTTAAAAGTTGAGGCTCTGGTTAAAGCCATAAAAGATAAAGAGGAGGCGGAATCACAAGACTAAAAAGATCTCAAGTCCTGCATAGCAGCTTTCCAAGTCCCTGAATACAGTCTAGGGAAGGGGGATGTACAGGTTGCCAAGGCTCCCCTACACCCTGACCAGAACAATAAAGAAGACTATTCTGACTGTGTGTGTGAGTCAGGTAATGAAGATGTATCCTGACCTTACTCCCTTTAAAAAGAATGATTAGTGGCCCGCCCCGAGGCTTAGCAGTTAAGTGCACGCACTCCGTTACCGGCGGCCCGGGTTCGGATCCTGGGTGTGCACTGATGCATCGCTTGTCCGGCCATGCTGAGGCTGTGTCCCACATACAGCAACTAGAATGATGTGCAATTATGACATACAACTATCTACTGGGGCTTTGGGGGGAAAAAGGGAATAAAAGGAAGAGAGTTGGCAATAGATGTTAGCTCAGAGCCAGTCTTCCTCAGCAAAAAGAGGAGGATTGGCATGGATGTTGGCTCAGGGCTGATCTTCCTCACACACAAAAAAAAGAAATCCTTAAAAAAAAAAAAAAAGAATGATTAGGGGTGGTGCCATGTTTCTGGGCCCCCACTGGAGACCTGTGGCTCTACCTTTCTGTGAGGATAGAAAGGGAGAAAGGGAGGATTTAGACTTTTATGGGGCTCTTGAATACTAGTGCCCAAGCGACTGTGTTCTTAAATTCCCACAAAGGTTGGGGTAAACTGGTGACATTGGCGGAGTTGGAACTGAATGTGTTGACCCATCACAGACAGGTTTGCATATGCTTATAGGTGGGGTCTTTTGGGCCATTTTGGGCACCAGTGACTGTGGCTCCCACCACTGAATGCATTATAAATATTGAAATTTTGACTACTTGCCACTGGGAGCATCACTGCTACCTCAAGTGATATACCCTCTCAAAACAAAGAATTGAAGCCATAACAGTGAAGCATATCCACACTTTCCCACCACCTAAGTTACTCAAGCTGCAATGTGTTATTCAACAAAAGAAGTACTACATATCAGGCAGAGGAAAGTACATCAAACTGTTGATACAGGGCTTGCCACAGGCAGGATTATTATATATCACCCTGTCACAGTTTGACAGCCCAGTCTGACCCATTAGAAATGTCTTAGGGGCCTGGAGGCTGACAGTAGACTACTACAGGCTGGTTTCCAAGGTGCCACTCTTGGCTTCTGTGGTACTAAACATTATTGCCATCACTGAGACTGTGGCAGCCCACAGGGAAGATTGGTACACAGTTATTGATCTGGCTAATGCCTTTCTCTCAATCCCTTCATGTTATGAAAATCAGTACCAATTTGTGTTTACATGGAATGGCCTGCAGTATATGTTCACTGTACTTCTGCAAGGATACATCAATTACCCTGCAAAATGCCACCAGTGGGTAGGGTTATCTCTGAAATAAGCCCAATTACCTGCAGAAATATTTGTCATCCACTATATTGATGACATCTTCACTACTGGCCTAAGAAACAGATTGACCAGGCCTTACATAAGGTCATAGATACTATAACAAACATAGGCTAGGCTGTAAACCCTGATAAAATCCAGGGACCCACTCAACAAGTGTATTTCCTGGGAGCCATCTAGGCTGGTAATCAGAGGAGTATCCCTAATGATGTTAAACAGAAGCTGCTGTCTCTGGCAGGCCTCATCAACAAGAAAGAGGCTCAACAGCTGGTAGGCCTGTTCAGCTATTGGAGACAACATATGCCACATCTGATTATTCTTTTGACCCCTTTAGTCAAGGTTATCCATAAAACAGCCACCTTTGAATGGGGCCCCCAATAACAGAAGGCTCTAGAGGTTGTGCAACATGTAGTGGCACAAGCCCTGCCATTGAGGAAAATGGAGCCTGCCAAGATTATTAAACTACAGGTCTCAGTGACTCTTACCCATGCAGATTGGAGTCTATGGCAACAAAAGACTGCTACTGGAGTGTGTCGTCACCTTGGGTTTTGGAAATGTAAATTATCTAAGGCAGCCACCAGATACACCTTCTTTGAAAGGCAACATCTACTCTTCTCTTGGGCCCTAATGGAAACAGAATGCCTGGCCACTGAAGCACTGTATGTCACCTTAAGACCTGAGCTCCCTATCCTCACGTGGATATCACTAACCCAACTAATAAGATAGAACACACTCAGCAAAGCTCCATCATTAAATAGAAATAGTACATCCAAAATGGAGACCAACCAGGGCCCCAGGAGGTCAACTGACTCCATGAACAAGGAGCTGCTTTGCTGGAAGGTGATGAATGACATATAAGGAATACTCCTGCCTCTCCCTTATCTATATGAGACCCACAGTTTGAAGATATCCCAGCTGATGGTATGACGTAGTTCAGAGATGGATCCACTAAATTCAAAGTTGATGAGTCCACTGGGAAACTGAGACCATCCATGTGAAGAATGCTCACCTTTTGACTGAGACCTGATGATGATGCTGTGCCCAATAGACTGAGCTCCATGTGGCAGTGATAGCTGTGCATGCCATTCCAATAGGTACTCCTTGATATATATTTGCGAATTCATGGGCCACTGCAAATAAGCTAGCCATATGGTCTGATAATTGGCAGACTAATGATTGGAGCATTAAGGGTTCCTCTGTGTGGTGAGAGGGATTGTGGTAGCAGCCTGCAGACTTGGAAGGAGACCTATATGTCACTGACATTGATGCTCATGGCAAAGGACAATTCGAAAGGGAAAATAAATGGAATGCTGGTGCTGACCAAGCATGCATTCAACAAATCGCCAAGATTCGCCATTGGGTCCACCACAGAACAGGACATGGAAGTCCATGTCAGATGCATGATGGGCCAAATCATGAACTCTCCCTAGAAGAAATGGAAGCCAAAGATATAGCACAGTCGTGTGACTCCTGCTAGCAAGCCTAGGCTGTACAATGTGGTGGCTGGACCACACTAACTAAAGCATAGGCCCCACACAAGTATGGCAAATTGACCACATTGGACAGCTAGTCCCTAGTCACAGATTCTGGGCATGCCTCAGTGCCATGAACACATATTCCAGATACAGGTACTACTTTTGTGGCTTTAGGAAAACATCTTTGCAATATGTTCAGATATTTAGCAAGATTCCAATCTGATCAAAGCACCACATTCATTGCACAATCTACATAGCAGTAAGCATACTTTCGTGGCATAAGATGGACCTTTCATGCTCCCTATCACCTCTAGTTGAATGGAGTGTTAGAGCAATGGAATGGGTGACTCAAATGACAACTATACCAAGGCCATTGAGAAGGACAACTTACTAGATGGTAACTCTGCCTAACACAAGCCATTTGGACATTGAACACTGCACTCCAGCAGAAGGGAAACATGGCGCTGCAATACATGCTGTGAAACAATGAGCTTGGAGGGAGTGGAGGACCATGTAGTCGCCTGATTAGGCTGTGCCTCTGAAATATCAATCTCAGTTCTTTTTCTTTTTTTCCCACTGGAACATGCTCGCTGTGGGTGATTTGTGGTTGGTACTGCAGTGGTGCCACCAATAGAGCCTCCTGATTCAAACCTGGAGACAATGTTACCTTTGGTTACCTCCTTCCTGTGGGACCCCAAGGGAACAAAGGAAGGAGCAACAGAATATCGATGCTCTAGGATTCTACTGGTTGCACCTGGGACTCCTAAACCTTCAATACATGTGGGTGATTTTATAAGAGATGTCAAATTTGTTCAGGATGTGACCTCCTTTTCCAGGTTTGATGACTAGGGCCAAGTGACAGGGGTAGTGGATCCCCAGGGAAGTTTTATCCTCAGGACTTGGACAAACAGCTTGAGTAGCTATACCTCAGCAATCCTCATTCCAGATCACTGGAAAAGGGTACCTCTGGTCTCAGGAGGTTCGTGGAGCAGGAGGAGAGAGGAACATTAGTTTTTCCTCTTCTCATTCCTACAGAAGCCTCTGTTGTGCCTGCTATAACAGCCTGATAAGAATCAGCATGACCATGTGAAGAGGAAGTGAACTTAATGTTGTATTTGTCACCCCAGTCTGAAGTCCTTCACATCCCACACCTCCTTTGTAATGGCCTGGCAAATATACAATGATGTGGACCTTCCTCAAGCAATCCAAGACAAACAGCACTCACTAAACTCACTAGCCAAGTTAGTGATGAACAACCACATAACTCCCAACTACCTAGTTGGTGGAATAGGATAGCATTGTGTTATTGCCAACACCTTTTTGCTGTATGTATATTAACAATTCAGGGAAGGTAGAAACTGAGCTGGAGAAGATCCATGCTCAGGTGGGATGATTATCACCTGCACATCCACAGTACCCCATACTCATTTTTTGACCTCTTTAGTTGGCTTAATCCAGGCACTTGGATTTTCTTGTTGGGGACTATCCTCCAGGGAGGCCTAATCATCCTCCTGGGTCTGATTACCCTAGTGACCTGGTGAAATGCTGTCTCAAAATGACAGGAAGATTTTTCAAGAAAACTACCTCTACATGGATTGTTCTGGATCTCTGGTTGGACATAGCTCTGCCTCAAAATTTGGGGCAGACAATGATCACACCAGAATTGATATGCTTTATCAGCTATTTCAGTAACCAAGCAAGGGTGTGAGTGGGTGGACTGTTGGGAAATGCAATCTTGAGTGTGCTGTCTTTGGAACACTGCAAGGTTGCATAACAGTGGACTTAGGCCTGAAAAATTTACTTGCAGGGAGATAAGGAACCCTGGCAGCCTGTGTTGAACATATCAACTTGCATGGGAATATCTATCTTTTCCTGTTCCAGGTTTGATGTGTACTTCTTTGTTCTGCTTAAGCCTGTGATCAATGGCTCTCAGGCACACTCCCAGCTTTTGGTATTTCAGACCCTATGGGGAAAGGGGAGGGTACTTCACTTGCAGCACAAAAGGGGTGTATGTAGACAATAGCCCCACATTTGGTGCAGGCCGAGATCCACCCGGCTAAGGGGGCCAGTCCTCACTATTGAAGCTAATCATGCTCTGTCTCTTCTCTATGTAAGTAAAGTTCTGTTCCATTCAGTGTCTGTGTAAGCTGGGTCTTTTTTGGTGACCCTGACACTGGCAAAGCATGGAATGGGTTGACGTCCTGCAACTACTGGTAGTCATTGTTTTGCTATTTGCTATTGTCAGTGCAGTGGGACTCTTTCCGCCAGATAAAAACAGATGTCACTTGTTCCACAGTTTTCCATAGTAGCTGCACTTTTGTATATTCTCACCAGCCATGCACAAGGGTACCGGATTCTCCACAGCCTTGTCAACACTTGTTATTTCCTGGTAATAGCCATCTTAATGGATGTGAAATGGCATCTCATTATGTTCTTGATTTGAATATTCCTAATGATTAGTGATATTGAGCATCTTTTCATGTGCATATTGGCCATTTGCATTATCTTTTTTGGTGAAATTTCTATTCAGGTCCTTTGCCCACTTTTTAATTGGGCTGCTTTTTGTTGTTGAGTTGTAGGAGTTCTTTATATATTTCTGGATATTAAACCCTTATCACATATATGATTTGCAAATATTTTCTCCCATTCTGTGGGTTGCATTTTCATTCTGCTGATAGTATCCTTTGATGCACAAATGTTTTTACTTCATAAATTCTATTTATCTATTTTTTGTTATTGTTGCCTGTGCTTTTGGTATCATATTAAAGAAATTATTGCCAAATCCAATTTCATGATGTTTTTTCCTATGTTTTCTTCTGAGAGTTTTATAGTTTTAGCTCTTTCATGTATGTCTGTGATTTATTTTGAGTTAATTTTTGTATGTGGTGTAGGGTCAGGGTCCAACTTCATTATATTGCATGTGGATATCCAGATTTTCCAACACCATTTGTTGAAAAGACTGTCCTTTGCCCATTGAATGGTCTTGGCATACTTGCATAAAATTATTTGACTACAAATGTGGGGGTTTATTTTTGGGCTATCTACTCTATTCCATTGGTCTATATATCTATCAATATGCGAGTATTACACTGATTTTATTTAGGTAGATTTGTATTAGTTTTTGAAATCAAGAAGGGTCAGACTTCCAAATTTGTCCATTTATTTCAACATTGTTTTGGCAATTGAGGGCTTCTTGAAATACCTTATAAATTTTAAAATAGATTTTTCTCTTCCTGACAAAATATCATTGGCATTTTGATACCAGTTGCATTAAATCTGTGGATTGCTCTGGGTATTATTGATATCTTAACAATATTAAGTCTGCTAATCCATGAACATAGAATGTCTTTGCATTTATTTCTGCCTTTAATTTTTTTCAGCAATGTTTTTAGTTTTTCAGTGTAAAAGATTTTTTACCTATTTGGTTAAGTTTATTTCTAAGTATTTTATCCTTTTGATATTATAAACAAAATTGTTTTTCTAATATTTTTTCTGATTTTTCATTGTTAGTGTATAAAAATGGAATTGATTTTTGCATATTGATTTTATATCTTGCAATTTTAATAAGTTTGTATATTATTACCAACAGTTTTTCTTTTGTAGTATCTTTAGTTTTCTATCTATAAGATTATGTTTTCTGCAAACAGATAATTTTACTTCTTCCATTACAATTTTGATGCCCTTTATTTCTTTTTCTTGCCTAATTGCTCTGGTTAGAACTTTCAGTACTACGTCAAATAAAAGTGGCAAAAGTGGACATCATTTTCTTGTTCCTAATATTAGAGGAAAAGCTTTCAATCTTGCACCATTGAGTATGAAACTAGCTGTGAGATTTTTGTATATGGGCTTTTTTATGTTGAGGTAGTTTCCTTTGGAGTATTTTTATCATGAAAGTTTTTTTGGTGACATGCTTTTTATGACATCAATTCAGATGATCATGAGTTTTTTTCATCATTTTGTTAATGGAGTTTATTACATTTATTAGTTTGCATATATTGAATCATCCTTGAATTCCAGGAATAAACTCCACTTGGTCATGATATATAATTTTTATAATGTGGTGTTGTATTTGATTTGCTAGTATTTTGTTAAAGATTTTTACATCAATATTCATAAGGGATATTGGTCTATAGTTTTGTTTTTTCTTGTAGTATCTTTTTCTGGAATTGGTATCAGGATGATGCTGTGCTCATAGAATGAGTTAGGAAGTGTTCCCTTCTTCACTATTTTGGAAAAGTTTGGTAAAGATTGATGCTTATTTTTCTTTTAATGTTTGATAGAATTCTCCATTAAAGCCATCTGATTCTGGGCTTTTTTTTATTGGCAGATTTTTTATTACTAGTTCAATCCCCTTACTAGTTATAGGTGTAAACAAATTTTCTGTTTACTCATGATTCTGTCTTCATATGTTGTGAATTTCTAGGCATTTGTCCTTTTTATTTTTTGCTGAGGAAGATTCACCCTGAGCTAACATCTGTTGCCAATATTCCTCTATTTTGTATGTGAGCCCCTGTCACAGCATGGCCATTGATAGATAAGTAGTGTAGGTCCACATCAGGAACTGAACCCAGGCCACCAAAGCAGAGCACACTGAACTTAACCACTAGGCCTCCGGGTCCAGCTCAGAATTTGTCCATGTTATCTAGGTTATCCTGTTTGTTGCTGTGTAATTGTTCATAGTACTATTTTATAATCCCTTTTAGTTCCATAAAATAGTAGTAATGTCTCATTTTATTTTATGATTTTAGTAATTTGAGTCTTCTGTCTTTTTTTCTTTGTCAGTCTAGTTAAGTTTTGTTAATTTTGTTAAACTTTTTGAAGAACTAACTTTTGGTTTCATTAATTTTCTCTGTTGTTTTTCTATTTTGCTTATCTCTGCTCTAATCTTTATTATTTACCTTATTCTGATGGTTTTGGGTTTAGTTTTTTCTGCTTTATCGAGTTCCTTATGCTGTAAAGTTAGGATCTTGATTTGAGACCTTTCTTCATTTTTTAATGTAAGTGACTATAGCTATAAATTTTCTTCTCTACATCCAATATATTTGATATGTTGTGTTTTTATTTTCATTTTTCTCAAGATATTTTTAATTTTCTTTGTGGTTTTGTCTTTGATCTATTGGTCATTTAAAAGTGTATTTTTAAAATTTTCACATATTTGTGGATTTTCCATTTTTCCTTCTTGCTATTGATTTCTAGTTTTGTCCATTTTGATCAGGAAAGATACTTTGTATAGTTTAAATCTTTTAAAATTTATTAAGACTTGTTTTGTTGCCTAAATGTAGTCTTTCCTGAAGAAACTTTCATGTACACTTGAGAAAAATATGTATTCTGCTGTTGTATGTAGTGTTCTATATGTTTGTAGAAAAATATTGCATATACGTTACACATATATATACACCCTTAAACATACAGACAGACAGAAATAGGGACTTTATCGCTTTCATTCTAAACTTTTATTTGTGAGTCATGTACACACAGTAACACATTATCATCTTTGGTATTTTATCTAAATTGTGTTTTTGGCAAATAGGACAAGTTGAGGTCACCTAGTCTATATGAAGGCTAACAGTTTTCATTAATATTTGTAGAAGAGACTTTTGAGATGTTTCATTTTCCCTGATAAACTGAGAGGACATCGCACAGGTATCTAGATCTCTCCAAAGCTCATAAAAATGGATAAAATATCCAATATGTTAAAAATTAGGCTTTTTATCTATTTTGTTTTAGTCTCATGAGATTGCTTTTGTGAGTCCCTGAGTCCCCTGAGAGCCTTGAGGGGGCCGGGAGCCTAAAATTTAAGTTACTGTAGGGAGTTGATGAGCTGGAGAGGGAAGGGGAATGTCTGGCTGTATAAAAGACCTCAGTATAGAGATGGGATAAATTCTGAATACAGTATGGACAAGTGGGGATTTATAGCCAAGGAGCAGAGTGGGGATTAGTGGATATAAAATTAATATGAGGAAACATCAGGTGTAAAGGGGGATTCTAGCTAAACAAATTTTATGTGATTCTTGCTGAAGACAAGCCAGAATGATCACATACCAAAGGTGGGGGATGAGGAATTTGATCAGATATTGAGGTTGATCAAATATTGAGAGTGACAGGTGCTCTCTAAACTGACTTAATAGGATTCTTGCTAAAACTGGAAGATGTAGACCTGACAAGGATGGACACTGAAGCCCAAAGTCAAGGCTTAGAGGGCTTATAGGGCTTAGAGGAGCCTGGCTAGATTTAGGTCAAAGAGGGCATCTTGTCAATACAATCCCAAATTACAATAATACCAGTTTTTATATTTATCCATATGTTTACCTTTCCTGGAGGTATTTTACTATGGCTTTAAGTTACTCTCTAGCATCCTTTCATTTCAAATTGAAGGCTTCCTTTTAGCATTTCTTGTAGGTCAGGTATAGTTGAAATTAAATCCCTCAGCTTTTTTATTTTTTTTAGAAATGTTTATATTTCTCCCCCGTATTTTAAAATGGACTTTCATTTTCAGAGAAGTTTTAGGTTCTCAGTAAAATTGAGTAGAAAGTACAGAGAAGTACCATATACCCCTGCCTCTACATATACACAACCACCCTCACTATCAAATCCTGCACCAGAATGGTTCATTTGTTACAAATTATGAACCTACGTTGGCAGATTATTTCCTCCCAAAGTCCATAGTTTACATTATGGTTCACTTTTGGTATTGTACTATGTATGTGTTTTGAAAAATGTATAATGACATATATACACCATTATAGTAATATATGGAATAGATTCACTGACTTAAAAACACTCTTTACTCCATCTATTCATCCATTCCAACCACACCTCTGGTAGCCACAGATTTTTGCTGTCTCCATAGTTTTGCCTTTTCCAGAATTTCATGTGTTTGGAATTATACAGTATGTAGCATTTTCAGATTGGCTTTTTTGGCTATTATGCATCTAAAGCTCCTCCATGTCTTTTGTGGTTTGTTAGTGTATTTCTTTTTAGTGATAGATATTTCATAGTATAGATGTACCATGGCTTATTTACCATTCACCTAACTGAAGGACATCTTAATTGCTTACAAGTTTTGGCAACTATAAATAAAGATGCTATAAGCATCTATGTGCAGGTTTTTGTGTGGATATAAGTTTTCAACTCCTTTGTGTAAATTCCAAGAAGTGTGATTGCTGGATTGTGTGGTTAAGAATTTCTTTAGTTTTGTAAGAAACTGCCAAACTGTCTTCCCAAGTTGCTGTACCATTTTGCATTCCCACCACAATGAATGAGAGTTTCTGTTGCTCCACGTCCTCAGCAGCATTTGGTATTGTCAGTGTTTGGGATTTTCACCATTCTAATAAGTGTGTGGTGATAGCCTCTTGTTTTGATTTGCAATCATTAGATGCCGAACATAATTTCATATGCTGTGTGTAATCTGTATATTTTCTTCAATGAAGTGTTGTTTTATATCCTTTATTCATTTTAAAAATCAAGTTGTCCATTCTCTTTTTTTGGTGAGGAAGATCAGCCCTGACTTAACATCCATGCCAATCCTCCTCTTTTTGCTGAGGAAGACTAGCCCTGGGATAACATCTGTGCCTATCTTCCTCCACTTTATATGGGACACCACCACAGCACACCCCGACGAGTGGTTCATCAGTGCGCACCTGGAATCTGAACCCAGGCCGCCAGCAGCAGAGCACGTACACTTAACCACTATGCCACGGGGCCAGCCCTGCCTATTATCTTATTGCTGAATTTTAACAGTTTTTTATATATTTTGGATGAGTCCCTTATCAGATGTGTCTTCTGCAAATATTTTTGTCCAGTTTATGCTTTGTTTTCTCATTTACTTGTTAGTGTCTTTAACAGAGCAGATGTTTTTAATTTTAATGAAGTCCAGTTTCTCAATTATTTCTTTCATGGATTGTTCCTTTGGTGTACCTAAAAAGTCATTGGAAAACTCAATGTCATCTATGTTTTCTCCTATGTTGTCTTCTATGAGCTTTATAGTTTTGTAGTTAACATTTAAGTCTATTTTGAGTTAATGTTTTTGTCCATTTTGAGTTAATGTTTCTGAAGTGAGAAATGTCTGTGTCTAGATACACTGTGATTTGCATGTGGGTATCTAGTTTTTATAGCAACATTTGTTGAAAAGTCTATCTTTTCTCCATTATATTGCCTTTGCTCCTTTGTCAAAGATCAGTTAACTATATTTGTGTGGGTCTATTTCTGGGCTCTCTTTGATTACATCAATCTATTAGACTATGCTTTCACCAATAACACAGTCTTCATTACTATAAAGCTTTATAATAAGTCTTGAAGTAGGGTAGTGTGAGTCCTCCAATGTTGCTCTTATTTAATATTGTGTTGGCTATTCTGGGTCTTTGCTTCTCCACATAAACTTTAGAATCCATTTGTCAAAATCCGTAGAGAATCCCCAGGAATATGGAAGCATAGGAGGACTCTGAACTCACTTCTTCCCATGGACACAAGAAATTTACAACTACCCTTGGAACAATTACCCCTAGGAGAGAACCAGAACTGGATAAAATGAACCCCCACAGGAAAGGACAGCAGTGACTGAGGTGAAAGAGGCAGAAAGAACTTTCTAGAGAGGAAAAAGCCACATTATACCCACAGAACTTCATGGCCAGGAGAAATCTTAAGGTGAAAAGCTTTCCCTGGAGGAGAAATGAATCTGAGCAGGAGAGCTTTGCCACAAAAAGCAGATTTTGAACTCACCACAAATGCGACAAGTGCCATAATGTCTGGTTTTGCTGGCTATTAACAGCAATGAGGGGAAGAGAAGTCAAGATGGTGGCATAAGCAGACTCTGAACTCACTTCCTCCCACAGACATAGCCAATTTACAACTACTCGAGGAAAAATTACCTATGAGACAGAACTGAAAACTGGATAAGAGGTACTCCTGCAACAAAGGACAATCCTATTTGAGGTGGAAGAGGCAGAAACTGCTTCTGGAGAGAAAAAATATGACACATTCACAAGGCGCCAACTTCACGATCGCCTGGGAGCAGCCCACAGGTATGCAGCCATCCCTGGAGGGGCGGGGCCCTGAGCCAGGGATGGGCCCTGCTGTGGACATTTTGTGGATCCACCACAATCGAGACGAGTGGCATAATATCTGACTTTGCCTGTTGCTAAAACATTGGGGAGTACCTCCAGAAAAGCTGGTTCACAAAGAAATTAAAACAGGCTCTTATAGGGCCCAGGCGCAAACTCACCCATTTCAGAAGGAAACCTAAAATCACCAGAAAGAAAGGTGCATAGTGCTTTGGTGAAAAGAGACTCACCTGACAGGCCCTGAGTGCATCTCAGTGAGAGGTGAGACCTCTCCAGGGACTGGGACATTGGGAGTGGCAATTGTTGTGGCCTGGTGTGGGCATGCAGACACAGACGCCATTGGAGTTCTCCCTGGGGCCTGCTAGCCCACGTCTGCCCCACCCACTAGAGCACCAATTTAATGCAGCTAATCCAGGGCAGGCAGCCCACCTGAGAGAATGGACCCACCCAACAAGTCCTCAGGCAACTTGTGGGCCTGCATAGATAGGTGAATGGATTCACTGCAGCCTGGTGACTGAGCTGAATTCAGTGGGGCAGGGCCTGCACAAGGAGTGGGTGGAGAGTGTGGGGCAGTGGTGGAGTGTGTGGGGCTCCCGCCGTGGAGTGACTGGGTCTGATTTGGGAGGTTGGGGCATGCAAATGGGGCAGGACTGTGTTGACTGTGTGTGTGGACCTGTGGGTGGCAGGGCTTGTCAGCTGCAGAAGACTTGTGCTTCTCAAAGACCCACATAGGGGGTTTGTTCCACCTTCCAAAGCTTGAAATAATTGGGTGCTACCATGCCTGAGGCCAGCCCCACGCAGCTGCAATCATCAGAGAGCTGACAAGAGACCAACAGGCTGGAGGCTTAAAGCAACTGTAAGCCACTGAGCCTAACAACCTGCCATGCTGGGGGCCTAAGTACTTAAAAGTAATACTGCAACACAAATGTGGTGTTAGAACTTGCAGCCAAATGTGCTGGGGCTCCACACACCTGATAAAGAGACTGAAGGGCCTACAACAACTACCAACAGCTGAGCATTACAACAGCCGACCAGAAGCACAACTTGGCCTACCAGGGCACATACAGGGAGAGCAAACAGGCCAAAATAGAAGGACACACATAGCCCACATAGTGGTCAACCTGGAACATTTAGAATTGAGGGAAGCACACTACAGGCTTCCTAAGGCATCACTTACATAAGGTCACCTATCCAAGAGCAGGAGACGTAGCTGACCTACCTACTACGTAGACACAAGCACAGGGAAAGAGGCAAAATGAGGAGGCAAAGGGATACATTCCAAGTAAGGGAACAGGACAAAACCCCAGAAAAGGAACTAAGTGAAACAGAAATGAGCAAGCAACTCGATAGAGAGTTCAAACTAAGAGTGTTAAGGATGCTCACTGATCTGGGAAGAGGAACAGATGAACTCAGTGAGAATGTCCACAAAGAAATGGAAGATATAAAAAAGAACCAATCAGAAATGAAGAATACAATACTGGAAATGAAAAATTCACTAGGGGGACTCAAAAGCAGAGTAGATGATACAGAAAAACGGATCTGGGAGCTGGACGAAAGACTAGAAGAAATTACCGAAGCTGAACATGTAAAAGAGAAAAGAATTAAAAAGAGTGAGGACAGTCTAAGGGACCTC
>CM053558.1:61742704-61791474 GCA_028646465.1 Rhinoceros unicornis | reverse complement strand
ACCTCAGAGGCACAAGCAGCACAAGGAGGTCATGCCAACACATCTAGCAGAGGTAGTGGAGAATGGAAAGTGCAGGTTCTTAAATAAACCCAGAAGCAGCTCAGAACCAAAGTAACCAAAGCCTTACCCAAAAAACAAAGGTATTTACTACAACAAATGTGCTGGCAGAGAATCTGACATAGCACTATTAACAATAGCCACAAGGCAATCAACTGATGAATGAGTGAATAAAATGTATCAATACAATAGACTATTATATAACCATAAAAAGGAATAAAGTCCTGATACATGGTACAACATGGTTGAAACTTCAAAACATGATGCTAAGTGAAAGAAGCCAGTAATAAAACATCACACAATGTATGAATCCATTTATTTGAATGTCCAAGCAAGCACATCTATAGAGACAGAAAGTAGATTAGTTGTTGCTTAATGCTGGGGAGTGGTGAGGAGATTGGAAAGGGTGACTGCTAATGGGTATGAGTTTCTTTTTGTGGTGATGAAAATATTCTAAAATTGATTGCGGTGATAGTTGCACAATTCTGTGAATATATTAAAAATCATTGAAATTTATGCCTTAAATGGGCCTTTCCATGGTATGTAAATTATAACTCAATAAACTTCTTACTATAAAGCAGCTACATTGCCATAAAAAACAGTATGGCTGAGAAAATAGCCACATCATTTTTCCAAGTAAAAGCTTCAAGTACCCATATAATCTATCTGTTCTTAAGAGATGAACCATTAGTGAGAAACATGCTAGAGTGATTATGACTATCAGCTCTGAATCAGGCATCATTATTCAAGGTGAGAGACCAGATGTTTCTCCCTTTTGTCTTATTTCAGGATTTTAATTTCAGGATCAATTTTAACAATTGGCACCCATGTTGAGAGTTTCTCCAAGTTACAAGAGAAAATCACCTTCAAACGAACTCAGAATGAACTTTTTGCTACTAATCTATGCTTTAGTTTTGGTCTAATACTCTGATTATGGCTCTAGGTCTCAGATCCAAACATCCTCAGCTTGTGGCTTTACATGAACTTCATATTTTGAGAGATTTCCAGAGTGCTTATATAAAAGAAACAGGCTATTTTTTTCTGAAACGTAAGTATAGTGACTGATAACTTATTTTCTTTATGGTAGAAAGGGATCATGAGAGTTCTCCTTTATTGAAGGGACACTATATGTCAGGCACTTTACAAGAAATATTCTTTTTTTTAAAATTTAATTTTATTTTTTTCCCCCAAAGCCCCAGTAGATAGTTGTATGTCATAGCTGCACATCCTTCTAGTTGCTGTGTGTGGGACGCGGCCTCAGCAAGGCCGGAGAAATGGTGTGTCGGTGCACGCCCGGGATCCGAACCCGGGCCACCAGCAGCGGAGCGCACACACCTAACCACTAAGCCACGGGGCTGGCCCAACAAGAAATATTCTTAATCCACAAAAAAATACTGTAACACAATATCAATAGATTTATTTCACAGATGAATAAAGAATAGATAAGTAACTTCCTCTGGTCAAAAAAAGAGCTAGGAAGTGGCTTATGATTTAAATTTGGGTCTGTCACACTCCAACACACACATTCCTACTAGCAATCATGCATACAAAAGTTAAAAAGACTTCAAAATAATTTTTATATTTCTTCATGATGTCAAATTTAACTTGTCTTTTTTTTTCATTGCTATCTGATACTGTACACATGTGCACTTTTAGCGCTTTCACCCTTCCCAGTCTCCACTTCCCGTTTGGTAATCACCAAACTATTCTCTTTGTTTATGTGTTTGTCTGTTGTTTTTTATCTTCCACATATAAGTGAAAAATATAGTTGGGATTCTGATTGGGCCTGTAATGAATCTTTAGATTGCTTTAGGGAAAATGGACATTTTAACTATGTTACTTCTTCCAATCCATGAGCATGAAATATCTTTCCATTTATTTCTGTCTTCTTCAATTTCTTTCAATAATGTCTTATAGTTTTCAGTGTATAGGTCTTTCATCTCCTTGGGTAAATTTATTCCTAGCTATTTATTCTTTTTGTTGTTATTGTAAATGGGATTGTATTCTTGATTTCTCTTTCTGCTAGTTCATTGTTACTTTACATAAACACAACTTATTTTTGCATGTTGATTTTGCACCCTGCAACTTTGCTGTATTTGTTCATTATTTCTAATAGTTTTTTGGTGGATTCCTTAGGATTTTCTATATATAATATTATGTCATCTGCAAATATTGACAATTTTACTTCTTCCTTTCCAGTTTGGATCCATTTTATTTCTTTTTCTTGCCCAATGGCTCAAGCTAGGACTTCCGATACTATGTTAAATATGAGTGGGGAAAGTGGGCATCCTTGTCTGGTATCTGTTCTTATAGGGACAGCTTTCAGTTTTTCTCCATTGAGGATGATATTAGCTATGGGTTTGTCATATATGGCCTTTATTATATTGAGAGGTACTTTCCATCTATACACATTTTATTCAGAGTTTTTATCATAAATGGATGCTGTGTCTTGTTTAATGCTTTCTCTGCATTTATTAACATGATCAAGTGATTTTTATTCTTCATTTTGTTAAGGTGGTGTATCATGATAATTGATTTATGGATGCTGAACCATCTTTGCATCTCTGGAATAAGTCCCACTTGATCGTGGAGTAGGATCATTTTACTATACTGTTATATTTGATTTGCTAATATTTTGTTGAGGATTTTTGCAACCATGTTCATCAGTGATATTGGCCTATAATTTTCTTTTTTTGTGTTGTCTTTGTCTGGTTTTTGCATCAGGGTAAAGTTGGCCTCATAAAATGAGTTAAGAAGCTTCCTGTCCTCTTCAGATTTTTTTTGGAAGAGGTTGAGAAGGACATGTATTAAATCTTCTTTGAATGTCTGATAGAATTCACCAGGGAAGCCAGTTGGTCCTGGACTTGTGCTTTTAGGGAGGTTTTTCTGTACAGTTTCAATCTCCTTTCTGTCTATTGAATGGGTCTTTTCAGATTCTCTATTTCTTCTTGATTCAGTTTTCAAAGGTTGTATAATTCTAAGAATTAATCCATTTCTTCTAGGTTATCCAATTTTTTTGTGTATAGCTTTTCACAGTATTTTTTCATAATCATTTGAATTTCTGTGATATCTATTGTAATTTCTCCTCTTTTGTTTCTGATTTTACTTATTTGTGCTTTCTTTCTTTTTTTCTTGGTGAGTCTAGTTAAATGTTTGTCAATGTTTTTTTTATCCTTTCAAAGAACCAGCTCTTAGTTTCATTGATATTTTCTTTTGGTATTTTAGTCTCCATTTCACTTATTTCCACTCTGAGTTTTATTATTTCCTTCCTTCTTTTGATTTGGCCACCTTGTTTTTTCTTCTTTTTTAGTCCCTTTAGGTATAATTTTAGATGTTTTTTTAAGATTTTTCTTGTATCTTGAGGTAGGCCTGTATTGCTGTAAACTTCCCTCTTACTACTACATTTAATGCATCCCAAGATTTTGGTAGGAATTTTCATTATCATTTGCCTCCAGGTATTTTTTGATTTCTCCTTTGATTTCTCCATTGACCCAATAGTTGTTCAAGGGCATTTTGTTTAATCTCCACATATTTGTGACTTTTCCAGTTTTCCATCCGTAGCTGATTTCTAGTTCAATACCATTGTGGTAAGAAAACATGCTTGATATTATTTCAACCATTATCCCGACTTGTTTTGTGGCCTAATATGTGATCTATACTGGAAAATGTTTCATGTGCATTTGAAAAGAATATGTATCCTGCAGTTTTTAGATGGAATGTTCTGTATATATCTAAGTCCATCTGGTGTAATGTGTCATTTAAGGCCAATGTTTCCTTATTGATCTTCGGTTTGGATGATCTATCCATTGGAAAGTGGGGTGTTAAAATTCCCTACTATTATTGTGTTACCGTCAATTTGTACTTTTCCGTCTATTGATATTTGCTTTATGTATTCATGTGCTCCTATGTTGGGTTCATAGATATTTACAGGTGTTATATCTTCTTATTGGATTGTTCCTTTTATCATTATGTAATGCCCTTCTTTGTGTGTTGTTACACTTTTTGTTTTAAAGTCTATTTTGTCTGATATAAGGATTGCTACCCCAACTTTCTTTTTGCTTCCATTTGCATTCAATATCTTTTTCCACTCCTTCACTTTCAGTTTGTGAGTTTCCTTTGGTCTGAAGTGTGTCTCTTGCATGCAGCATATATGTGGGTCTTATGTTTTTATCCATTCAGTCTTTTGGACTAAATTGGAGCATTTAGTCCATTGAGATTTAAAGTAGCTATTGATAAGTATGCACTTATTGCCATTTTGCTACTATTTTTCTGTGTATTTTAGTTGTTTGCTGTTCCTTTTTTCTTCTCTTACTCTCTTCCCTTGTGATTTTATGGCTTTCTTTACTGTTGTGTTTTGGTTCCTTTCAGTCCCTTTCTCTTTATATTTTGAGTATTTATTATAGGTTTGTGGTTTGTGGTTACCATGAGATTCATATATAATAATCTATGTAAACAGCAATCTATATTAAGTCGATGGTCTCTTAAGTTTGACCTCTTACTAAAAGTCCTACACTTTTACTTTCCTCCTATGTTTTGTTTTTATCATATTTTATCTCTATTATTTTTGTGTATCCTTTAACCTCTTATCATAGATATAGATGATTTTAGTACTGTTGTCTTTTGACCTTCATACTTATAGACGGTTGATTCACTACATTTACTGTATATTTGCCTTTACCAGTGATGTTTTTCTTTGATAATTTTATTATTCCTATTTGTAGTCTTTTCCTTGCCACTTAAATAAATCCATTTAACATTTATTGTAAGGCCAATTTAGTGGTGATAAACACCTTTAGTTTTTGCTTGTTTCAAAACTTTTTATCTCTCTTAACATTTGGAATGATAACCTTACCGGGTGGAGTATCATTGATTGTACATTTTTACCTTTCAGTACTTTGAGTATATTGTACCACTGCCTTGTAGCCTGTAGGGTTTCTGATGGAAAGTCAGCTGATAGCATTATGGAGTTTCCTTTGTATGTAACTTGTTGTTTTTCTCTTGCAGCTTTTAGGGTTTTCTCTTTATCTTTAATTCTTGACATTTTAGCTATAATGTGTCTTCGTGTGGGTCTCTTTGGTTTCATCTTGTTTGGTAGTCTATGTACTTCCTGTACATGGACATCTGTTTCCTTCCCCAAGTTAGGGAAGTTTGTAGCTATTACTTCTTCAAATAAGTTCTCTGCCCCTTTGTCTCTCTCTTCTCCTTCTGAGACACCTATAATGCAAATGTTAGTATGCTTGATGTTGTCCCAGAGCTCCCTTAGACTATCTTCATTCTTTTTTGTGTGTGTGAGGAAGATTAGCCCTGAGCTAACATCTGATGTGAATCCTCCTCTTTTTTGCTGAGGAAGATTGGCCCTGGGCTAACATCCATGCCCATCTTCCTCTACTTTATATGGGGCGCCACCACAGCATGGCTTGACAAGTGGTGCATCAGTGCGTGTTCAGGATCTGAACCTGTGAACCCTGGGCCACTGAAGTGGAGCACACGCACTTAACCACTACGCCACTGGGCCAGCCCCATCCTCATTCATTTTAGTTCTTTTTTCTTTTTCTGTTTACAGAAAACAACTAAAATACACAGAAAAATAGTAGCAAAAGTAGGCTAGGGTGGTCTTTGAGTGATTTTCTCTACTCTTTTGTTCAGATTGCTGATCCATTCTGTGTCATTTACTCTGCTGTTGATTCCCTCTAGTGAATTTTTCATTTCCATTATTGTATTCTTCAGCTCTGATTGGTTCTTTTTTATATTTTCTAATTGTTTGTTGAAGTGCTCACTGTGTTCATCTATTCTTCTCCCCAGTTGAGTGAGCATCCTTATGACTATTAGTTTGTACTCTTTATCAGGTAGATTGTTTATCATCTCTGTTTTCTTTAGTTCTTTTCCTGTGAATTTGCCCTGTTCTTTTATTTGGAACATATTCCTTTGTCTTCTCATTTTGCCTACTTCTCTGTGCTTATTTCTATGTGTTAGGTAGATCAGCTACATTTCCAAATCTTGGAAGTGTGGCCTTATATAGGAGTTGTCTTATGGGGCCCAGGAATTTGCTCCCCTCTTGTCATCCTTGCCAAAAGCTCCAGAGGTATCTCCTGTTTGGGCTGCATGTGCCCTCTGTTGTCATGGAGTTGCTATTGCTGTGGGCACACCAGTAGGCTAGGGTGGTCCTTGGGCTGGCTGGTTGTGAGGCCCAGCCATGTGCGGCTGCTATGGGCATGTTATTGGGTGGGACAAGCCTCTGGCATGGTTGGCTGTGAGGTCCGGTAGCACAGAGCTACTTCTGTTTTTCTGGTGTGTCAGGCCCCTGGAGTGGCTGGTTGCATGTCCCTGCATTGCTCAGCTGCCTCAGATGCATTTGTGGGCAGGGAAGGCTTCCAGTGAGGCTAGCTGCAAGGTATGCAGCTGTTGTCAACTTGCTTTATGTGGTACAGGCCTCCGGCAACAAGTGTCTATGCAGTCCTGTGGTGCATTGCTGCTTCAGGATGGCTGATGGGCTGGGCAGGCCGCAGGCATGGCAGCATGCAAGTGTTTCAGACATTGGTAAGTGGGGCGGATCCTCTGTGTGGCTGTTTGAGGGGACCAGTGTTGCAAGCCTGCTATGGGCTTGCTGGTAGGTGGGGCTGGTTCCTGGGCTGGGCTGCCTGCTGCCTGGCTGCACTCTATTGCCTCAGGTGCTCTGGTGGGTGGGGCAGACCCCTGCACGAACCTATTTCTCTTAAGAGTTCATATTTAAAATCTTTAACAAGCCTTCAAAAAGCATAAGAAAAGTATCTTTCACAAGTACCCACATCAGTTTCTAGCCTTAGCAGATATGAACAGGAAGAAGAGAAAAGCATATAAGTATATGCATGTCTCTAAAAAACCTCTGAGAAGGGAGGCAAAGTGGGATATTGACAATTGGGGTTACCTACTTACTTTATACTTTATTGAAACCTAAATGCTCTGATATCCAACACATATCATACTAGGATAAACCTACATCCCTGTGCCCTTGTCCATGATGTCCTCTTTGCCTGGAATAGCCTTTATCACTTCTTTACCTGGTTAAGGCCTTCAAATCATTCAAGTATTGGGGGATAGAAACTCCTCCACCAAGAAGCCTTTACTGACTTCAATATACAGGTGGGCCCACCCTCTATGATCCTACAACTATATATGCTTACACCATTATAGCACTCACCAAGCCATATAGTCTTCAATTATTTAACTTTGTCACTTATTTTTGTTATGAATTTCATTTCTCCATATCTATAACATATGGCCCACAACAGAAGCTCAATAAATATTTACAGAAGGAAGGAAGGAAAGAAGTGAACATACCTTCCCATCATGTCCCTTCCCTGACCTCATTGTTATCCTCAACTGAAAAGAATACTTCATTTACTTCAGTTTAACATGTTGCACTGAGGCTCCTAGCATAGTGTCCAGGTGAGCCACAACCTTCGAAAATGAAGATATAAAAATAGACAAACATGATTAGAAAAAGATATCATTGGAGAGTGATTTCAGCAAGATGTCTGACGAGGAATCTCTAGTCACTCATTCTTCCATGGAAACACTAACACACAGACCGAAGTAGCTCTATGAGACCTCTGGAAACGAGTTAAGAAACTGAAGCAACAAAGCAAATGCCTAGAAAAGAAAGGCTACACTTAAAATGCTAGGAAATCTCATGGTACCTTTGTTCACCATATTCCCATCCCCTTCCTGGCACAGTGCATTGAGATTGGGAGGAAGCATCCCAACTACTGACTCCTCCATTAGGATAGAAAGAAAACAATAGAATTTTCTCATAGAATTCTGGGTAGTATACGGGTAGACTGAGGGACTGATTTCTATCTTATCTGAAAGAGAGTAGCCTGGGTACAAGATGTTACAGGCAGAGAAATAAAATTAAAAAAAAATCAAGGCCTTAAGAAAAGGCAAGGATGAGACATTTAGGGAAATTAAGATATTAAAATGTAGTCAGATCTGGAAGTTCAACATGGGAGTATAGGAAGACCGTGAATTCACATCCTACAAAGGATACAACAAATTTACAGCTATATATGGAAGACATTTCATTTGAAAAGGAACTTAGAACTGGATTAACAGCACCTCTACAACAAAAGAAAAAAAAGACACACCAGGAAGGGTAGGGGAAGCACCTGGTCTCACCTGGGACCCCACTCAGGGTGCAATGTCCCACAATTGGAAAGGGATCCCCAAAATATGGAACTTTCCTTCAAGGAGTGAAGGGACTGTGCCACACATCAGGCACCCTGCCCCTTGGGTCCAGCACTGTAATGAAAAGCCCCAAAACATCTCATTTTGAAAATCAACAGAGGTTAAGTCCAGGGAAAACACAGAACTCTAGAGAACAAAGAGCCTGCTCTTAAAGGACTCATGTACAGACCCACTCACCCAGATATAAAGTGAAAAAGCAACAGTTTTAAAAGTGCTTAGATCATAAGTGTGAGAGACCCACTTATTAACTCTAAGTTGTTGCCAGAGAAACAGGAACCTACAGTGAAATTTTCCAGGGATGGAAACACTGGTAGGCATCATTTTTGCAATCTCATTCTAACTTGCTGATGATATAGTTGGCAGCATCCATTTTTGGTGCCCTCCCACTAGCCTGCTAGCAATAGTGGACATGCTCTGTGCTCTACCCACCCTTCACAACAGGTGAGAACCGCTGTTAAAAGGCTCACATGCAGACCCACTTACCCTGAGATCCAGCACAAAAACAATAGTTTGTAAAGCACCTGAACAATAAGTGAGGAGACCCATTTACTAGTACTAAAGTGGCTGCTGGAGAAGTAGGAAACTGAAGTGACTTTCTACAGGGATGGAAATGCTGGTAGATGCCACTTTTGCAATCTGATTCTAACTTGCTGGTGACAGAGCTGGCAGGTCTCATTTTTGGTGCCCTTTCTGCAGGCTGCTAGCACCAGTGTGTATATTTGTGCCCAGCTCAACCCACGTAGCAGCCACACAACAAGGAATGCTGAGCACCCTGAGCTCTGTTCACTTTGCACTGTAGCCACACTGCAACTAGGATGGGTGAGCATCCTGCATCTCACCTTCCCCATGGAGGAGGTACCCTGCAACCAGTCTGATCAAATGTACCAAGCCCCACTCACCATATGCCACAACTGCACCATAACCACACCAGGTGAGACAATCATGCACTGCCTTCACTTCACAGCAGCCACAGCCCTGCTACATCTGGTGGAGGCACCAGTCTGCATGAGGGACACCCCTTGAGTACCTGATTCTGGAGGCCAGGGGAGATGGAACTTCTGGGCCCCATGAATCACCTCCTACACAAGACAATTCCTTCAAGACTGGGAGAGGTAGCTGTTTAATCTAATACATGTAGACAAACACAGAGTCAGGCAAAATTAGGAGATAAAGGAACATGTTCCAAATCAAAGAATAAGACACATCCTCAGAAAAACACCTTAATGAAATGGAGACAAACAACCTACCTGATAATGAATTCAAAGTAATTGTCATAAAAAAGTTCACTCACCTTGAGAGAAGAATGGATGGACACAGTGATAACTTCAACAAAGAGGTAAAAAACATAAAAAACCACCAATCACAAGTTATAACTGAACTGAAAAACATCCTAGAGGGGTTGACTAGAAGAATGGACGAAGGAGAAGTACAAATCAGCAAGCTGGAAGACAAAACAATGGATCTTACTGAGACAGATGAGCAAAGTAAAGAAAAATTTAAAAGGAAAAGATACCTTAAGGGACCTCTGGGACAATATCAAGCAGAATAACATTCACATTTTAGGTGTCCCAGAAGAAGAAGAGAGAGACAAAGGGTCATAAAAAGTATTTGAAGAAATAATGGCTGTAAACTTCCCTAATCTGGGAAAGGAAGCAGACATCCAGGTCTAGGAAATCCAGAGAATTCCAAATAAGATGAAATCAAAGAGAACCACACCAAGACACATGATAATTAAAATGGTAAAGTTAAGGATAAAGAGAGAATCTTAAAAGTAGCTAAAGAAAACCAATTTATTATATACAAGGGAAAGCCCATAAGGCTTTCAGCAGAAATTTTATAAGCCAGAAGAGAGTGGCAGGACATATTCAAAGTGATTAAAGGAAGAAAAATTCCAGCTAAGAATTCTTTACACAGCAAGGTTATCACTCAGAATTAAAGAAGAGATTATGAGTTTCCCAGGTAAGCAAAAGCTAAAGGAGTTCATCAACACTAAACTGGCCTTACAAGAAATGTTAAGGAGACTTCTCTCAACTGAAAAGAAAAGACACTAATTAATAATAGGAGGGGCTGGCCCACTGGTGTAGTGGTTAAGTGTGCACACTCCACTGCCACGGCCTGGGGTTTGGATCCCAGGCGTGCACCAACACACCACTTGTCAAGCCATGCTATGGTGGCTTCCCATATAAAGTCGAGGAAGATGGGCATGGATGTTAGCTCAGGGCCAGTATTCCTCAGCAAAAAGTGGAGGACTGCTGACAGATGTTAGCTCAGGGCTGGTCTTCCTCACAAAAAACAATAAATAATAGGAAAATATACAAAGTAATCATCTCACTGGAAAAAGATAAATTTATTGTAAAGATAGTGGATCAATGACTTATAAAGCAAGTATGAATGTATAGAGACGAAAGAATTGCTTCTAAAATTACTATAATTGGTTAATGGATGCATAAAATAAAAAGATGTAAAATGTGTCATCAAAAATACAAAATGTGTAAGAGTGAGTAAAAACGTTAAGTTTTGGAATCTGTCCAAATTCAGGTTGCTAACAACTTAAAAAGACTGTTATACACATAGGATGTTATATGTGAGCCTCACGGTAACCACAAAGAAGAAAAACTTATCATAAATACACAAAATAAAATGATAAAGAAATCTAAACGTAACACCAAAGAAAGCCTTCAAACCACAGAGGAAGAGAGAAAGAGAAGAAAGAAGGAACAGGGAAGAACTACAAAAAAAGGCAGAAAATAATTAGCAACATGTCAATAAGGACACACATCAATAATTAGTTTAGATGTAAATGAACTAAATTCACCAATCAAAAGACAAAGAATGGCTGAATGGATAAAAAAACGAGACACATCTCTATGCTGCCTACAAGAGACTCACTTTAGAAGTAAAGATGCACACAGACTAAACGTGAAGAGATGGAAAAAGATATTTCATGCAAATGGAAACAAAATGAAAGCTGGTGTATCTATATTCATATCACACAAAAGAGACTTTAAAACAAATGCTGTAAAAAAAAGACAAAGAATGACACTACAGAATGATAAAGAGGTCAATCCAGAAAGAACATATAACATTAATAAATATATATGCACCCAACACAGAAGCACCAAAATATATAAAACAAGTATCGATGGACCTAAAGGGAGAAATTGAAAGCAATAAAATAACAGTAGGGGACTTTAACACCCCACTTACAGCAATGGATAGATCATCCAGACAGAAACTCCATATGAAAATATCAACCTTAAATGACACATTAGACTCATTGGATTTAATAGATGTATACAGAATATTCCACTCCAAAAGAGATGAATACATAGTTTTCTTTCAAGTGTACATGGTACATTCTCCAAGATAGACCACATGATAGGCCACAAAACAAGTATCAATAAATTTAAGATGACTGAAATCATATCAAGTATCTTTTCTGATCACAATGGCATGAAACTAGAAATCAATGACAAAAAGAAAACTGGAAAAAACACAAACACGTGGAGACTAAACAACATGCTATTAAACAACCAACGAGTCAATGAAAATATCAAAGTAGAAATTTATAAAATACCTTGAGACAAAAGAAAATGGAAAACAACATTCCAACATCTAATGGGACACAGGAAAAGCAGTTCTAGGAGGGAAGTTCATAGTGATACAGTCCAACCTCAATAAAAAGGGGGGGAAATCTCATATAAACAATCTAACTTTATGCCTAAAGGAACTGGGGAAAAAAAGAACAAATAAAACTCAAAGTTAGTAAAAGGAAGGGAATAGTAAAGATCACAGCAGAAACAATAAAATAGAGACAAAAAATAATGGAAAAGATCAATAAGACAAAAAGCTGGTTCAGTGAAAAGATAAACAAAATTAATAAACCTTTAGCAAGACTCATTATAAAAAAGAGAGCCCAAATAATTAAAATTAGAAATGAAAGAGAAGTTAGAATTAATACCACAGAAAAGCAAAGGATCATAAGAAAGTACTATTAACAATTATAGCCAAACGAATTGGACAATCTAGAAGAAATGGATAAATTCCTAGAAACATACAATCTTCCAAGAGTGAATCATTGGGAAATAGAAAATCTTAATACACTAATTACTAGCAATGAAACTGAAATAGTAATCAACCCCCCCCAAGAAAATGTCCAAGACTAGATGACTTCACATGTGAATTCTACCAAACACTTAAAAAAGAGTTAATATCTATCCTTCTCAAATTACTCCAAAAAACTGAAGACAAAGAAACACTTCCAAAATCATTTTACAAGGCCAGCATTACCGTGATATGAAAACCCCAGGCACTACAAAAAAAGAAAATTACAAGCCAATCCCTGATAAACCTAGGTGCAAAAATCCTCAACAAAATATCAGCAAACTGAATCCAACAATACTTTAAAAGAATCATACACCATGATCAAATGGGATATATTCCAGGGATGCAAGGATGGTTCCATATTCACAGATCAATCAATGAGATACACCACATTAACAACACAAAGGATATAAATCATATAATCATCTCAATAGATGCAGATAAAGCATTTCACAAAATTAGACACCCAGTTATGATAAAAACTCTCAACAAGGTGGGTATAAAGCAAGAATTGCTCAACATAATAAAGGCCATATATGACAAACCCACAGGTAACATCATGCTCAATGTTGAAAAGCTTAAAGCTTGTCCTCTAATATCAAAAATAAGAAGATGATGCCCACTCTTGACACTTTTCTTCTACATAGTTTTGAAAGTCCTTGCCTCAGCAATTAGGCAAGGAAAAAAAAGGCATTCAAATTAGAAATGAAGAAGTAAAGGTGTCACTATTTTCAGATGACATGTTACTATATAGAAAACCCTAAATATCCCCCCCAAAATCTACTAGAACTAATACATGAATTAAAAGAAAAAGCAGTGTACAAAATTAATATACTGAAAGCTGTTGCATTGATATACACTAACGAACTATCAGAGAAATTAAGAAAACAATCTTATTTACAATTGAATCAAGAATAATACAATACCTAGGAATAAATTTAAGTAAGGAGGTGAAAGATCTGTATATTAAAAACTACAAGACATTGATGAAAGAAATTGAAGATGGCACAAATAAATGGAAAGGTATGCCATTCTCAGGGATTGGAAGAATTAATATTGTTAAAATGTCCACACTACTCAAAGCAATCTACAGATTCAAAACAATCCCTAACGAAATACCAACGACATTTTTCTCAGAACTAGAACAAATAATCCTAAAATTTGTATGGAACCACAAAAGACCCAAAATAGCCACAGAGATGTTGAGAAAGAACATAGCTGGAATTACCATTCTACCTGATTATAAACTGTAGTACAATACTATAGATATCAAGGCAGTGTGGTACCGACACAAAAACAGACACATAGACCAACGGAACAGAATAAAGAGGCGAGAAATAAACCCATATTTATATAGTCATCTAATCTACAACAAAGGAGACAAGAGTATACAATGTGGAAGAGACAGTCTCTTTAATAAATGGTGTTGGAAAAACTGGACATCTACATGCAAAAGAATGAAACTGGACCACTTTCTTGCACCACATACAAAAAGTAAACTCAAAATGGATTAAACACTTTAAATGTAAGACCTGAAACCATAAAATTCCAAGAAGAAAACATAGGTAGTAAATTCTTTGACATCAGCCTTAGCAAGATTTTTTGGGATATGTCTCTGCAGACAAGGGGAACAAAAGCAAAAATAAACAAATGAGACTACATTAAACTAAAGAGCTTTTGAACAGTGAAGCAAACCATCAAGAAAATGAAAAGGTAACCTACTGAATTGGAGAAACATTTGCAAATGATATATTGGATAAGAGGTTAATATCCAAAATATATAAAGAACACATACAACTAAATACCAAAAAAACAAACAACCTAATTAAAAAATGGGCAGAGGATCTGAATAGAAATTTTTCAAAAGAAGATACACAGATGGCCAACAGGCACATGAAAAGATGCTCAACATCACTTATCATCAGGGAAATGCAAATCAAAACCTCAATGAGATAAAATCTCACACCTGTCAGATGGTTATTATCAAAAAGACAAGCAATAAATGTTGGTGAGGATGTGGAGAAAAGAGAACACTCATGCACTGTTGGTGGGTATGTAAATTGATGCAGCTGCTATGGAAAACATTATGAAGGTTCCTCAAAAAATTAAAAATAGAACTACCATAGGATCCATCAATTCCACTTCTGAGTACATACTCAAAGAAAATAAAAACACTAATTCAAAAAGATATAGGCACTCTTATGTTCATTGCAGCGTTATTTACAATAGTCAAGATATGGAAGCCATCTAAGTCCAATGATAGATGAATGGATAAAGAAGATGTGATATATATATATATATATATATATACAATGGAATATTACTCAACCATAAAAAAACAATAAAATCTTGCAATTTGCAACAACATGGATGGACCTACAAGGTATTATGCTAAGTGAAATAAGTTAGATGGAGAAAAACAAGTGCCTTATGACTTCAGTTATATATGGAGTCTAAAAAACAAAACAGAATCTCATAGATACAGAGAACAAACTGGTGGTTGCCAGAGGGAGGGGGATGGGAGCATGGGGATGGGGATTAAGAGGTGCCAACTTCCAGTCATAAAATGAATGTCATGAGATGTAATGTACAACGTAGGGAATATACTCGATATCCTTGTAATAACTTTGTATGGTGACAGATGGTAACTAGACATAATTGTGATTATTTCATAATGTATAAAATGATTGAATCACTATTCGTACAACTGAAACAAATATACTATTGTGTGTCAATTGTACTTCAGTAAAAAATTCAGAGAAACAGAGGAACTGGAATCTAAAAAATGTGCAGGCCCAAAAAATACCCATCTGCAAAAGTTTTGAGGGGACACTAAGTCTTTAGGCCAGCTTAATTAGCAAGGACTTCCTCTGCACAAAGCCAGCCTGCAAAGACTAGGAGAGGTGGCTATGATTCCAAATACCCAATTTTCGAAAAAAGATCACAAGTTATAAAAAGAAACAGGGCAACATAGCCTATTCAAAGTAACAAAATAAATATCCAGATACTGAACTCTAAAGAAACACATCTCTGACTTTCTTGACAGACTTTAAAACAGCTATCTTAAAAATATTCATTGAGTTAAAGGAAAACATAGACAAACAAAAATTTTAAAAAATGATATGAACAAAATTCAAATATAAACACAGAGATATAAATTATGATAAACCACCAAAAATTCTGGAGCTAAAAAAAACAGTAAATGAATTAAAAAATTCATTAAAAGTGTTCAACAGAAGGCTGAAACAGGCAGAATAATGAACCAAATAACTTGAAGACAGGTCATTTGAAATCACTGAGTATGAGGAGAAAAAGATATAATAAAGAAAAGTGAAAAGAGATGAAGGGACTCACAGGATACCATCAAGAGGAATAACAGACACATTATGAGAGTCCCAAAAGAAGAAAGAGAGAAAAAGACGTTATTGAAGAAATAATGGCTGAAAACATCTCAAATTTGAAGAAAAAAATTGGATATACAAATACAAAAGGTTCAACCATCTCCAAATAGGATAAACCCAAAAAGACCCACAGTGAGATACATTTTTATCAAACTCTTGAAAATCAAACACACAAGGACAATCTTGAAAGTAGCAAGAGAAAAGTAACACATCATGTACAAGAGAGGCTCTATAAGAAGACCTGTGGTTTACTCAGCAGAAAACTTAAAGAAATAAAGAAAAAATAACTGTAAACCAAAAATAAAATGTATGGCAAAATTGTAGTTCAAAAATGAAGGAGACAAGTGACATCAGCATTATGGTAGCATGTCATTGCTCTTTTCTCTCCTTTTTTTTAACAAGTAATTTGACATTCATATCTGATCAAAAGTATCTCTGCACATTACACCAAGAGAATCAAGAGGTTTATAGCTCCCCTGTGCATCCAAAAATCAACATAGAGATCCCAAGTGGGAGCTGAAGATCGAAAAGTGTCAGCAAACTTGCCAAACCACCAGCTGCAAGAATCAGAAAAGCAGGAACCTGGATCGTGCAAAACTTTGCAGACATCCATGGCTGAGAGATTATTCGTGGAAGGCCAACCTTCCTGAGGAGAGATTCCAGCATGACATTGGAAAGGGATAAAGACAATTTGGAAGCAGAGGAGAGGGAGGAATTTGCCAAGGCAATCCCCCTTCCCAGGCTGACACTGCAAGTGGCTGGGCTTTTGGTGGTCACAGCAGCAATCTGTCCATTAGAGGAAGTGGGATGAGACAACCTCGCCCATGGAGGAGATGAAAAGTTACAGTGGTAAGTCACTGCTCAGCAACCGCAACCATGTGGGTTGTGGCTGGAGAAATGCTTCTCTATGCAGAAGCACCTGGATTTCTAAGGAGAAACCTCCATGACTAGGGCTAGGGAGGAGAAAGGGAAGGAAGCAGATAAGAATATCAAAGGGCATTAAAGGAATGTGTGTACTGCTATCTGCCAGAGGTCTTAACCAACAAGTATACCCACAAACCTCTGGGATTATCCCACTTGAGTATCACCCCACCTGGCCCATACACTTCCCCAAAGCTCCAAGTGCAAAATCCACTTTACTCCCACTCTGTTGCCAGCTCAGCTCTCTGTGTATGCTCAACGGTGCACCTGTGAGAGGAAGCTATGGTAGAAACAGATAAAGTGTAGATAATAGACCAAGGCTGGTGTACAAGGGAGAAATCACAAACAAGCTGTAGTGCCACCTTCTGGAATATAAAGGAAAGATTGCTAATAGCAAGCCTCTTAAATTGTAAAGACAAAACATGACATAATAAAAATACTTAAGAAGGTATCTGCTATTACAAATGTGAAAGCTGAAGTGCATACTTACAAACACTATAGAAAATCAAAGAAATATCGTATCTCAAAAGGAAAATAATCATTCTTAAACAACAAAACTCAAGATACTGAATACTGTGGTACTGATAAAGAATTCCAAATAGCTATTATGAAGATTCAACGAGCTATAAGAAAATTCAGAAAGATAATTAAAAGAACTCAGGAATAAGATTAGAGAACAGGGGGAGTTCTTTAACAAAGAGATTGAAATTATAAAAAAGAACCATACAGAAATTCTAGAGCTAAAGAATTCAATGCATGGGATGAAGAATGCAATAGAGACCATTGGTAACAGGACAGACCAGATGGAAGAAAGAATAAGTGAATTGGATGATAGGAATATAGAAATAATTCAGTTAGAAGAGGAGAGAGAAATGATTTTTTAAATTAAAAAACCCTAAAATACCTATAGATTCTGATTAGAAAGACAAATATGAGAATAATTGGTGTACCAGAAAGAGAGGGAGAAGGGGATAGAGAGTTTATTTAAAGAAATAATAGCTGAGAACTTCCCAAAACTGAAGAAGGACTTGGACATAAAAGTCCATGAAGCAAATAGAACACTCTATTATCTCAATGCAAAAAGACCTTCTCCAAGACACATTACAATGAAACTGTCAAAAATCAGTGATAAAGAAAAAATCTTAAAGGCAGCTAGAGAAACAAAGAAAAGGCACCCCCATTCCGCTATCAGTGGCTTTCTCAGCAGAAAGACTGCAGACAAGGAGAGAGTGGAATGACATATTGAAAATGTTGAAAGACAAAAGTTGCCAGGCAAGAATACTGTATCTGGCAATGTTATCCTTCAGATATGAAAGAGAAATAGAAAGTTTTCCAGACAAAAGTTGAAGGAGTTCACCACCACTAGACCTACGTTATAAGAAGTGCTGAAGGAGTTCTTCAAGCTAAAATGAAAAGACGCTAATTAGAGTCATGAAAACATGTGAGAGTACACAACACTCTGGTAAAGGTGCAAAATAGAATTAAAACTAACTCTATATTAGAATGGTGTTAACCACTTAACTATAGTATAAATGTTAAAGGAAAAGAGTATTACAAATAACTATAGTTAGTATGATTTGTTAAAGAATACAAAGCATAAAAAGAGACAAATTGTAACATTAAACATACAAAAGGGAAGGAATAAAAGAGTGGAGCATTTATAGATGAGCAAGATAAGTTTGTATACCAGCACAAAAGGGACTGTTTTATCTATGAAATGTTTTATGTAATCCTCATGGTAATCACAAAGCAAAAATCTAGAGTAGCTTCGAGAAAAATAAAAAAAGGGACAAGAACATACCATAATGCAAAAACCATCAATTTACAAAGGTAAACAGAAATAGAGAGAAAAAGAAACAACGGAGATACAAAACAACCAGAAGGCAAACAGCAAGATGACATTACTATGTCCTGACATACCAATATTATTCTAAATGTAAATAGAGTGGATTTTTCAATCGAAAGGCATAGAGTGGTTGGATGGATGAAAAAACAAGACACAATCACACACTGTCTACAGGAGACTCACATCAGCTCTAAAGACACAAATAGTCTCAAAGTGAAGGGATGGAAGAAGCTATTCTATACAAGTGGAAACCAAAAGAAGGTGGGGATAGCTATACTTATATCAGACAAAATAGACTTTAAGCCAAAAATGGTAACAAGAGGCAAAGATGTACACTATATAATGAAAAAGGGGTCAATATATCACAAAGACGTAACAATCATAAATATATATGCACCCAACTTCGGAGCACCTAAGTATATTAAGTAAACAATAACAGATCTGAAGCAAGAAGTAGACAACCATACAATAATAGGAGAATTTGATACCCCACCGCCAGCAAGGGACAGATCATCTAGATAGAAATTCAACAAGAAAACATTGGAATTGAAGTATAGTCTACACCAAATTCGATTAACAGACATATATAGAACATTCCGTCCAACAGCAGCAGAGTACACATTCTTCTCAAGTGCACATGGGGTAGATTTATTCTCCAAGATAGATCGTATGATAGGACAAAAAACAGGTTTTAGCAAATTTAAGAAGATTGAAATAATAGCAACAATCTTTCCTGATCACAGTGGTAAGAAATGTACCTACCAGTCCCATCTGATCAAAAAGGCTGGCCAGACCACCTGAAAGCTATGTAGACTAGCAATGTTTGAGCAGAGAGCACAGCTGGCAAAGCTGATCATTCACAGAGAAACACTAGTATCCCTGTTTGGAGAGGAAACTTGGAGAGCAAGTCAGCTTGAGTCAAGACCACAAAGAAAGAGTCTTTCCAGGATTGGAATCAGTTCCCCCACTCTGTGCAGGCAGGGAAGCTAATTCATACCCTATCCAGTGCTGATTGTAGCTCCTGGACCCTCCAGACCAGAAAGATAGAAAAAGAACACCTAGAAAGTTGTGTAGTGCACTCTCTCCTGTTCTTCCCATAGAGGGAAGCTAATTGGTAACTACACCCACTGATGAGTATAGCTCCTAGCACCTCCCCAACAAGAAAGCCTGACTGGGAATGCCTGAGAGACACCTTGGAGATGGCTATCCTGTTCTTCCCAGACAGGGAAGGTCAATCACCCCTGTCCACTGCTCAGTTAGCTCCCAGCCCTGCCTGACCAGAAAGCCTGGCAAAAAGACCTAGAAGCTGCATATCAAGCAATGCTCAAGGAGAGAGTATGGCAGGCAGAGCTGATTGTCTGCAAAGGGAAGCCAGTGGTATCATTCAGCCAGGAAACTTGGAGAGTGCATCAGACTGAATGACAACCACAGAAAGCCTTGCAGAACTTCGAGTTTGTTCTCTGCTCTGCCCAGGCAGAAGAGTTAATCATAACCTCACCCACTGCTGAATGTACCTCCTGGCCCTTACCAGATAGAAAGCCTGACTGGGAACACCTGAGAAGCTGTTTGGAACTGGCCCTCCTGTTCCACACAGACAGGGGAGATAATTCATAGCCCCAACCACTGCTGAGTGTAGCCTCTGGCCCTGCCCAACCATAAAGCCTGGATGGAATACCTGGAAAGCTTAGTAGCTCAGCAATGTTTGAGTGGAGCATGCAACAGGCAGAGTTGAGGGAGATTGCTGAGCAGATGGCAGCATAGGAGGACTCAGAACTTATCTCCTCCTATGGACACAAAAAAAACTATAACTCTCCTTGGAAATCTTAGCCCTGAGGGATAACCGGAAACTGGATAAAAACAACCCCACAAGAAGCGACAGGGCTGACAGAGGTGCAAGAGGCAGAAATTCATTTCTGGAGAGGAAAAAGCTACATTCTAGCTGTGGTGCTTCATGGCCGGGAGAAATCTTAAGCCACATAAGGGATTGGACCCACCTTCCAATGCCTGAAACAGTTGTGTGCTGCCACACATAGGACTGGCTCCACCCAGGTAAACTACTGAGGGAGCTGACAACAGCCTTTCAGGCTGGAGGCCTACAGCAATTGTAAGCCCCTGAGCCTAGCAACCAGCCACGTTCGGGGCCTACTCACTTAACACAAAATCTAAAGCAGGAATGTGCTATTAGGCCTTGCAGCTAACTGTGCTGGGGTTTCCCCACCTGACAAAGTGACTGAAGGACCCGTAGCAGCCACATGCAGCTGAGCATTACAACCAGGGGAACAACCTAGCCTCCCCTTGCACATGCAGCAAGAGCAATCCTGCAACAACAGAAGGACACATGTAGCCCACACAGGGGAATCTCCTGGAAGATTTGGAGCTGGTGACGAGAGGGAAGAACACTTCTGGGCCTCATAAGGCATCTCTTACATAGGGTCATTTCTCCAAGATGAGGAAACATAGTTGATCTACCTAACACATAGATACAAGAACATAGAAAGAGGCAAAATGAGGAGACAAATAAGTGAACAGGACAAATCCTCAGAAAAATAACTAAAAGAAATAGAGATAAACAATCTACCTGATAAAGAGTATAAACTGTCATAAGGATGCTCACTGATCTTAGGAGAGGAATAGATGAACACAGTGAGAAGATCAACAAAGAATTGGAAAATATAAAAATGGACCATTCAGAACTGAAGAATACAATAATGGAAAAGAATTCACTAGAGGGACTCAATAACAGAGTAGATGACACAGAAGAATGGATCAACAAGCTGGATGAAAGACCAGAGGAAATCACCCAAGCTGAAAAGATAAAAGAAAAAAGAATTAAAAAGAATGAGGACAGTCTAAGGAGCCTCTAGGACAACATCAAGGGCGCTAACATGAGTGTAATAGGTGTCCCAGAAGGAGAAGAGAGAGACAAAGGGGCACAGAATCTATTTGAAGAAATAATAGCTGAAAAATTTCCTAACCTAAGGAAGGAAAAAGACGTTCAGGTACAGGAAGCACAGAGAGCATCAAACAAGAGGAACTCAAAGAGGTCCACACCAAGACACATAATAATTAAAATATCAAGAATTAAAGTTAAGAGAGAATGCTAAAAGCTGAAAGAGAAAGGCAATAAGTTACATACAAAGGAAACCCCATAAGGCTAACAGCTGACTTCTTAGCAGAAACTTTGTAGGCTAGAAGAGGGTGGCAAAATATATTTAAAGTGCTGAAAGGAAAAAACCTACAGTCAAGAATACTCTACTCATGAGCAGGTTATCATTCAGAAAGGAAGGAGAGATAAAGAGTTTTACAGAGAAGCAAAAAATAAGGAGTTTATCACCAAGAACCCAGCCTTAAAAGAAATGCCAAAGGGATGTATTTAAGTGGAAAAGAGAAGGCCACAAATAGGAAAAAGAAAATTAGCAAAAAATAAAAATAAAATAAAATCATGGGTAAAGGTAAACATACAAGAAAGGTATCAGATCAACCAACTATGAAGCTAGTATGAAGGTCAAAAGACAAAACTACTACAACTATCTATTTCTATCATAAGAATGTAATGGATACACATGCACAAAAAAGAGGTTAAATATGGTATCAAAAACATAAAATGTGGGAGGAGGGGAGTAAAAGAGCAGAGCTTTGAGCAAGAGGTCAAACTTAAGAAACCATTACCTTAATATACATTGCTATATACGTAGGTTATTATATATGAACCTCATGGTAATCACAAACCAGAAACATATAACAAATACACAAAAAATTAAGAGAAAGGAACTAAACATAATACTAAAGGAAGCCATCAGACCACAAGAGAAGAGAGCAAGACAAGAAGAAAGGAACACAGAAGAAATACTAAAACACCCAGAAAAAAAGTAACAAAATGGCAATAGGTACATACTTATCAATAGCTACTTTAAGTGTCAATGGAATAAATGCTCCAATCAAAAGACAGAGTGGTTGATTGGATAAAAATCAAGACCCTTGGGGCTTGTCCAGTAGTAAGGTCATTAAGTTTATGCACTACCATTCAGTGGCCTGGGGTTCCCAGGTTTGGATCATGGGTGTGGAGCTATTCACCGCTTATGAAGGCATGATGTGGCAGGCGGCCCACATATAATATAGTGGAAGATGGGCACAGATGTTAGCTCAGGGCCAATCTTCCTCAGGAAAAGAGGAGGATTGGCAATGGAGATTAGCTCTGGGCCAATCTTCCTCACCAAAAAAGAAAAAACAACAAGACCCATATATATGCTGCATACAAGAAACACACTTCAGAACTAAAGGCACTCACAACCTCAAAGTGAAGAGATGGAAAAAGATACTCCATGCAAATGGCAATGAAAAGAATGCTGTAGCAGCAATACTTATATCAGACAAAATAGACTTTAAAACAAAAACCATAACAAGAGACAAGGAAGGGCAGTACATAATGATCAAGGGAATGGCCCAACAAGAAGATATAACACTTGTAAATACCTATGCACCCAACATAGGAGCACCTAAATATATAAAGCAATTATTAACAGACATAAAAGGAAATATAGACAGTAATACAATAATAGTAGGGGACTTTAACACTCCACTTATACCAATGGCTAGATCATCCAATAAGGAAACATTGGCCTTAAATGACACACTAAACCAGATGGACTTAGTGGATATATACCAAACATTCCCCAAAACCACAGACTACACATTCTTTCAAATGCATATGGAACATTCTCTAGGATTGATCACATTTTAGGCCACATAAAAAGACTCAATAAATTTAAGAAGATTGAAATAATACCAAGCATCTTTTCTGACCACAATGGCAAGAAACTAGAAATCAATTACAGGAAGAAAATCAGAAAAACCAAAAAGATGTGGAGATTAAATAAAATGCTACTGAACAATGACTGGGTCAATCAAAAAATACCTGGAGACAAATGAAAATACAACATGCCAAAATTTAGGGGATACAGCAAAAGTGGTTCTAAGAGGGAAGTTTATAGCAATACAGGCCTAACTTGACAAACAAGAACAATCTCAAATAAACGTAGAACAGGGCACCTAAAGGAACTGTAAAAAGAAGAACAAACAAAAGCCCCAAATCAGTAGAAGGAAGGAAATAATAAAAATTAGAGCAGAATAAATGAAATAGAGACTAAAAAAGCAATAAAAAGAATCATTGAAACTGAGAGCTAGTTCTTTGAAAAGATAAACAAATTGACAAACCTTTAACTAGACTCACTAAGAAAAAAGGAGAAGGCTCAAATAAATAAAATCAGAACGCAAAGAGGAGAAATTACAATGGATAACTCAGAAATACAAAAGATTATAAAAGACAGCTATGAAGAGCTATACTCCAACAAATTGGATAATCTGGAAGAAATGGATAAATTCTTAGAATCATACAACCTTCCAAAACTGAATCAAGAAGAAATAGAGAATTTGAATAGACCAATCACCAGTAAGGAGATCAAAACAGTCATCAAAAATCTCCCAGGATTTAAAAGTCCAGTATCAGATGGCTTTCCTGGTGAATTCTATCAAACATTCAAAGAAGACTTAATACCTATCCTTCTCAAACTCTTAAACAAGATTGAAGAGGAGAGGAAGAATCCTAACTCATTCCACGAAGCCAACATTACCCAGATACCAAAACCAGATAAGGACAACACACAAAACATGAAAATTACAGGCCAATATCACTGATGAACATCAATGCAAAAATCCTCAGCAAAATACGAGCAAATTGAATATAACAACACTGTAAAAAGACCATACACCATGATCAAGTGGGATTTGTTTCAGGGATGCCGGATGGTTCAACATTCACAAATCAATCAACGTGATACAACACATTAACCAAATGAAGAATAAAAAACACATGATCATCTCAAGAGAAGCAGAGAAAGCATTTGACATGATACAGCATCCATTTATGATAAAAACTCTGAATAAAATAGGTATAGAAGGATGACAAACCCACTGCTAATATCATAGTCAATGGAGAAAAACTGAAAGCTATCCGTCTAAGGACAGGAACCTGTCAAGGATGTGTACTTTTGCCAGTCTTGTTTTACATAGTACCGGAAGTCTTAGCCAGAGCAATCAGGCAAGAAAAAGAAATAAAAAGGAATCCAAATTGGAAAGGAAGAGGTTAAACTGTCACTATTTGCAGATGACATGATTTTGTACGTAGAAAACCCAAAAAGTCCCCAAAAATCTTTTTGGAAATAATATATTCATACAGTAAAGTTACAGGATATAATGTCAACATATGAAGATCAGTTGCATTTCTATACACCAACAATAAAGTAGCAGAAAGAGAAATTAAGAATACAATACCAATTACAATTGCAACAAATAGAATAAAACACCTTGGAATAAACTTAACTAAAGAGGTGAAAGACCAGTACACTGAAAACTATAAAACATTGTTGAAAAAAATTGAAGAAGACACAAGAAATGGAAAGATATTCCATGTTCTTGGATTGGAAGAATTAACATAGTTAAAATGTCCAAACTTCCTAAAGTAATCTACATATTCAATGCAATCCCTATCAAAGTCTCAATGACATTTTTCACAGAAATATAACAACGCATCCTAAAATTTATATGGAACAACAAAAGACCCCAAATAGCCAAAGGAATACTGAGAAAAAAAGCAGAAAGCTGGAGGTATCACACTCCCTGATTTCACAATATACTATAAAGCTATAGCAATCAAAACAGCATTGCACTGGCAGAAAAACAGACACATGGATCAATGAAAGAGAATAAAGAGCCCAGAAATAAACCCACACATCTATGGACAGCTAATTTTTGACAAAGGAGCCAAGAACATACAGTGGAGAAAGAAATTCTCTTTAGTAAATGGTGTTGGGAAAACTGGACAGCCACATAGAAAAGAATGAATATAGACCATTATCTTACACCATACACAAAAATTAACTTAAAATAAATTAAAGACTTCAATGTAAGATCTGAAATCATAAAACTTCTAAAAGAAAACATAGGCAGTATGCTCTCCAAGATCGGTCTTAGCAGCATATTTTCAAATACCATGTCTGACCAGGCAAGGGAAACAACCAAAAAAGAAACAAATGGGACTAAATCAAACTAAAAACCTTCTGCATAGCAAAGGAAACCATCAACAATACAAAAAGACAACCTAACAATTGGGAGAAGATATTTGCAAACCATATATCTGATAAGGAGTTAATCTCCAAAATATGTAAAGAACTCATACATCTCAACAACAAAAAAAACTAACAACCCAATTTTAAAAATGGGCAAAAGACCTGAATAGACATTCCAAAGAAGATATACAGATGGACATCAGGCACATGGAAAGATGTTCAACGTCACTAATTATTAAGGAAATGCATATGAAAACTGCAATGAGATATATACGCACATCCATAAGAATGATAGTAATTAACAAGACAAGAAATAACAGGTGTTAGAGAGGATGTGGAGAAAAGGGATGTCTCATACCTTGCCAGTTGGAATGCAAACTGGTGCAGCCACTATGGAAAATAGTATGGAGATTCCTTAAAAAATTAAGAATAGAACTTTCATACAATCCAGCTATTCCACTGCAAGGTATTTATCCAAAGAACATGAAAACATGAATGCATAAAGATATATGCACCCCTATGTTCATTGTAGCATTATTCGCAACAGACAAGACTTGGAAACAACCTATGTACCCAACAAGGGACGGATGAATGGATAAAGAAAATGTGGTATATATACACAATAGAATACTACTCAGACATAAAAAAAAAGATTAAATCTTGCCATTTGTGACAACACGGATTGAACTTGAGGGTATTAAGCTAAACGAAATAAGTCAGAGGGAGAAAGTCAAATACGATATGATCTCACTCATAAATAGAAGATAACAACAACAACAAGAAACACATAGATACAGAGATTAGGTTGATGGTTACCAGAGGGAAAGTAGGATGGCAAAAGGGGTGACTGGGCATATGTGTGTGGTGATGGATGGTAATTAGTCTTTGGGTGGGGAACATGATGTATTCTACACAGAAATTAAAATATAATGATGTACCCCTGAAATTTACATAATGTTATAAACCAATGTTATCTCAATTAAAAACATAAATAAAATTATGTTATTCAATTAATAAACAAAAAACAAAAAACAGACAAAGCGGCTGGCCCAATGGTGCAGCAGTTATGTTCTGCATGGTCCACTTTGGCAGCCTGGGTTCACGGGTTCAGATTCCGAGCATGGACCTACACCACTCATCAGCCATGCTGAGGCTGTGACCCACATATAAAGTGGAGGAAGATTGGCACAGATGTTAGCTCAGGGCTAGTCTTCCTGAAGCTAAAGTAAAAGAGGAAGATGGACAACAGATGTTAGCTCAGGGCTAATCTTCCTCAGTAAAAACAAACAAAAAATCAGACACAGTAGGTCATCTGCAGAACAAAACCCGTGGCCCCATTCAAACAGGAAATTTTGGCATGGGTCAACTTGAGTCAAGACCACAAACAAGACCTCTTGCTGGCCTTGGAGCCTATTGTCTTGTTCCACCCATGCAGGAAAACTAATTCATAGCCCATCCTATTGCTGAATACAGCCTTTAGCCCTCCCAACAGAGGACCTAACCAGAGCACATGGGAAGGTGTATAAGCCATCCAATGGTCCTTCTTACAGTTGAACTTGAACAGAATGGAGAGCCTGTGGCTTTCCCATTCTGCAGAGCAAAACCAGTATCCTCATCTTGCCAGGGAATTCAGTGCATAGTCTAGTCTGATTCTAGTCCAAAAACAGCAAACTATGCAGTCCCTGCAGTCTTTTCTGCTCCCCTACTTGTTTAGGAAATCTAATTCATAAACCTATCAACTAGTGAGTATAGTACCCAGTCCCAATTGTGTAGTAAACCCGACCAGAGAATCCCCACAACTGTGGATCACATCCTACAGCCTCACGTGGGCAGGGAACCAAGCCAGCATTCCTATCCAACTGTTCTCAGCCAGTGGCACTCTGCTCAACTGACCTCAGATCTTAGACAGTGGCCTTGCCTCAAAATATACTCTGATAGCAAGCCCCACCTGCACAGTAATGTTACCAGTTCACAAGTCCAGAAAATCAGAGTTGACTAGTGCAGAACTGTCTTTGCCAAAGGGAAGAAATAAATTCTGGAAGTGGAGTCTTCTTACTAAAAGGCCCAGATACCAATAAGAGGAAACATGGATCATGAAAAATCAGGTAAACCTGACATCACCAAAAGAAACTAGTAATGTTCTAATAACTGACCCTAAATAAATGGAGATCTATGAACTGTCACAAAAGAATTCAGAATAATCTTCATAAAGAAGTTTAGTGAAGTATAAGAACACACAGACAACTAAATGAAATTAGGAGAAGAATGCAGGGACAAAACAAGTAGTTCCACAAAGAAATCGAAACTACCAAAAAAAAAAGGAAAGAAAGAAATCCTAGAGCTGAAAAATACAATGATTGAATTGAAGAAGTAAAAAAAGAGCTTCAAAATCAGAGTCAACCATGCAAAAGAATCAATGATCTTGAAAAGGGGACATTTTAAATTATTCAGTGAGAGGAACAAAAAGAAAAAAGAATGAAAAAGAGTGAAGAAAGCCTATGGCACTATGAGTAACATCAAAAGAAACAATATTCACATTATGGGAATTCCAGAAGAGAAAATAAAAAGAGAGAGAAAGTATATTTAAAGCAATAATGGCTTAAAATTCACAAAACTAGAGAGAGAAATGGACATCCAGATTCATAAGGGCCAAAGACTGTACATGGGTTGAAGTTGAATAGGGCTACAATGAGACACATAATTAAATTGTCAAAAGTCAAAGACAAAGAATTTTGAAAGCAGTAAAATAAAAGTGCCATGTCACATAGAAGGGAACCCTATAAAACAATAAGCAAATTTCTCACCAGAAACATTTCAGGTCAGAGAATGATATAGTCAAATTATTGAAAGAAAAATACTGTCAACCAAGATTGCATACCTGGCAAAGCTGTCCTTATGAAATAAAGGAGTGATAAAGACTCTCCTGAATAAACAAAAGCTGGGGAAATCTATTCACCACCAGACCTGCTATACAGGGAATGCTAAAGGGAGTTCTTCAAGTGAAAGAATAAGGGCACTAAACATCATAAAAACATAAAAAGATACCATAAAACTCATTGGCAACGGTAAAAATATAGTCAAAATTAGATTCTTCAATTTGATAATGGTGGTGCATAATTAACTTACAACTCTAGTTTAAAAATTAAAAAACAAATGTAGTAAAAATGACTATAACTATAATAATCTGTTACCGGATGCACAATATAAAATGTATGTAAATTGTACCATCAATAACCTAAAAGAAGAGGGGAAGAGAAGTAAAAGTGTAAAGATTTGGAGTGCTATCAAAGGTAAGTTGTTATCAATTTTACAAAGGGTGTTATAATCTTAAGATATTTTATGTAAATCTCATGGTATCCACAAGGGAAAAACCTATATTACCTATACAAAAGATTATGATAAAGATGTCAAAGCATACTGATACCAAAAGACATCAAAACAAAACACAACACAGCAGGATAAGAAACAAGCATCAATGGATCTACAAAACAGCAAGAAAACAATAAACAAAATGGCAATGGTAAGTCCTTACTCATCACTAATTTCTTTAAATGTAAATTGATTAAATTCTTCAATCAAAGGACAAAGAAGGCTGAATAGATTTAAAAAAACGATCCAATAATATGCTGCCTATAAGAGACTCACTTTAGTCATAAAGACACATAAAAACTGAGAGTGAAGGGATGTAAAAAGATATTTCAAGCAAATGGTAACCAAAATAAAGCAGAGGCAGCTATACTTTTCAGACAAAATAGACATTAAACAAAAAATGGTAAAAAGCGACAAAAGTCATTATTTAATGATAAGGGGGTTAATCCATCAAGAAGATATAACAATTTTAAATACTTATGCATTCAACACTGGAGCACTTAACTGTATAAAGCAAAAACTAGCAGAAATAAAAGGAGAAATAAACAGCAATACAATAATAGTGGGGATTTTATTACCCCACTTTCACCAATGAATAGATCATGCAGACATAGAATCAATAAGGAAACAGTGAATTTGAACAACACTATAGACACAAAGGACCTCACAGACAAACACAGAGCATTGTCTCTAACAGCAGAGTACACAATCTTCTCAAGCACAGATGGAACATTTTCCAGTATAGACAATTTGTTAGGCCACAAAATGAGAAATTCAAGAGGACTTAAATCATGCTAAGTAACTTATCTGCCCCAAATGCTATGAAACTGGAAATCATTAACAGGAGAAAAACAGGAAAACTCAGAAATACATGGAAATTAAACATTCTCCTGAATAACAGGTGTATCAATAAGGTATTAAAGGGAAAATATAAAAGTATCTTGTGAGAAATGAAAATGGAAACACATCATACCAAAACTTATGGTACACAGCAAAAGTGGTTCTAAGAAGTGATTCATAGCAATTAACATCTACATTAGAAAACAAGAAAGATCTCAAATAAACAACATAATTCCAACCCTACAGTATCTAGAAAAAGAACAAACTGACCCCAAATTTACAAGAAATAAATAATAAAGATTAGAGCAGAAATAAACAAAATAGAGAACAGGAAAACAATAGAAAAGATTAAGAAAACTAAGAGTTGATTCTTTGAAAAGATTAACACAACTGACTAACCAAGAAATAGCGAGAACTCAAATCAATAAAAAGAAGAATGAAAAAAGAAATACTACAACTGACACCACAGAAATACAAAGGATCATAAGAGGCTACTATGAGCAACTATATGCCAACAAACTGGACAACGTAAAAGAAATCAAATAATTCTTAGACTCATATAAACTATCAAGACTGAATCAGGAAGAAGGAAAATCTGAACAAACCAATTACCATGAAGGAAATTGAATCAGTAATCAAAAATCTCCCAACAAAGAAAGCCCATGACCAGATGGCTTCACTTGTGAACTTTACCAAATCATTGAAGAATTAATGCCAATCTTTCTCAAACTCTCCCAAAAAATTCAAAAGGAGGGAACATTTCCAAACTCATTTTAGGAGGCCAGCACTAGCCTGATACCAAAGCTAGAAAAGGACACAATCAGAAAAGGAAAGTACAGACCACTCTCTCTGATGACCACAGATGCAAATACCCTTAACAAAGTACTAGCAAACTGAATTCAACAGCACATTAAAGGAAGCATTCGCTATGTTCAATTGGGATTTATATCTGGGATACAAAGATGATTCAACATATGCAAATCAATCAAGGTGATATACCACATTAATAGAATGAAAGAAAAAAAATTTGTGATCATCTCAAAAGACACAGTAAAAGAACTTGACAAAACTCAACATCTATTCATGGTAAAAACTCTTAACAAATTGTGTATAAAAGAAATGTACCTCACTATAATAAAGGCCATATATGGCAAGCCCACAGCTAATATCATCTTTAGTTGTGAAAGGTTGAAAGATTTTCCTGTAAGATCAAAAATAAGACAAGAACGCCACTCTCACCACTCTTATTTAGTATAGTACTTGAAGTCCTAGCTAGAGGGTTTAGACAAGACAAAGAAATAAAAAACATCCAGATCAGAAAGGAAGGAGTAAAATTGTCATTGTTTACTTATGATATGATCTTATACATAGAAAATCCTAAAGAGTCAATAACAAATGGTTGGATCTAATCAATAATTACAGTAAAGTTGCAGGATATAAAATCAACACACAGAAAACAATTGCATTCCTTTACAACAATAATAAAACATCTGAGAAATTAATTAAAAATCTATCCAATTCACAATAGCATCAAAAACAATAAAATACTTAAGAAAAAATTTAACCAAGAAAGTGAAAGATCTGTAGGATGAACCTACCAGACTTTGCTGAAAGAAATCAAAGAAGACAGAAACAAGTGGAAAGACATTCCACATTTATGGAAATACTATTTCAAAAATGTCCATACTACCATCTACAGATTCAACATAAACCTCATCAAAATACTAAAGACTTTCTTCATTGAAATAGAGGAAACAACCTTAAAATTTGTGTGGATACAGAAAAGACCTCAAATAGCCAAAGCAATCCTGAGAAAAAAGAACAAAATGAGAGATATCATGCTTCCTGATTTTAAACTATACTACATAGCCATCATAATAAAAACAGTGCACTGGCACAAAAATAGACACTTAGACCTATGGAACAGAATAGAGAGCCCAGAATTAAATCCCGGCATATACAATCAATGAATATCTGACAAGGGAGCCAAGAATTCCCAATGAGAAAAGAATAATCTCTTCAGCAAATGGTGCAGGGAAAACTGAAGAAACACCTGCAGAATAATGAAATTGGGCCTCTATTTCATACCACTCAAAATAATAAACTCAAAATAGATCAAAGACATAAACATAAGATGTGATACCATAAAATTCCTAGAAGAAAACCTAGGAAAGAAGTTCTTCAATATTAGTCTTGTCAAATATTTTTTGGATATGACACCAAAATCACAAAGAGTAAAAGCAAAAAACAACAAATGGGACTACATCAAACTCAAAAGCTTCTGAAGAGCAAAAGAAACAATTAACACAATGAAAAAAATAACCTACAAAATTGTAGAAAACTTTTGCAAATAATATATTGGATAAGAGGTTAATATACAAAACGTACAAATAACTCATACAACTTTTAAGAAAAAACAAACAATTCGGTTAAAAATGGGCAGAAAAAATAAGTAGATATTTTTCTAAAGAGGACATCAAAATGGCCAATAGGCATATGAAAAAATGCTCAACACCATTAATCATCAGGGAAATGCAAATTAAATCCATGAGATTTCACTTCACATTGTTAGATTGGCTATCATCCCAAAGATAAGAGAGAAGAGGTGCTGCTGAGGATGTAGTGAAAAGGGAACACTTATACACTGTTGGTGGGAATGTAATTTGGCCCAAGCACTATGAAAAACAATCCTCAAAAAATTAAAAATAGAATTCCACTTCTGAGTATACACCCAATGAAAATGAAAACAGGATTTCAAAGAGATATATGCACAATCATGCACTGCAAAACAACATTTTGGTCTAAGATAGACCACATATACGATGGCGGTCCCAAAAGATTAGTACAATGTAGCCTATGTGTCTAGTATGCTATACCATCTAGGTTTATGTAAGTACACTCTGTGATGTTTGCATAATAACAAAATCACCTAATGACACATTTCTCAGAATGCATCCCCATTGTTAAGCAATGCATGACTGCACTCCCATGTTTATTGTAGCATTCTTCACAATAGCAAAGAGATGGAAATAACCTAAATGCCCATCAACAGATGAATTAATTAAGAAGATGTGGTATATATATACAATGGAATATTATGCAACCATAAGAAAGGAGGATATCATGCCAGTTGTGACGACAGGGATGGACCTTGAGCACATTATGCTAAGTGAAATAAATCCAGCAGAGAAAGGCAAGTACTGTATGATATCACTTATATGTGGAATCTAAAAAGTCAAATCTGTAAAAAACAGAGAGTAAAATTGTGGTTCCAGAGGATTGGGGTTGGGAGAATAAGACTCATGTTGTTTAAGGGTACAAATTTGCAATGAATATAAATAAGCCATAGATATCTAATGCACAGTACAATAAATATAGACAATGCTGTAGCATAATTAAGCAATGTGAAAAATATTGCTACAATGGCAATAATATTACAATATATAAATATATCGAAATCATACATACACATTAAATTTACACAATGTTACATGTCAAATTTTTTTCAATGAAAAAGACAGAATAGATAAATGGGGAAAAAGGCATGATCCAACAATATGCTGCCTACTAGATATTCACTTTAGCTTTACAGGCACACATAGATTGAGAGTGAAGGGAGGAAAAAAGATATTTCAAGAAAATGATAACCAAAAAAAGCAGAAGTAGCTATACTTTTATCAGACACAATAGACTTTAAACTAAAAATGTTCAAAACAGACAAAAAGGTCATTATATAATGATAAAGAGGTCAATTAATCAAGAAGATGCAACAATTGTAAATATTTATGCACCCAACATCTAAGCCTAAATACGTAAAGAAAATACTAACAACTAAAAGGAGAAATAAACAGGAATAAAATAATAGTTGGAGCCTTTAATAACCAACTCTCAACACACACTATGTGTCTTCCCTGCACACAATTTGTCTGCTAAAACTACCATCCATGGACTTACAGAATACCTTATCCACTATCATGTTGTTCCACACAGTATTGCTTCTGATCAAGAAACTCATTTCACAGTAAATGAAGTGGAGCAATGGGCCCACACTCAAGGAAATCAGTGGTCTTATCATGTTTTCAACTGCAATAGACTGAATTGTGTCCCCTCAAAATTCGTATGTTGAATTTGTAATGCCCAATGTGACTGCATCTAAAAATAGGGTCTTTAGGAGGTAATTAAGGTTATATTAGGTCATAAGAGTGGGCCCTAAGCCAATAGAGCTGTGGCCTTATAAGAAATGCAAGAGAGAGAGGGGAGGCAGGGAGAGAGAGAGAGAGAAAGAGAGAGAGAGAAATCATCGCCATGTGAGGACACAATGAGAAGGCAGCTGTCTATAAGCCAGGAAGAGAGCCCTCAGCAGAACCTGACCATTCTGGCACCCTGATCTCAAACTTACAGCATCCAGAACTGTGAGAAAATATATTTCTGTTGTTTAAGACACCCAATCTATGGTATTTTGTTATGGCGGCCAGAGCTGACTAACACATCCATCATTCTGAAGCAGTTGGCTTGACAGAATGGTGGAGTTGCCTTTTGAAGACTCAGTAACAGTGTTAGCCAGGTGGCAATACATTGCAAGGCTGGGGCAAGGTTTCCAGGAGTCTGTACATGCTCTGAATCAGTGTTGAATATATGGTGCTGTTTCCTCCATGGCCAAGATTCATGGATTCAATAATCATAGGGTGGAAAGGGGAGTGGCACCACCCATTATTACTCCTAGTGATCTACTAGCACAATTTTTGTTTCCTGTCCCACGACCTTATTCTCTGCTGTCTTAAAGGCCTTACTTTCAAAAGTCACCTCACCAGGTAAAGAACAATGGCCAGCTAGGGTGCTTGCTCAAGGCAAAGGAAATATAGAATGAGTAATGGGAGAAGGTAGTTATAAATATCAGCTGTGACTGTGTGACCATTTATAAAAATAAGGAATTGCCATGGGTATTTCTTCCTTATTGTTTTAATAAATATGTGTGTGTGTAATTAAGCAAATAACTTTATTTGTTCCCTCTCTTATCCCTTATCATGTAACATAAGATGTATTGACTTTCTAGCATAGTATTTAAGTATTGTTAATTTTGCATCATACTATTTAAGTAACAAGATATCAAGAAGAGTAAATGTCACCCATGGACTTTGCATACTCTTCTGGGGAAAGAGTCAGTATGTTTTCGGTTGCATGCAGGAGTGGTATCATGTTAGATGGAAGTATGACATGGTTAATGTCTTTACTGGAGATTAGGTATGGCTTAAGGAGATGTATATGGGTGCCAAGTTTACAAGGGTTTCACTTGTAATGGTTAAGCTAAGTGAAATATGCCAGACATAGAAGGATAAATACTGCATGATCTCATTTATATGAGAAATCTAAAATAGTCCAACTCATAAAAGCAGAGAGTAAAATGGTGGTTGCAGGAGACAAGAGTTAGGGGAAATGGAGAAATGTTGGTCAAAGGGTACAAAGTTTCAGTTATGCAGGATAAATAAGTTCTGGAGATCTAATATACCGTATGATGACTATAGTTAATAATAGTGCATAGTATACTTGAAATTTGCAAAAGAGTTAACTTTAAGTGTTCTCACAGCACACAAAAGGTAGCTATGTGAAGTGATGGACATGTTTCTTAGCTTGATTGTGGTAATCATTTCACAACATACATATATCAAAAAATCATATATATATCAACACACCTTAAATACATAAAGTTTTTATTCATCAATTTTACCTCAATTAAGCTGGAAAAGGAGGTAGAATTCACCATGGAAAAAATAATAATGGTTAATTTCATATGTCAACTTGGTTAGGCCAAGGTACCCAGATATTTGGTCAAACAGCAGTCTGAATGTCTTGTGAAGGTATATTTTAGATAATATTAACATTTTAATTAGTAGACTTTGAGTAAAGCATATTATTATCCATAATGCAAGTGGGTTTCATCCAATCACTTGAAGGCCTCAAGTGAAAAATAAGACTGATAGCCCTTGAGAAAGAAGGAATTCAGCCTCCTGACTACTTTATACTTCAGCTGCAACATCAACTCTTCCTTTGATCTCCAGCCTGCTTGTGTGCTCTGCAGATTTCAGATTTGGCAGCCCTCACAATTGCATGGGCCAGCCAATTCCTTAAAATAAATCTCTATCTCTCTCATATATATTCATCCATCTACATTTATGTTTCTATCTATCTATCTATCTATCTATCTATCTATCTATCTATCTATCTATCTATCTATCATCTATCTAACATCTATATATCTATCATCTATCTATCCATATCTATCCATCTATCTATCTACTTATCTATCTACATATACCCTATAGCTTCTGTTTCTCTGGAGGACTCTGACTAATACAGCCATTTTGGAAGACAGTTAGCAGTCAGTAGTTTCTCACAAAGCTAAACATATTGTGCTCTTTGTTATTTATCCAATTGAATAAAAAACTTATGTCCATATAAAAAGCTGCAAATGAATGTTTATAGCAGTTTTGTCCATATACACCAATATCTGGAAGCAACCAAGATGTCCTTCACTATGTAAATAGATAAACAAATGGTGGTACACTCTACAATCGAATGTTATTCATCAATAAAATATGAGCTATCAAACCACAAAAAGATATGGAGGGACCTAAATGCATATTTCTAAGTAAAAGAAGCCAGTCTGGCAATGGACATGCTGCACAACTTTAAATATATGACATTCTTGAAAATGCAAAACTATAGAGACAAAAAAAATCAATGGCTTCCAGGGAGAGTATAGAGAGGTAGGAATGAATAGGGAAGAACATAGGATTTTTAGAGTGGTGAAACTATTCTGTATGATACTGTAATGGTGGATACGTGCCACTAGGCATTTGTCAAAACCTATAGAAATTGTACAACACAAAGAGTGAACACTAATGTCAACTATGTATTTTAGCTAACAATAATGTATCAATTAATCAGTTGTGATAAATGTACCACACTTATGAAAGATATTAATAATAGAGGAATCGGGGAAGAGGGGGTAAATGTGAACACCCTGTACTACCCGCTCAATTTTTCTGTAAATGTATAACTGTTCAAAAAATAAGTCTATTAGTAAAAAAATTCAGCACTACACAAGGCCCTGGCCTCCTTTCCTATAAAATTGGTAAAAATAATACCTGCTTCTCAGTGTTGCTATGAAATAAAGAAATGATAAAGGACCTGGGCCATAAAATATCCTCAACAAAGTTAGATGCCCTAATGTCTTCATTTTCCTTCTGAACCTAGGAAGAGTTAAATACCAACATCAGTTAGCATTTATTGAGTTTCTGCTATAAAATCAAAAGAGCTCTCTCTTTTTACTGAACCTGGAAGTGGCTAAAGTTCAAACTGCTTGTAAGATTATTAATCTTAGAGAAATATTTAAATAAATTATGGTGTTTCATAACTCTAGAATACTACACTCTTGTTCATTCTGGCAGATTAATATCATTAATTAATTGGATTATTCAATAAGACAGTATGCCTCTTGGTGTTCCAGAAGCCTCTCTGTGACCATGATGTAGTTTTCTGATGTGCCTTGGGTCTTTAAAAAATGAGATGATAGTTATAATCCCAGCAGCACTATTATTGTACAGCCTTACAGGGCATAATTACCAACAAACCCAAGCTATGAAACTAGATTTCTCTTTTTATTCAAAGCTCATTTTAGAACTCTTAGTAAATCTTGTAATTTTCCTCAAGTAGGTCCTGTATCTTTAGTTTTAGAGTCTCTAGGCATTTTGTGAGTTTTTCTGTTTCTTTTTGGCTTTGTTTTCCCCATTCTACTTTCTAACTGGTTATTGCTGATATATATGTTATCTAAGGTTTTTCTCACATTCATTTGATATTTTATTTTTGTTGAACTCACTTATTCTAAGAGATTTTTAATACCACCTCGACTATTTCAAGAATATACTCATATCTTGTTACAAATAATTATCAGTTTGTCTTCTTTTTTTAGAGTTATATCTCTTATTTATAATTTCTCTTTCAGACACACTGTATAAATAATAATGTGGATAGTTGGTATGTTTATCCTAGTCCTAATTTTAATGAGAAATTTCCTGGATTTTATGTATGTACAATAAAAAAAATAACAGTATGACAAATCTAGTTTTTTAGATTTTTTTCCCTTTAATCCAGAATAGACGTGAATTTTATAAAACATCTTTTCAGTAAATATTGAGCTTATAAGCTTCTCTTATTTAGCCAAATGATAAGGTATACCACAGTATTATATATTCTTGTATCCCATACACCCATATTTACTAGACCCTGTTCTAAATTTTGCACTATGAACTGAAACTCCTGAATGGCTTTACATACATTTCAGTCTGTTTCTTCTATAGCATATAGCTATTTTAAATTGTTGTTTCAAACTGTCCCATGGTGGCTCTGCCTCCTAGCTGATGCTGACAGGCCATGAAGTCTGCATCATTTTCATTTCTGGCACTCCAGGGAGAGTCTCAATATTTCAAAGTGAGACTCTTCGTTAGTATCAAGAGTGGAAAACTCACTTAGGACAATGGGTTGTTCATACAGTACAGATGAATTTCAGACCAGTAAAGACTGTTTTGATATGGTCAAAGGAAGGGTTTTGAATACTAAATAGGCCAGAGAATTCAGTAATGAAGATGAAGTTGTACAGTAAGTTATGAAAATTTTTGTTTAATTTATTGAATGTTAGGGAGGTGTCATTTTGCTGTGACAGCAACTAGAGGGGCTGAGTCAGAATTCAGTGTAACTAATTTACTTCCACATACCCACCTCTCCTCCTGTCTCCTGCCTCTGGCTTCTTGGTTTCACAATTATCTCCCCGACCTTCGTGTCCTCCAAAATTAACCAATTCGCTTTGCCACTAGCATCATATGACTACTCCAGTCTTTTTTTTTTTTTTGTGAGGAAGATCACCCCTCAGCTAACATTCGTGCCAATCCTCCTCTTTTTGCTGAGGAAGACCGGCTCTGAGCTAACATCCATTGCCAAATCCTCCTCCTCTTTTTTCTCCCAAAGCCCCCCAGTAGGTAGTTGTATGTTATAGTTGCACATCCTTCTAGTTGCTGTATGTGGGACGCGGCCTCAGCATGGCTGGAGAAGTGGTGCGTCAGTGCGTGCCTGGGATCCGAACTCAGGCCGCCAGTAGCGGAGAGCGCACTTAACTGCCAAGCCACGGGACCGGCCCATGACTGCTCTAGTCTTAACAAACAAACCGATCACTGAATATCATATTAATTTTTCTATAGTTTGTTTTCCTTTAATTACTTGTGATGTTTAATATTTTTTATGTGTTCACTATCCATGTATATATCTTTTATAATTTATCTTTCTCCTTTTCCTATGGCTCTGATGGTACTCCTCTTATCATGGGTTATAGCCTAAATAAAGCTAATAACATTTTATCATTTTATTGCCTATATAAACACATATAAAATATGTGTAATATATTTTTTTATAATAAACACATATTACAGCAATGCTCAGAAACATAAAATTAAATCAATATGCCTAAAATAACACAGTTGGAGTGTGTGTGGCAATAAAATCACTAAATTATAAAATGCCAATGGAATTTCTCAATATCTCAAACAGTAACTTTTCAAAAGAAGAATTTTAAATCATCTAAATAAATTATCATGTGACTTAATAAGTAACTTGAATAAATTTGAGCTCACTGGAAGTAGCAATGATGTTTATTAATTACTTAACAAATATTCAAAGTATTCAAACAAAAATAAGTATGATAAAGTCTACATCTTCAAGATGAACAAAAATTCTGGAGTTCTCATTTTCTACTTCTGTAATCTATGCAAGTTCTTTTATCTCACTGGGTTTCAGCTGCCTCAGTTGTAAATTTGGGATGTCTACATAGGAAGGGTGGCTGTGAGGATGCAATGAGACAATGGATGCAAAGTATTTTTGGGACTGCCTAAGGAGGATTTATCACTGTCAAGTGTATAAGACAATATGCCAGAAAAGGAAGAATCATGAGTTCTAGATTGTGCCAAGATAATAGATGATGATGATGATAATAGTTAACAATCATTGATATGTGCCAGGCACTGCTCTAAACACTATACAGTTGCTCAAGCTTAACCATCATGCGAGGTATGTACCATTATTATGCACAATCTACACATGAGGAAAGTTAGGCTCTGAGACATTAAGAATTGTGCCCAGGATCACAGAGCTAATAAATAACATAACCATAATTTTATATCAAAGTTTAGTTGGTTCTGAAACCTAAGAACACAGACTCTAGACCTGACTTGTCTAATACAGTAGCAATAAGCCACATGTTTCTATTGAGTATTTGAAAAGTGACCAGTGCAATATGTTGAAATTATAATATTTTTGACATAGCCAAACAATACATATTACTAAAATTAATTTGACCTGTTTCTTTTTTTTTTTTAAATTTGGTTATTAGCATATTCAAAATTACATATGTGGTTCACATTTTATTCCTTTTGTACAGTACTGATCTACAGAAAGAATACATAGATTTTTATCCCAGCTCCACTCTTTACTGTGTCTCCTTAGGCATGTCACCTAAACTTTCTGTATTTCAGTTTCCTCATATGAATAACAAAACTAATAATATTTACCTCACAAGATTGTTAATATGATTTAACAAGTTAACACATTTGTAGACACTTACAGTCATGCCTGGAACACTGAAGTACTGAAAAGTTGACTAGTATTGATATTATTAATGCTTCTTATTAAAGAGAAAGGGAACCCCAAACAGACTTTGGTTGTACATAAATAAGGTCAGAAGGATGTGAAGCTGGGGATTACCACTCTCTGTAAATAAAAGTTCTTTCAGTTACCAATTCAGAGGGATTTGGGAACCTAAGACCAGCATCTCCAATAGGCAGAAAATTGTAACCTCAGTAAAGCACCTACATTCCTAAGACTACTACTTTTTGAAAGCTTCTCTGGATGTGATGCTCTATACAAAGCAGAAACATAAGAGCCTGTAGACTTGCATTTATGGAAGGTCAGGAAAAAGGACCTCAAGTCACAATATCCAAAACTAGAAAGAGGAGGACCCAGATAGAGATGGACACTAGAAGGAGGCAGCATCTAAAGGAAACATTTTGTGACTGGCAGGTGAAAATAACTCAGGAAACTGGTCTTGAACTAGAAGCACCCTTCAGATGATAGTAAAAAGACCCAGGTGGAGAAACAAGCAGTTATGTGTGGGAGAGAGGCATTAGATGAAGCCAGAAAACTAAGGATTACCAGACCATGTAGGGCCCTTACATGGAATGCATAGGAGGTGGAAGATTGAAATGGTTAAAGCAGGAAAGTGACATAATCTATTTTATGATTTAGACACCCTTTGGCTTTTGCAAGGTAAAAAATATGGAAGGGGCCAAAACTGGAAGCATGAAGAATACTGCAGGCAAAATGATGGCAGTTGGAACCAAAGTGTCTGCTGTTGGGATGGAGAAAAGTGGAGAGCTATTTAGATAGCATATATTGAGAGAGATATTTAGAAGGGAGAATTAATAGAGAATGTTAGAACATTAGAGTGTGAGGGATGAAGAACTGGGAAAAATCAAGTTTATTTTTCAGTTTTCTTGCTTACATGACTTGGTAGATGATGGTACCATTCATTGAGACAAAAAATATAGAGAAAGACGGAAGGTGATGGGTTCAATTTTAATTATTTCCATTTTTGTGGTGCCCACAGGACATCTAGGTGGAGATATCAAGTAGGCAGATGTATATAAGGGAATGGAGCGTAGAGGAAAGTTCTCGAAGTTATCATTCTGCAAACAGTATTTGAAGTCATGGAAGATAGAGGCTAAATATATTTATAATTATATGCATAAAATATAAATAAATATATGCATTAAATTCTAAAATCAAACTTTAAGGAAGAATAAAATGTATTTATATGTATAACAGGTAAATAATAAAATAACAGAAGAGAGCTATTCTAGAGGAGTGACATCAGCAAGATGGCAGAGTAGGAGATACCAGCATTTATCATCCTACAAAAAACAACGGACAGCTATCTATGAAACAAAATAGCCCTAGGACAACTAAAGAATCCAATTAAGAAACTACAGCAACACAGTGGAGAAAAAAAGACAATCATGCAGAAAGGATTGCTGGAGAGACCAGCTTAGGGGAAACATCTGAAGACTGCTAGGAACAAAGAAGGGTAGAGGCTATCTGAATCAGCCATGCAGTGGATGCCATGGTGGTCCTCAATGGAGTTCTCTGTAAAGGACTTCAGCAGACTTTTCCACTGAGAAACTCAATAACCCCCACCATAGCCATGGACTCCCTGAAGCTTTCACAGCAAGGAATCCCGTAGTGTTCGTCAGCACAGACTCCAACAGATGCTCTGCAGGGGGCACCAGGAGCTTTTACCGCTGAGGTAATTAATAGCCATCAGCAACATGAACCCCCCATAGACTGAAACAGCGCTGTATCTTCCCCAAAAGAAAGCTGCTGTTGCACTGCCCTGGAAGCAGGGATGCCAGCTTCCCACCACCATGCACGCCTCAGACCTCAGAGCAATGGCTGCTCTGTGTGCACCTGCACTTCAGACACCAGCTCCACAGCCACTCTACATACATCCATGGTCCAGGCCTCAGCTCTGCAGCTACTTTGCAAGTGCCTGCCTTCTAAACCCCAACTCCACAGCCTGATCTATGAGCATCCACATCTCAGGCACCAGAGACACCACTGCTCCAGGCTGGTGAATGACCAGGACTTCAGAGGCACTGTCTGTCCACATTCACCCACACTTCAGAACCAGGCTCTATGGCTGCTCTGCATGCACACACATGTCAGACACCAGAGTTACTGCTATGGCAGAGTGCCACTGTCACAGACTCCTGAAGCAGTATTTCTCTACAAGCATTCATGCTTGAGAATCTGACTCTGTGGTAGCTCCATGTGAGCACATGCAACAGGCACTGGAGCCACCACCACTGTGAGAGAGCCTGAGAGCTATGACCAGTGCCAAGAGCGATCCCTTCAGTAAGGGCATCTCTCATGAGACAAAAAGAAATCAGGATGGCCCCAGCAGCCCTCACCACCACTGCAGACATCTACAGCCTTGGCCACTGAGGATTCCTGCAATCTTCACTGACACTGACCTCAGCTAACAAAGCTGCACAGAGACTATGCCACAGGCATTTCCCTGGGGCCAAAACCTCCACACTCCATCCAGTTGGCTCCGACAAACCCAACAACAGGTGAAGGTCTTAATCCATGAAAACCAGCCTGTAAAGTCTGTAAGAGGTGATCGCACCATCGAATGTGCACATATCACCACAAGGCTACAAGAAACACAAAAAAAATCAAAGAAACAGGACATCACCAAAAGAACAGAATAATTTTCCAGGAACTGACCACATAGAAATGAAGATTTATGAATTATCTGAAAAGTAATTCATATAATTGTATTAAGGAAGCTCAGTGAGCTACAAGAGAGCACAGATAGGCAACTCAAGAAAATCAGACAAAAATACTAGATAAGATCAATAAAAGAAAGAGCTGGTTTACTGAAAGATAACAATTTTTTCTTTTTTTTTAAGATTATTAAAAAAAACATAGCCAGACTAAGAAAAACAAGAGAAGACTCAAATAAGTAAATTCAGAAGTGAAAGAAGGGACTGATTACAACTGATAACACAGAAATACAAAGGATCATAGCAGACTAGTATGAGCAACTATACAACAACTTAGGTGACCCAGAAGAAATGGATAAATTCCTGGAAACAGGGGATGGTGTCAAGATGGTGGCATAGGCGGACTCTGAACTCACCTCCTTCCATGGACACAACAAATTTACAACTAATCCTGGAACAATTACCCCTAAGAGAGAACTTAAAACTGGATAAAAAGAAACCCCACAAAAAGGGATGGTGCTAACTGAGGTGGAAGAGGCAGAAATTCTTTTCTGGAGACCAAAAAGCATTTAGCTGCGATGCTTCACAGCTGGCCAAGAGCAACCTTAAGGTATGAAGCCTTCCCTGGAGAAGTGGGAGATCTGAGTGGGGGAGTGCTACCATAATAAACACTTTTTGGACTCAGGAAAACTGAGACAAGTATCATAACACCTGGCATTGCTGGCTATTAACTACAATGGGGGAATATCCCCAGAAAAGCTATTGGACATAAGGGAGAAAAAAAGCCTACTCCTAAAAGGCCCACGCACAAATTCATCTGTTTTGGAAAGCAACCTAAAATCACCAGAAGAAATGTGCACAGTCCTTTGGTGAAAAGAGACTCACTTGATAGGCTCTGGGTGCATCTCAGTGAGGAGGGAGAACTCAAGGGACTCAGACACTGGCAGCAGCCATTATTATCATCTAGTAGAGGTGTGCTGACACAGATGCTGGCAGAGGTTATGGGAGTTCCTCCTTTGGCCAGTTAGTGCAGGGGCCTTCCGCACACACTTGAGCACTGATTTAAACCACCTCAGCAAGGGCAGGCAGCCCACCCTAGGGATGGGCCCCACCCAACAGCATGTCCTCAGGCAACTTGTGGGCCTGCATAGGAGAGTGCCTGGGACCTCTGCAACCAGGTGAGTGGGTCCACCTGTGCAGGGCAGAGCATGTGGGGGCAGGGCTCTGCAGTGGGGCAACTGAGTCCACATCAGTGGTTCAGGGTGCACGCACAGGGCAGGACTGTGTTGATGGGGTGTGTGGCCCCGAAGGTGGTGGGGCCTGTCAGCTGCAGCAGACTTGTGCTTCTCAAACAGCCACATAGGGGATCGGCCCCACCTTGCAAAGCCTGAATAAATTGGGTGCTCCCATGCCTGGGGCCAGCCCCACTTAGCTGCAACCCTGAGGGACGTGACAACAGCCTTTCAGGCCAGAGGCCTACAGCAATTGTAAGCCCCTGAAACTAGCAACCAGCCATGTTGGGGGCCTACTCACTTAACAGAAAAACAGCAACAGGAATGTGATATTAGACCTTGCGGCCAACTGGGCTGGGGATAAAGTGCCGATAAAGTGCCCCAGGCCCGATAAAGTGACTGAAAAGGACTGTAGCAGCCACACACAGCTGAGCATCGCAATCAGTCAGCCAGGGGACAGCCTAGCCTCGCCGGATACCTGCAGAAAGAACAACCATACCATAACAGAAGGACACATGTAGCCCACACAGGGAACACCCCTGGAACACTTGGAACTGGTGATGAAAGGGAAGCACACTGCATGGCCTCATAAGGCATCTCTTATATAAGGCCAGCTCTCCAAGATTGGGAGACATAGCTGACCTACCTAATACATAGATATAAGCACAGAGAAAGAGACAAAATGAGGAGGCAAAAGAATACATTCCAAGTAAGGGAACAAGACAAAAGCCCAGAACAAGAGCTAAACAAAGCAGAAATACACAATCAACCTGACAGAGAGTTCAAACAGAGTCATAAGGATGCTTACTGACCTTGGGAGAAGAAGGGATGAACTCAGTGAGAACTTCAACAAAGAATTGGAAAATATAAACAGGAACCAATCAGAAATGAAGAATACAATACTGGAAATGAAAAATTCACTAGAGGGACTCAATAGCAGAGTAGATGATACAGAAGAATGGATCAGCGAGCTGGATGAAAGACTAGAGGAAATCACCCAAGCTGAACACTAAAAGAAAAAAGAATTGAAAAGAATGAGGACAGTCTAAGGGACCTCTGGGACAAGATCAAGGGCACTAACATCCATGTTATAGGTGTCCCAGAAGGAGAAGAGAGACAAGGGCACAGAGAATCCATTTGAAGAAATAATAGTTGAAAACTTTCCTAATGTAAGGAAGGAAAAAGACATCCAGGTATAGGAAGCACAGAGAGCAGCAAACAAGATAAATCCAAAGAGGTCCACACCAAGACAAATTATAATTAAAATGTCATTTCCCTGATAGTTAGTGATTTTGAACATCTTTTCATGTGTCTGTTGGCCATCTGTATATCTTCTTTGGAGAAATGTCTGTTCAGGTCTTTTGCCCATTTTTTAATTGGGTTGTTAGTTTTTTTGTTGTTGAGATGCATGAGTTCTTTATATATTTTGGAGATTAAGCCCTTATCAGATGCATGGTTTGCAAATATCTTCTCCCAATTGTTAGGTTGTGTTTTCGTTTTGTTGAAAAAATAAAAAAATAAAAATAATTAAAATGTCAGTAATTAAAGATAAAAAGAGAATCCTGAAAGCCACAAGAGAAAAGCAACAAGTTACATACAAAGAAAACCCCATAAGGATATCAGTTGACTTCTCAACAGAAACCTTACAGGCTAGAAAGGACTGACATGATATAATTAAAGTGCTGAAAGGAAAAAACCTACAGCTAAGAATACTCTACCCAGCAAGGTTTTCAATCAGAGTGGAAGGAGAGATAAAGAGTTTCCCAGACAAGCAAAAACTTAAGGTGTTTATCACCAAGAAACCAGCTTTACAAGAAATGCTAAAGGGACTTGTTTAAATGGAAAAGAGAAGACCACAAATAGGAATAAGAAAATTATCAAAAAAAGCAATAAAATCACTGTAAAGGCAAATATACAATAAAGGTAGCAGATCAACCACCTATGAAGCTAATATGAAGGTCAAAAGACAAATTACTAAAATTATCTATTTCCATGATAAGAGGATAAAGGATACAAACACAAAAAAGTGGTTAGATATGCTATCAAAAACATAAAACATGGAAGGAGGTGAGTAAAGAGTAGAGCTTGGAGAGAGAAGTCAAGTTAAAGAGACCATCAACTTTATATAGATTGCTATTTAACTAGGTAATTATATATGAACCTCATGGTAATTATAAACCAGAAACCTATGATAAATACACAATAAAATTAAGAGAAAGGAACCCGAATATCATACTAAAGAAAGACATCAAACCACAAGGGAAGAGAGCAAGAGAAGAAAGGAACAAAGAAGAACTACTAAAACACCAAGAAAAAAAGTAACAAAATGGCCATAAGTACATACTTATCAAAAGCTACTTTAAATGACAATGGACTAAATGCTCCAATCAAAAGGCATAGCATGGCCAATTAGATAAAAAAAACAAGACCCATATACATGATGCATAAAAGAGACACACTTCAGAACTAAAGGTACTAACAAACTGAAAGTGAAGGGATGGAAAAAAGATACACTATGCAAACGGCAATGAAAGGGGCCAGCCCTGTGGCGTAGCGGTTAAGTGCGTGTGCTCTGCTGCTGGCAGCCTGCATTCTGACCACGGTGTGCACTGATGCACTGCTTGTCAGGCCACGCCGTGGCAGCATCCCACATAAAATGGAGGAAGATCAGCAGGGATGTTAGCTCTGGGCCAGTCTTCCTCAGCAAAAAAGAGGAGGATTGGCATGGATGTTAGCTCAAGCTGATCTTCCTCACCCACACACACACAAAAATGCCAATGAAAAGAAAGCTGGGGTAGCAATAATTATTTTAGACAAAATAGACTTTGAAACAAAAACTGTAACAGAGACAAAGAAGGGCACTACATAATGATCAAGGAACAATCCAACAAGAGGATATAACATTTGTAAATATCTATGTACCCAAAATAGGAGCACCTAAATATATAAAGAAATTACTAACAGACAAAAAAGGAGAAATAGACGGTAACAGAATAATAGTAAGGGATTTTAACACTCCACTCAAACCAATAGATAGATCATCCAAACAGAAGATCGATAAGCAAACATTGGCCTCAATTGACACATTAGACTAGATGGACTTGGTAGATATATACAGAACATTCCATCCAAAAACCGCAGGGTACACATTATTTTCAAATGCACGTGGAATATTCTCCAGGATAGATCACATATGAGGCCACAAAATAAGTCTCAATAAATCCAAGAAGACTTCAATAATAGCAAGCACCTTTTCTCACCACAACAGTAGGAAACTAGAAATCAACTACAGGAAGAAAATTGGAAAAGCCACAAATATGTGGATATTAAACAAAATGGTACTGCACAACAATTGGGTCAACAAAGAAATCAAAAGAGAAGTCAAAAAATAATCTGGAGACAAATGAAAATGAAAATGCATCATACCAAAATTTGTGGGATAGAGCAATAATGGTTCTAAGAGGTAAGTTTATACCAATACAGCCCTACGTCAACAAACAAGAAAAATCTCAAATAAACAATCTAACAATGCAGCTAAAGGAATTGGAGAAACAAGAACAAACAAAACACAAAATCAGTAGAAGGAAGGAAATAACAAAAATCAGAGCAGACATAAACGAAAGAGAGAATTAAAAAACAATAGAAAAAAATCAATGAAACTAAGAACTGGTTCTTTGAAAAGGTAAAAAAAATTGACAAGCCTTTAGCTAGACTTACCAAGAAAAAAAGAGAAAAGGCTCAAATAAATGAAATCAGATACGAAATAGGAGAAATTTCAACAGACACCTCAGAAATACAAAAGATTATAAGATAATACTATGAAAAGCAATATGACAACAAATTGCATAATCTAGAAGAAATTGATAAATTCCTAGAATTATACAACCTTCCAAAACTGAATAAAGAAGAAACAGAGAATCTGAATAGACCAATCGCCAGTAAGCAGATCAAAACAGTAATCAAAAACCTCTCAAAAAATAAAGTCCAGGACCAGATGGCTTCCCTGGTGAATTCTACCAAACATTCAAAGAAGACTTAATACTTATCCTTCTCAAACTCTTCCAAAATTTGAAGAGGTGGGGAAGCTTTCTAACTCATTCTATGAAGCCAACATTACCCAGATATCAAAACCAGACAAGGACAACACAGAAAAGGAAAATTACAGGCCAATATCACTGATGAACATTGATACAAAAATCCTCAAGAAAATACTAGCTAATTGAATACAACAAGACATTAAAAAGATCATACACCATGATCAACTTTTT
>CM053558.1:61714977-61742204 GCA_028646465.1 Rhinoceros unicornis | reverse complement strand
CCCAGAAAGTGCTTCCTCAAGGGAACCTGCTATTCATTCTCAAGGCCCTAAACGGGAATGTGGGACAAAACTTATTTAGGAATTCTGTGATCCTTCCTAGCTGGAAGTAAGGGAGATGGGGCATGAAGTTATTTCTTGGAGTTGGAGACATACCCAGTACAGCTCAGCTCTGGGACTCTTTTGAAGTCCTTTACAAACTTGTTGCTAGACAGCGACTTGCAACATGGAATCAGAAAGTGCCCCTTCAAAGGAACTTGCTATTTCTTCTCAAGACCATGAATGGGAATCTGTGACAAAACTTGTGTAGGAGTATTGTGATCCTTACTAGCTGGAAGTAAGGGAGATTGGGCATGAAGTTATTTCCAGGAGTTGGAGTCATACCCAGTACAGCTCCGCTCTGGGAATCTCTGCAAGTCCTATACAAACCTGTTGCTAGACAGCAACTTGCAACATGGAATCTGAAAGTGCTTCCTCCAAGGCACTGGCTATTTCTTCTCAAGGCCCTAAATGGGAATCGGGGAACCAACTTGTTAAAGAATTTCGTGATCCTTACCAGCTGGCAGTAAGGGAGATGGGGCATGAAGATATTGGCAGCAGTTGGATTCATACAAATTTTCGTGGAGCTCTGGTTATCTCTGCAAGTTCTATGTGAACTTGTTGCTTGCTAGTCAGCAACTTGCAACTTGGACCCAGAAAGTGCTTCCTCAAAGTAACGTGCTATTCCTTCTCAAGGCCCTAAACTGGAATCTGGGACAAAACTTATTTAGGAATTATGTGATCCTTACTAGCAAGAAGTAAGGGAGATGTGGCATGAAGTTATTTCTAGGAGTTGGAATCATACCCAGTACAGCTCAGCTCTGGGAATCTTTTCAAGTCCTTTACAAAGTTGTTGCTGGTCAGCGACTTGCAACTTGGAATCAGAAAGTGCTTCCTCAAAGGATCTTGCTATTTCTTCTCAAGACCCTAAATGGGAATCTGTAACAAAACTCATGTAGGAATTATGTGCTGCTTACTGGCTATAAGTAAGGGAGATTCTGCATTAATTTATTTCCAAGAGTTGGATTCAGAACCATTTTCCCTCAGCTCTGGGTATCTTGCAAGCCCTATACAAAGTTGTTGCTAGACAGCCCTTGCATCTTGGAATCAGAACTTGTTTCCTCAAAGGAACGTGCTATTCCTTCTCAAGGCAGTAAACAGGAATCTGTGACAAATCTTGTTTGGGAATTATGTGATGCTTAGTAGCTAGAAGTAAGGGAGATGGGGCATGAAGATATTTCCAGGACTTGGATTCATACAGAGATTCACTGAGTTCTGGGAATCTCTGCAAATTCTTTGCCAACTTGCTGCTAGTCAGCCACTTGCAACTTGGAATCAGAAAATGCTTCCTCAAAGGATGGTGCTACACATCCCATTGCCCTAAATGGGAATGTGAGGAAAAACTTGTGTAGGACTTATGTGATCCTTACTAGGTGGAAGTAAGGGAGATGGGGCATGATGTTATTTCCAGGAGTTGGATTCATACAATCTTAGCTTGACTCTGGGAATCTCTACAATCCTATGCAAACTTGTTGCTAGACATCAACTTGCAACTTGGAATCAGAAAGTGCTTCTTCAAATGAACGAGCTATTTCTTCTCAAGACCCAATAATGTGAATCTGTCCCATGACTTGTACAGGTATTATGTGATCCTTATTAGCTGAATGTAAGTGAGATTGGGCGTGAAGTTATTTCCTGGAGTTGGTGCCATAGCCCGTTTAGCTCAGCACTGGTAATCATTGCCAGTCCTATATAAAGTTTTTGCTAGACAGCAACTTGTAATAAGAAAGTGCTTCCAGAAAGGAACGTGGTATTTCTTTTCAAGTCCTCATAATGGGTATTTGTGCAAAAACTTGTTTAAGTATTATGTGATCATTACTAGCGGGAAGTAAGCGAGATGTGGCATGAATTTATTTCAAAGAGTTGGTGTCATACCCAGTTTAGCTCCACTCTGAGTATGATTTCCATTCCTATACCAACTTGCTACACAGCAACTTTCAACTTGGGAATCTGACAGTGCCTGCTAAAAGGAATGTGCAATTTCTTCTGAAGGCCCCAAACCGATATCTGTGCCAAAACTTGTTTAGTGATTTTGTGATCCTTACTTGCTGGAAGAAAGGGTGATGGGGCATGAAGCTATTTCCAGGAGTTGTTGTCATAGCCAGTTTCCCTCAGCTACAGGTATGATTGCCACTCCTACACAAACTTGCTCTTGGACAGGTACTTGGAGCCTGGAATCAGAAACTGCCTTCCCAAATGAAGGTCTTTTTCCTTCTGAGCCCAAAATGTGAATCTGTGCCAAACCTTGTTTAGGTAATATGTGATCCTTACTAGCTGGAAGAATGGAGATGAGGCATGAAGAAATTTCCAGGAGTTGGTGTCACTTCCAGTTAGACTCAGATCTTGGATCACTGTCAGTCTTATACAAACTTGTTGCGAGACAGCAACTTACAACTTGGAATCAGAAAGTGCTTCCTCAAAGGAACGTGCAATTTCTTCTCAAGGCCCCCAAAAGTGAATCTGTGCCAAAACTCGTTTTGGTATTATGTGATAATTACTACCTGGAAGGAAGGGCCATGTGGCATTAAGTCATTTTTAGGAATGGGTGTTATACTTGATTTGGCTCAGCTCCACTCTAGATTGCCCGTCCTATACAAACCTGTTGATAGCCCTCCATTAACATGCTGGGATCACAGCACTGCCTTCTGAAAGGCATGTGAGATTCCTTCTCCATGGCCGTAAATATCATCATGTTCTAAACCTGGTTTAGGTGTGTGATCCTTACGAGATGAAAGGCAGAGAGATCAGGCAGATAGTTCTTTGCAGGAATTGGTGTCATACCCAGTTTAGTTCGGCTCTAGGTATGATTGCCAGTCCTATAGAAACTTATTCCTAGACACCGACTGGGAACTTGGAATAAGAAAGTGCCTTATCAAATGAACATGAGATTCCTTGTGAAGGTCCAAAACTGGAGTCTGTGTCAAATCTTGTTTAGGTATTATGTGATCCTAACTAGCTGGAAGGAAGGGAGATGAGGCATGAAGTTATTTCCAGGAATGGGTGCTCTACATGGTTGCACTCACTCCAGTCTTGATTTCCAGTCCTATACAAAGCTAGTCCGAGACATGCACTGACAAGACGGCATCAGAACAAGGACTTCTAAAAGGCATGAGAGAATCCTTCTCAAGGGCCGTAAATGGCATCATGTTCTAAACCTGGTTTAGGTGTGTGATCCTTAAGAGATGGAAGGGAGAAGGACCAGGCACAAAGGTTTTTCCAGGAATGGGTGTCATAACCAGTTTAGCTCAGCACTAGGTGTGATTACCACTCCTATAGTAACTTGCTGTTAGACAGCTACTTGGCACCTGGAATCAGAAATTGCCTTCTCAAAGTGATGTGTGATTTCTTCTGAAGGTCCAAAATGGTAATCTGTGCCAAAACTTGTTTAGGTATTATGTGATCCTACCTTGCTGGAAGATAGGGAGTTGGGGCCTGAAGTTACTTATGGGTGCTATACATGGTTTGGCTCAGCTCCACTCTGGATTACCAATCCTATACAAACCTGTTCATGAATGGGTGTCATACCATGTTTAGCTCAGCGCTAGGTATGATTGCCAGTCCTATCCAAATAGTTGCTAGAGAGCAACTTGCAAATTGGAATAAGAACGTGTGTCCTCAAAGGAACGTGCCATTTCTTTTCAAGGCCCCCAAACTGGAATCTGTTCCAAAACTTGTTTTGGTATTTTGTGATCCTTACTAGCTGGGAGGATGGGAGATAGGGCATGAAGCCATTTTCAGGAATGGACGCTACACTTGTTTGGCTCAGCTCCACTTTGGATTGCCAGTCCTGTACACCTGTTGTTAGACCTGCCCTGATAATCCGGGATCAGAACACTGCCTTCTGAAAGGCATTGTGATATTCCTTTTCAACGGCCCAAAATGGCATCATGTTCTTAACCTGGTTTAGGTTTGTGATGCTTGTGAGATGGACGGGAAAATGGTCAGGCAAAAGTTATTTCCAGGAATGGGTGTCATAACCAGTTTAGCTAAGAGCTAAGCATGATTGCCAGTACAAAATTGTTGCTAGACAGCAACTTGCAAGTTGGAATAAGAAAGTGCTTCCTCAAAGGAATGTGTGATTTATTCTCATGGCCGTAAAAGGGGAATCTGTGCCAAAACTTGTTTAGGTATTATGTGATCCTTACTAGCTGGAAGGAAGTGCTATGGGGCATGAAATTATTTCCAGGAGTTAGTGTTATACCCAGTTTAGCTCAGCTCTAAGTATGATTGCAAATCCTATAGAAACTTACTGTTAGACAGCTACTTGGAACATGGAATGAGAAATTGCCTTCTGAAAGGAAGGTGTATTCATTCTGAAAGCCCAAAATGGGAATCCTTGCCAAACCTTTTTTAGGTATTATGTGATCCTTACTAGCTGGAAGAAAGGGAGATGGGGAATGAATTTATTTGTTGGTATTGGTGTCATACCCAGTTTAGCTCAGCTCTAGGAATCATTTCCAGTCCTATGCAAACTTGTTGTTAGACAGAAACTTGCAACTTGGAATCAGAAATTGCTTCCTCAAAGGAACTTGCAATTTCTTCTCAAGGCCCCAAACAGAAATCTGTGCCATAACGTCTTTAGGTATTATGTGATCCTTACTAGCTGGAAAGAAGGGAGATGTGGCATGAAGTTATTTCTAGGAGTTGGTGTCATACCCCGTTTAGCTCATCATCAGGTATGATTGCCAGTGCTATACAAACTTGTTGCTACACAGCGACTTGCATCTTGAAATCAGAAAGTGCTTGCTCAAAGGAACGTGCGATTCCTTCTGAATGCCCAATGCAGGAATGTCTGGCAAATCCTTTTTGGTATTATGTGATCCTTACTAGCTGCAGGAAAGGGAGAAGGGGTATGAAGTTATTTCCAGGTATGGGAGCTAGACATGGTTTGGCTCATCTCTACTCTGGATTCCAAGTCCTATACAAACCTCTTCCCAGACATGCCCTGACAAGTCTGGATCAGAACACTGCCTTATGAAAGGCAGTAGATATTCCTTGTCAAGGGTCCTAAATGACATCATGTTCTTAACCTGGTTTAAGTGTGATCCTTATGAGATGGAAAGGAGAGGGATCAGGCACAAAGTTATTTCAAGGAATGGGTGTCACACTCAGTTGACCTCAGCTCTAGGTAAGATTGCCAGTCCTATACAAACTTGTTGCTAGACAGCGACTTGCAACTTGGAATCAGAAAGTGCCTTCTCAAGGGAACATGCCATTCCTTCTGAAGGCCCGAGACGGGAATCTGCGCTAAATCTTGTTTAGGTATTATGTGATCCTTACTAGCTGAAAGGAAGGGAGATGGGGTATGAAGTTATTTCCAGATATTGGTGCTATACATGGTTTGGCTCAAGTCTTCTCTGGATTTTCAGTCCTGCACAAAGCTGTTCCTAGAGTTGACCTGAGAAGTCGTGATGAGATCTCTGCCTTCTGACAGGCATGTGAGGTTTCTTCTCAAGGTCCCTAAATGGTGCAAATTTATTTCCAGGAATGGGTGTCATAACCAGTTTAGCTCAGCTCGAGGTATGATTGCCAGTCCTATAAAAACTTGCTGCTAGACAGCGATTTGGAACTTGGAATGAGAAATTGCCATCTCAAAGGAAGGAGTGATTTCGTCTCAAGGCCCAAAACGGGAGTCTATGCCGCATGTTTTTTTACGTATTATGAGATCCTTACTAGCTGGAAGGAAGTGAGATGGGGCAAGAAGACATTTCCAGGAATGTGTGCTATACATGGTTTGGCTCTGCTCCACTCTGGATTGCCAGTCTTATATAAAACTCTTCCCCAATATGCCCTGACAAGCTGGGATCAGAACACTGGCTACTGATAGGCGTGTGAGATTCCTTCTCAAAGGCCCTAAATGGCATCATGTTGTAAACCTGGTTTAGATGTGTGATCCTTACCATATGGAAGGGAGAGGGATCAGGCACAAAGTTATTTCCAGGAATGGCTGTCATACCCAGTTTAGCTCAACTCTAGGTATGATTGCCAGTCCTATACAAACTTGTTGCTAGACAGCGACTTGGAAGTTGGAATCAGAAAGAGCCTTCTGAAAGGAACGTGTGATTCCTTCTGAAGGCCCAAAACAGGAATCTGTGCCAAAACTTGTTTAGGTATTATGTGACCTTAATATCTGGGAGGAAAGGAGATGGGGTATGAAGTTATTTGCAGAAATGGGAGCAAAATATTGTTTGGCTCAGCTCTACCCTGGATTCCCTGTCCTATAAAAACCTCTTCTCAGACATGCCCCGAGAATCCTGTATCAGAACACTGCCTTCTGAAAAGCATCAGAGATTTCTTCCAAAAGGCCCTAAATGGCATGTTGTTCTAAACCTGGTTTAGGTGTGTGATCCTTACGAGATGGAAGTGAGCGAGATCAGGCACAAATTTATTTCCAGTAATGGTTGTCATACCCAGTTTAGCTCAGCTCTACGTATGATTGCCACTCCTATACAAACTTGTTGCTAGACAGCGAATTGCAACTTGGAATCAGAAAGTGTTTCCTCAAAGGAATGTGAGATTTCTTCTCAAGGCCTCAAACAGAAATCTGTGTCAAAACTTGTTTAGGTATTATGTGATCCTTACTACCTGGAAAGAAAGGAGGTGGGGCATGACATTATTTCAAGGAGTGGGTGTCATACCCAGTTTAGCTCAGCTCTAGGTATGATTACCACTCATATACAAACTTGCTGCTAGACAGCGACTTTCAACATGGAAACAGATTGCCTCCAAAGGTAGTTGTGATTTCTTCTGAAGGCCCCAAATGGGAATCTGTGCCAAAACTAGTTTAGGTATTATGTGATCCTTACTAGCTGGAAGGAAGGGAGATGGAGTATGAAGTTATTTCCAGAAATGGGAGCTAGACATGGTTTGGCTCCACTCTACTCTGGATTCCCAGTCCTATACAAACCTCTTAACAGACATGTCTGGATAATCTGGCATCAGAATACTGCCTTCTGAAATGCGTGAGAGAATCCTTCTCAAGGACCATAAATTGCATCATGTTCTAAACCTGGTTTAGGAGTGTGATCCTCACGAGATGGAAGGTAGAGTGATCAGGCAGAAAGTTATTTCCAGGAATGGGTGTCATACACAGTTTAGCTCAGCTCTAGGTATGATTGCCAGTCCGATACAAACTTCTTGCTAGACAGCAACTTCCAACTTGGAATCAGAAAATCTTCCTCAAAGGAACGAGTGATTTCTTCTCAAGGCCCCAAACAGAAATCTGTGCCAAAACATGTTTAGGAATTATGTGATCCTTACTAGCGGGAAAGAAGGGAGGTGGGGCATGATGTTATTTGCAGGAGTAGGTGTCATAGACAGTGTAGCTCAGCTCTAGGTATGATTGCCAAACCTATACAAACTTCTTCCTAGACAGTGACTTGCAACTTGGATTCAGAAACTTTCTGCTCAAAGGAACGTGCAATTCCTTCTGAATGCCCAAAGTGTGAATCTGTGCCAAAACTTGTTTCCGTATTATGAGACCCTTAATAGCTGGAAGGAAGACAGATGGAGTATGATGTTATTTCCAGAAATGGGAGCTAGAGATGGGTTGGCTCAGCACTACACTGGATTCCCAGTCCTATACATACCTCTTGCCAGACATGCCATTAGAAGCCGGGATCAGAACACTGCCTTCTGAAAGACGTGTGAGTATCCTTCTTAAAGACCGTAAATGGCATCATGTTCTAAACCTGGTTTAGCTGTGTGATCCTTACTTGATGTAAGGAAGTGATATCAGGCACAATGTTATTTCCAGGAATGGGTGTCATATGCAGTTTAGCTCAGCTCTAACTATGATTGCCAGTCCCATAGAAACTTGTTGCTAGACAATGACTTGGAATTTGGAATCAGAAAGTGCCTTCTCAAGGAATGTGCGATTTCTTCTTAAGGGCCAAAAAGGGAATCTGTGCTAAAACTTGTTTAGGTATCATGTGGTCCTTACTAGCTGGAAGGAAGGGAGATGTGGCATGAATTTTTTTGCAGGAATGGTGCTATACTTGGTTTTGCTCAGCTTCACTCTGGATTTCCAGATGTATACAAACCTGTAGATAGACCTGCCCTGCCAAGCTGGATCAGAACACTGTCTGCTGAAAGCCATCAGAGATTTCTTCCAAAAGGCCCTAAATGGCATATTGTTCTAAACCTGGTTTAGGTGTATGATCCTTATGAGATGGAAGGGAGAGAGAACAGTCATAAATTTATTTCCAGGAATGGATGTCATACCCAGTATAGCTCAGCTCTAGGTATGATTGCCAATCCTATACAAACGTGTTGCTAAACATTGGCTTGGAACGTGTATACAGAAAGTGCCCTCTCAAAGGAACATGAGATTCTTTCTGAAGGCTAAAAAGGAGAATCTCTGCCAAAACTTGTTTAGGTGTTATGTGATCATTATTAGCTGGAAGGAAGGGAGATGGGGCATGAAGTTATTTCCAGGAATGGGTGCTATACCTGCTTTGGCTCAGCTCCACTCTGGATTTCCAATCCTATACCAACATCTTGCCAGACATGCCCTGAGAAGCTGGGACCATAACACTGCCTTCTGAATGTCATGTGTGTATCCTTCTCAAGGGCCGTAAATGGCATCATGTTCTAAACCTGGTTTAGGTGTGTGATCCTTACTAGATGGAAGGTAGAGTGATCAGGCACAAAGTTATTTCCCGGAATGGATGTCATACCCAGTTTAGCTCAGCTCTAGGTATAATTGCCAGTCATATACAATCTTGTTGCTAGACACCAACTTGTAACTTGGAATCAGAAAGTGCCTCTGAACTTGCGATTCTTTCTAAAGGCCCAAAACGGGAATCTGTGTCAAATCTTGTTTAGGTATTATGTGATCCTTAATAGCTGGAAGGAATGGAGACGAACCATGAAGATATTTCCAGGAATAGGTGAAATACATGGTTTGGATCAGCTCTACACTGGATTCCCAGTCCTATACACACCTATTCCCAGACATGCCCTGACAAGCCTGGATCAGAACACTGCCTTCTGGAGGGCATCAGAGATTCCCTGTCAAGGGTACTAAATTGCATCATGTTCTCAACCTGGTTTAAGTGTGATCCTTACAAGATGGAAGGTAGAGGGAGCAGGCACCAAGTTATTTCCAGAAATGGGTGTCATATCCAGTTCTGCTCAGCTCTGGATATGACTGTCAGTCCTAGACACACTTGTTGCTATACAACGACTTGTAAATTGGAATCAGAATGTGCCTTATCAAAGGAAAGTGCGATTCCTTTTCATGGCCCAAAATGTGAATTTGTGCCAAATCTTGTTTAGTATTTTGTTATCCTTACTAGCTAGAAGGAAGGGAAATGGGTCATGAAGTTATTTCCAGGAATGGCTGCTATACATGTTTTGGCTCAGCTCCACTCTGTATTGCCAGACCTATACAAACCTGTTGCCAGACCTGCCCTGAGAAGCTGATATCAGAACACTGCCTTCTGAATGGCATGTGAGATTCCTACTCAATGGCCATAAATGCCATCATGTTGTAACCTGGTTTAGATGTGTCATCCTTACGAGATGGAAGGGAGAGAGATCAGGAACAAAGTTATTTCCAGGAATGGGTGTCATACCCAGTTTAGCTCAGCTCTAGGTATGATTGTCATTCCTATAGAAACTTGTTGCCAGAAATCGACTTGGAACTTGGAATCAGATAGTACCTTCTCAAAGGAACGTGTGATTTCTTTTGAAGGCCCAAAAGGGGATCTGTGCCAAAACTTGTTTAGGTATTAAGTGATCCTTACTAGCTGGAAAGAAGGGAGATGGTGTATGACGCTATTTCCAGGAGTGGTGTCATACCAAGGTTAGCTCATATCTAGGTATAATTGCCAGTCCTATACAATCTTGTTGCTAGACACCAACTAGGAACTTGGAATCAGAAAGTGCCTTTGAAAGTGCGATTCATTCTGAAGAAGTCCCAAAACGTGAATCTGTGCCAAATCTTGTTTAGGTATTTGTGATCCCTACTAACTGGAAGGAAGGGAGGTGGGGCACGGAGATATTTCCAGGAATGGGTGCTCTACACTGGATTCCCAGTCCTATACAACCTCTTCCCAGACATGCCCTGTGAAGCCCGGATCAGAAAACTGCCTTCTGAAAGGCATCAGAGATTCCTGGTCAAGGGTTCCAAATGGCATCATGTTCTAAACCTGTTTTAAGTGTGATCATTACGAGATGGAAAACAGAGGGATCAGGCACAAAGTTATTTCAAGGAATGGGTGTCATACCCAGTTTAGCTCAGCTCAGGTATGTTTGCCAATCCTATAACAACTTGTTGCTAGACAGCGACTTGCAACTTGGAATCAGAAAGTGCCTTCTCAAGGGAATGTGCCGTTCCTTCTGAAGGCGCAAAACAGGAATCTGTGATAAAAATTGTTTAGGTATTTTGTGATCCTTACTAGCTGGAATTAAACGGAGATGAGGCATGAAATTATTTCCAGATATGGGTGCTATACATGGTTTGGCTCAGGTCTTCTCTGGATTTTCAGTCTTATACAAAGCTATTCCCAGACTTGACCTGACAAGAAGGGATGAGAACACTGCATTCTGAAATACTTGTGAGATTTCTTCTCAAGGTTCCTAAATGGTGCAAAGTTATTTAAAGGAATGGGTGTCATAACCAGTTTAGCTCAGCTCTAGGTATGATTGAGAGTCCTATACAAACTTGCCACTATACAGCGATTTGGAACTTGGAATGAGAAATTGCCTACTCAAAGAAAGGTGTGATTCCTTCTGAAGGCCCCAAGCGGTAATCTATGCCAAATATTGTTTAGGTATTATGAGATCCTTAGTATCTGGAAGGAAGGGAGATGGTGCAGGAAGTTATTTCCTGGAATGGGTGCTATACATGGTTTGGCTCAGCTCCACTCTGGATTGCCAGTCCTATACAAGCCTGTTGCCAGACCGGTCCTGCGATGCCTGGATCAGAACACTGCCTATTGAAAGGCATATGAGATTCCTTCTCAATGGCCATAAATGGCATCATGTTCTAAACCTGGTTAAGGTGAGTGATCCGTATGAGATGGAAGGGAGAGATATCAGGCACAAAGTTATTTCCAGGAATGGGTGCCATACCCAGTTTAGATCAGCTGTAGCTGTGATTACCAGTCCTATACAAACTTGTTGCTACACAGCAACTTGCAACTTGGAGTCAGAAAGTATGCCCTCAAAAGAACATACGATTTCTTCTCAAGGCCCCAATGAGAAATCAGTGCCAAATCATGCTTAGGTATTATGTTATCCTTACAAGCTGGAACGAAGTGAGATGGGGCATGAAGTTATTTCTAGGAGTGGGTGTCATAGCCATTTTAGCTCAGCTCTAGGTATGATTGTCACGCCTATACTAACTTTCTGCTAGACATCGACTTGGAACTTGTAATCAGAAAGTGCCTTCTCACAGGAAGTTGTGAGTCCTTCTGAAGGCCCAAAACGGGAATCTGTGCCATACCTTATTAAGCATTATGTGATCCTTACTAGCTGGATGGAAGGGAGATGGGGCCTGAAATTATTTCCAGGAATGTGTGTCATACCCAGTGTAGCTTAGCTCTAGGTATGATTGCCAGTACTATTCAAACTTCTTACTAGACAGCGACTTGCAACTTGGACTCAGAAAGTGCTTCCTCAAAGGAATGTGTGATCTCTCCTCAAGGTCCCAAGCAGAAATCTGTGCCAAACCTTGTTTCGGTGTTATGTGATCCTCACTTGCTGGAAAGAAGGGAGATCACGCATGAAGTTTATTTCGAGGAACGGGTGTCATAGCCAGTTTTCCTCAGCCTGTCTTATACAAACTTGTTGGTAAACAGCGACTTGGAACTTGGAATCAGAAAGTGCCTTCTCAAAGGAACGTGGGATTCCTTCTGAAGGCCCTAAACGGAAATCTGTGCCAAAACTTGTTTAGTTATTATGTGATCCATACTAGCTGGAAGGAAGTGAGATGGGGCATGAAGTTATTTCCAGGAATGGGTGCTATAATTTCATTGGCTCACTCCACTCTTGATTGCCAGTCCTATACAAACCTCTTCCCAGACATGCCATGAGAAGCAAACATCAGAACACAGCCTTCTGAAAGTTATGAGAGAATCCTTCTCAAGGGCAGTAAATGGCATCATGTTCTAAACCTGGTTTAGGTGTGTGATCATTACGAGATGGAAGGGAGAGGTATCAGTCACAAAGTTATTTCCAGGATTGGGTGTCATACCCAGTTTAGCTCAGCTCTAAGTATCATTGCCAGTCCTATACAAAGTTGATGAATGATAGACACCGACTTGCAACTTGGAATCAGAAAGTGTTTGCTGAAAGGAACATGCGATTCCTTCTGAATGACCAAAATGGGAATCAGTGACAAAACTTGTTTTGGTATTATGTGATCCTTAATAGCTGGTAGGAAGGGAGATGTGGTAAGAAGTTATTTCCAGAAATGGCAGCTAGACACGGTTTGGCTCAGCTCCACATTTGATTGCCACTCCTAGACAAAGCTGTTGCCAGACCTGCCCTGAGAAGCCAGGATCAGAACACAGCCTTCTGAAAAGCATGTGAAAATCCTTCTGAAGGGCCGTAAATGGCATCATGTTGTAAAGCCGGTTTTGGTTTCTGTTTCTTACAAGATGGAAGGGAGAGTGATCAGACACAATGTTGTTTCCAGGAATGGGTGTCATACCCAGTTTAGCTCAGCGCTGGATATGATTGCCAGTCCTATACACACTTTTTGCTATACTGTGACTTGTAACATGGAATCAGAAAGTGCCTTCTCAAAGGAATGTGCGATTCCTTCTGAAGGCCCAAAACGGGAATCTGTGCCAAAACTTGTTTAGGTATTGTGTGATCCTTACTAGCTGGAAGGAAGGGAGATGGGGCATGAAGTTATTTCCAGGATTTGGTGCTATACATGGTTTGGCTCAGCTCCACTCTGTATTGCCAGTCCTATACTAACCTGTTGCCAGACTTGCCCTGAGAAGCCGGGATCAGAACACTGCCTTCTGGAAGGCATGTGAGATTCGTTCTCAAGCGCCGTAAATGGCATCATGTTCTCAACCTAGTTTTTGTGTGTCATCCTTACGAGATGGAAGGGAGAGTGATCAGGCACTATTTTTTTTCCAGGCATGGTTATCATACCCAGTTTTGCTCAGCTCTATGTATATTTGCCAATCGTATACAACCTGCTGCTAGACAGTGACTTGGAACAAGGAACTAGAAATTGCTGTCTCAAAGAAACGTGTCACTCCTTCTGAAGGCCCAAAACTGGAATCTGTGCCAAAACTTGTATAGGTATTATGGGATCCTTACTAGCTGGAAGGAAGGGAGATGGGGCATGAAGTTATTTCCGGGAATGTGTGCTATACATGATTTGGCTCAGCTCCACTCTGGATTGTCAGTTTTATATAAACCTCTTCCCAAACATGCCCTGACAAGCTGGGATCAGAATACTGCCTTCAGATAGGCATGTGAGAATCCTTCTCAAGGGCCGTAAATGGCATCATGTTCTGAACCTGGTTTAGGTGTGTGATCCTTAAGAGATGGAAGGGAGAGTGATCAGGCACAAAGTTATTTCCAAGAATGGGTGTCATACCCAGTTTAGCTCAGATCTAGATATGATTGCCAGTACTATACAAACGTGTTGCAAGACAGAGACTTGCAACTTGGCCTGAGAAAGTCCTTCCTCATAAGAACGTGTGATTTTGTCTCAAGGTCTCAAGCAGAAATCTGTGCCAAAACTTGTTTAGGTATTGTGTGATCCTTACTAACTGTAAAGAAGGGAGAAGGGGCATCAAGTTATTTCCATGTATGGGTCTGAAAGCCAGTTTAACTCAGCTTTATGTATGATTGCCAGCCCTATACAAACTTGTTGCTGGACAGCGACTTGGAACTTTGAATCAGAAAGTGCCTTCTCAAGGGAACATGCCATTCCTTCCACTGGCCCAAAATGGGAGTCTGTGCTAAAGGTTGTTTAGGTATTATGTGATGCTTACAAGCTGGAAAGAAGGGAGATTGGGCATGAAGTTATTTCCAATATTGTGTGTAATACCCAGTTTAGCTCAGCTCTAGGTATGATTGCCAGTCCCATACAAACTTGTTGCTACTCAGCGACTTGGAAATTGGAATCAGAAAGTGCCTTCTTAAAGGAATGTGCAATTCCTTCCGAAGGCCAAAAATGGGAATCTGTGCCAAATCTGGTTTAGGTATTATGTGACCCTTACTAGCCAGAAGGAAGGGAGATGGTGCATCAATTTATTTCCAGGATTGAGTGTCATACCCAGTTTAGCTCATCTCTAGGTATGATTGCCAGTTGTATACAAAATTCTTGCTACACAGGACCTGCAACTTGGAATAAGAGAGTGCCTGCTCAATGGAACATGGGATTCCGTCTGAATGGCCAAAGCGTTAATCTCTGACAAAACTTTTCATTATTATGTCATCCTTACTACCTGAAAGGTAGGGAGATGTGGAAGGAAGTTATTTCCAGAAATGGGAGACAGACATGGTTTGACTCAGCTATACTCTGGATTCCCAGTCCTATGCAATCTTCTTCTCAGGCATGCCCTGACAAGCCTGGATCAGAACACTGCCCTCTGAAAGGCATCAGAGATTCCTTCTCAAAGGCCGTAAATGGCATCATGTTCTAAACCTGGTTTAGGTGTGTGATCATTATGAGATGGATGGGAGAGAGATCAGGCACAACATTATTTCCAGGAATGTATGTCACCCCCAGTTGAGCTCAGCTCTAGGTATGATTGCCAGTCCTATACAAACTTGTTGCTAAAGAGCGACTTGGAACTTGGAATCAGAAAGTGTCTTCTCAAAGGAATGTGCGATTCCTTCTGAAGGCCCAAAATGGGAATCTGTTCCAAAACTTGTTTAGGAATTATGTGATCCTTACTATCTGGAAGGAAGGGAGGTGGGGCATGAAGTTATTTCCAGGAATGGGTACTATACATGGTTTGGCTCTGCTCCTCTGTGAATTGCCAGTCCTATACAAACCACTTCTCAAACTTTCCCTGACAAGCCAGAATCAGATAACTGCTTTCTGAAAGGCATGTGAGATTCCTTCTCAATGGCCATCAATGGCATCAAGTTCTAAACCTGGTTTAGGTGTGTGATCCTTATGAGATGGAAGGGAGAGAGATCAGACAAATGTTATTTCCAGGAATGGGTGTCATACCCAGTTTAGCTCAGCTATAAGTATGATTGTCACTCCTATGTAAACTTCCTGCTAGACAGTGACTTGGATCATGGAATCAGAAAGTGCCTTCTCAAAGGAATGTGTGAATGCTTCTGAAGGCACAAAATGGGAATCTGTGCCAAAACCTGTTTAGGTATTATGTTTTCCTTACTAGCTGGAAAGAAGGGAGATGGGGCATAATGTTATTTCCAGGAATGGGTTCCAAACATGGTTTGGCTCAGCTCCACTCTGGATTCCCAGTCCTATGCAAACCTGTTGATAGACCTGCCCTGACAAGCTGGGATCAGAACACTGCCTTATGAAAGGCATGTGAAAATACTTGTCAAGGGCCGTAAATGGCATCATGTTCTAAACCTGGTTTAGGTGTGTGATACTTACGAGATGGAAAGGACAGGGATCAGACACAAAGGTATTTCCAGGAATGGGTGTCATACCCAGTTTAGGTCAGCTCTAGGGATGATTGTCTGTCCTATACAAACTTGTTCCTAGTCACGGTCTTGCAACTTGGAATCAGAAAGTGCTTCCTGAAAGGAACATGCGATTTATTCTCAAGGCCTCAAACAGAAATCTGTGCCAAAACTTGTTTAGGTATTATGTGATCCTTACTAGTTGGAAAGAAGGGAGACGGGACATGAAGTTATTTCCAGGAATGGGTGCTATACCTGTTTTGGCTCAGCTCCACTCTGGATTGCCAGTCCTATACAAACCTGTTGGCAGACCTGCTCTGAGAAGCCAGGGTCAGAACACTGCCTTCTGAAAGGCATGTGAGATTCCTTCTCATTGGCTGTAAATGGCATCATGTTCAAAAACTGGTTAAGGTTTGTGATCCCTATGAGTTGGAACAGAGAGAGATCAGGCATAAAGTTATTTCCAGGAATGTGTCATACTGAGCTTAGCTCAGCTCTAGGGAAGATTGTCAGTCCTATACATACTTCTTGCCAAACTGCGACTTGGAACTTGGAATAAGAAATTGCCTTCTCAAAGGAAGGTGTGATTCATTCGGAAGGCCCAAAACAGGAATCTGTGCCAAAACTTCTTTGGGTATTACGTGATCCTTACTAGCTGGAAGGAAGGGAGATGGGGCATGTAGTTATTTCCATGAATGGGTGCTATACATTGTCAGGCTTAACTCCACTCTTCATTGCCAGGCCTATGCAAACCTCTTCCAGGACACGCCCTTAAAACCGGCATAAGTACGCAGCCTTCTGAAAGGCATGTGAGAATCCTTCTCCAGGGCCATAAATTGCATCATGTTGTAAACCTGATTTAGGTGTGTGATCCTTACAAGATGGAAGGGAGAGGGATTAGGCACAAAATTATTTCCAGAAATGGGTGTCATACCCAGGTTAGGTCAGATCTAGGTATGATTGCCAGTCGTATAAAAACTTGTTGCTAGACATTGACTGAGAACTTGAATTCCCAAGGTGCCTTCTCAAAGGAACATCCGATTCCTTGAAGGGGCAAAACTGGAATCTGTGTCAAAATTTGTTTAGATTTTATGTGATACTTACTAGCTGGAAGGAACGGAGATGGGGCATGAAGTTATTTCCAGGAATGGGTGTCATAGCCAGTTTAGCTCAGCTCTAGATATGATTGCCAGTCATATACCAACTTGTTGCTAGATAGCAACTAGCGACTTGGAGTCCGAAGCGCCTGCTCAAAGGAACATGCGTTTCCTTGTGAAGGCCCAAAACGGGAATCTGTGCCAAAACCTGTTTAGGTATTATGTGATCATTACTAGCTGGAAGGATGAGAGATGGGGCATGAAGTTTTTTGTAGGAATGGGTGCTATACATGGTTTGGCTCAGCTCCACTCTGCATTGCCAGTACTATAAAAACCTGTTGCCAGACCTGCACTGAGAAGCTGGGATCAGAACATTGTCTTCTGAAATGCATGTGAGATTTCTGCTCAATGGCAGTAAATGGTATCATGTTCAAAAACTGGTTAATGTGTGTGATCCTTATGATGTGGAACAGAGAGAGATCACGCACAAAGTTATTTCCAGGAATATATGTCATACTGAGCTTAGCTCAGCTCTAAGGAAGATTGTCAGTCTTATACATACTTCTTGCCAAACAGTGACTTGGAACTTGGAATCAGAAAGTGCCTTCTCAAAGGAAAGTGTGATTCCTTCAGAAGGCCAAAAAGGGGAATCTGTGCCAAAACTTCTTTGGGTATTATGTGATCCTTACTGGCTGGAAGGAAGGGAGATGGGGTATGATGTTATTTCCATGAATGGGTGCTGTACATGGTTAGGCTCAGCTCTACTATTCATTGCCAGTCCTAAACAAACCTCTTCCATGACACTCTCTAAAATCCGGCATAAGTACACAGCCTTCTGAAAGGCACGTGAAAATCCTTCTCCAGGGCCGTACATTGCATCATGTTGCAAACGTGGTTTAAGTGTGTGATCCTTACGAGATGGAAGGGAGAGGTAGTAGGCACAAAATTATTTCCAGATATGGGTTTCATACCCAGGTTAGATAAGCTCTAGGTATGATTGCCAGTCCTATACAAACTTGTTGGTAGACATTGACTGAGATGGTGGATTCTGATGGTGCCTTCTCGAAGGAACGTGAGTTTCCTTGAAGGCCCCAAACTGGAATTTATGTCAAAATTTGTTTAGATTTCATGTGATCCTTACTAGCTGTGCGGAGGGGATATGCAGCATGAAGTTATTTCCAGGAATGGGTGTTATAGCCAGTTTAGCTCAGCTCTCGGTATGATTCCCAGCGTTATACTAACTTGTTGCTAGACAGCGACTTGTTACTTGGAATCAGAAGTGCCTGCTCAAAGGAACGTGCGATTCCTTCTTCATGTCCAAAACAGTAATCTGTGCAAAAACTTGTTTTGGTATTATGTGATCCTTAATAGCTGGGCGGAAGGGAGATGAGGCATGAAGTTATTTCCAGCAATGGGTGGTATAGATGGTTTGGCTCAGCTGCACTCTGTATTGCCATTCCTATACAAACCTGTTGCCACACCTGCACTGACAAGCTGGAATCAGAACACTGCCTTCTGAAAGTAAGGTGAGGTTCCTTCTTAATGGCCATAAATGGCATCATGTTCTAAACCTGGTATAGGCATGTGATCCTTACGAGATGGAAGGGAGAGTGATCAGGCAAAAAGTCATTTCCAGGAATGGGTGTCATACCCATTTTAGCTCAGCTCTAGGTATGATTGCCAGTCCTACTCAAACTTGTTGCTAGACAGTGACTTGCAACTTGGAATCAGAAAGTGCCTACTCAAAGGAACGTGTGATTCCTTCTTAATGCCCAAAATGGGAGTCTGTGACAAAACTTGTTTATGTATCATGTGACCCTTTCTAGCTGGAAGGGACGGAGATGGGGCATGGAGTTATTTCCGGGAGAGTGCTATAGATGGTTTGGCTCAAGTCCACTCTTGATTTCCAGTCCTATACAAACCTGTTGCCAGACTTGGCCTGACAAGCCGGGTTCAGAACACTGCCTTATGATAGGCATGTGAGATTCCTTCTAAAGGACCCCAAATGGCATCATGTTCTAAATCTCGTTTAGGTGTCTGATCCTTATGAGATCGAAGGGAGAGGCAACAGGCACAAAGTTATTTCCTGGAATGTGTTTCATACCCAGTTTGCCTCAGCTCTAGGTATGATTGCCAGTCCTATACAAACTTGTTGCCAGACAGCGACTTGGCACATGGAATCAGAATGTGCCTTCTCAAAGGAATGTGTGATTCCTTGTGAAGGCCCAAAATGGGAATCTGTGACAAAACTTGTTTAGCTAATATGTGATTCTTACCAGCTGGAAGGAAGGGAGATGGGGCATGAAGTTATTTCTTAGAATGGGTGTCATAGCCAGTTTAGCTCAGCTCTAGGTATGATTGCCACTCCCATACATACTTGTTGATAGACAGCGACTTGGAACTTTGAATCAGAAATGGCCTTCTCAAAGGAATGTGTGTTTCCTTCTGAAGTCACAAGATGGGAATCGGTTCCCAAATTTGTTTAGGTATTACGTGATCCTTACTAGCTGGAAGCAAGGGAGATGGGGCCTGAAGTTATTTCCAGGAATCTGTGCTAGACATGGATTGTCTCAGCTATACTCTGGATTCCCAGTCCTATACTAACCTGTTGCCAGACTTGCCCTGACAAGCTGGGAACAGCAAACAGCCTTCTGAAAGGCATGTGAGAGTCCTTCACAAGGGCCCTAATGGCATCATGTTCTAAACCTGGTATAGGTGTGTGATCCCTACACAATTGAAGGGACAGAGAACAGGCACAAAGTTATTTCCAGGAATGGGTGTCATACCCAGTTTGGCTGAGCTCTAGTTATGAGTGTCAGTCCTATACAAACTTGTGGCTAGACAGCAACTTGGAACTTGGAATCAGAAAGAGCCTTCTCAAAGGAATGTGTGATTCTTTCTGAGGGCCCAAAACCAGAATATGTTACAAAATTTGTTTAGGTATTATGTGATCCTTACTAGCTGGAAGGTAGGGAGATGTGGTATAAAGTTATTTCCAGGAATGGAAGCCAGACATCGTTAGGCTCAGCTCCACTCTAGATTCACATTCCCATACAAACTTGTTCCCACACCTGCCTTGACAAGCCGGGACCAGAACACTTCCATCTGAAAGGAATGTGTGCTTCCTTCTCAAGGGCTCTAAATGGCATCATGTTCTAAACCTGGTTTAGGTGTGTGATCCTTACAAGATGGAAGTGAGAGAGATCAGGCACAAAGTTATTTCCAGGAAAGAGTGTCATACCCAGTTCAGCTCAGCTATAAGTATGATTGCCAGTCCTATACAAACTTGTTGCTAGACAGCATCCTGGAATTTGGAATCAGAAAGTCCCTTCTCTAAGGAACGTGGGATTCCCTCTGAAAGGCCGAAAAGGGTAATCTATTCCCAAATTTGTTTAGGTATTATTTTATCCTTACTAGCTAGAATGAAGGGAGATGGGGCATGAACTTATTTACAGGATTGGCTGCTAGATATTGTTTGGCTCAGCTCTACTCTGGATTCCCAATGCTAAACAATCCTGTTTCAGGACTTGCATTGACAAGCCAGGATCAGAACACTGCCTTCTGAAAGGCATGTGAGAGTCCTTCTCAAGGACCCTAAATGGAATCATGGTCTAAACCTGGGTTAGTTGTGTGATCCTTACGAGAAGGAAAGGAGAGGGATCAGGCACAAAGTTATTTGCATGAATGGGTGTCATACAATGTTTAGCTAAGCTCTAGGTATGATTGCCAGTCCTATACAAACTTGTTGGTAGACATTGACTGAGATGGTGGAATCCGATGGTGCCTTCTCAAAGGAATGTGAGTTTCCTTGAAGGCCCCAAACTGGAATTTATGTCAAAAGCTTGCTAGACAGCAGCTTGGAACTTGGAATCAGAAAGTGCCTTCTCAAAGGAAAGTGTGATTCCTTCTGAAGGCCTAAAACGGCAATCTGTCACAAAATTTGTTTAGGTATTATGTGATCCCTACTAGCTGGGAGGAAGTGAGATGGGTCCTGAAGTTATTTCCAGGAACGAGTGCTAGACATGCTTTTGCTCAGCTCTACTCTGGATTCCCAATCCAATATAAACCTGTTCCCAGACATGCGCTGACAATCTGGGATCTGAACACTGCCTTCTGAAAGGCATGTGAGATTCCTTCTCTAGGGTCCTAAATGGCATCATGTTCTAAACTTGGTTTAGGTGTGTGATCATTTTGAGATAGAAAGCAGAGTGATCTAGTACATAGTTATTTCCAGGAATGGGTGTCATACCCAGTTTAGCTCAGCTCTAGGTATGATTGCCAGTCCTTTACAAAATATTTGCCTGACAGTGACATGGAACGTGGAATCACAAAGTTCCTTCTCAAAGAAAGGTGGGTTTCCTTGTGAAGGCCCAAATTGGGAATCTGTCCCAAAATTTGTTTAGGTATTATGTGTTCTTTACTAGCTGGAATGATGAGAAATGTGGCCTGAAGTTATTTCCAGAAATGGGTGCTAAACCTGGTTTGACTCACTTCTACGCTGGATTCCCACTCATATAGAAAGCTATTCCCAGACCTGCCCTGACAAGCCTTGATCATAACACTGCCTTCTGAAAGGCATGTGACATTCCTTCTCTAGGGCCCTAAATGGCGTCATGTTCTAAATCTGGTTTAAGTGTGTGATCCTTAGGAGATGGAACGGAAAGTGATCAGGCGGAAAGTTATTTCCAGGAATGGGTGTCATACCCAGTTTAGCTCAGATCTAGGTATGATCGCCAGTCCTATAAAAACTTGTTACTAGACAGCGACTTGGAACTTGGAATGAGAAAGTAACTTCTCAAAGCAACATGCGATTACTTCTGAAGGCCCCAAACTGGAATCTGTCCCAAAAGTTGTTTAGGGACTATGTGATACTTATTAGCTTGAAGTAAGGGAGATGAGGCAGGAAGTTGTTTCCAGGAATGGGTGCTAGATGTGATTTGGCTCCGCTGTACTCTGGATTCACAGTCCTAGACAAACCTATTCCCAGAACTGCTCTCAAGCTGAGATCAGAGCACGGCCTTCTGAAAGGTATGTGAGATTCCTTTTCAAGGGCCCTAAATATCATCATGTCCTAAACCTGGTTTAGATGTGTGATCCTTACGATCTGGAAGAGAGAATGATCAGGCACAAAGGTATTTCCAGGAATGGGTGTCATTCCCAGTTTAGCTCAAATCAAGTTATGATTGCCAGTCTGATACAAACATGTTGTTAGGCTTACTATGCTGGCAGGAAGAGGTGCCAATTCTGGTGCCATGCTCAGGTCGTCTGGATGGTTGGCTATGCTCACGTGCTTTGTCCAAAGAAGGCTGGCCAACCAGCTGAACCAGCCACCTGGGCCAGGCCCCTTTCAAGTGGACAAGTTCCCAAGGAAAAAGCCCGTGGGCCTGCCACCAAGTTTCCTGGGGTCTGTCATGGGCCCCAGCAGAGAAGGAAGTAGCCTGGCAACCAGTGTGCCAGACCTGAGATCTGGCGGCCTCCTAAACCTGGGTCCCAGTCCTGCCCAGGTCTCCTGAGGAACCACGACAATGTTCTTGGCAGTTGTGTGTTGGGTGGGACTGGTGGTGATAATTTCCTGGGATGCCCTGGGAGAAGGCGCCTGGGGATGGGCTGGCCCTGGCCAGGACTGAGGTAGTGATGCAGCTCAGGGCTGTCGGGGGCAGAGAGAGAATCTTCCTCCACCCCTTCCTTTAAGGTTCTTATGGCTGGCCAAATGCTTCATAAATCAGGTTAGTTGGAGAAAATAATACAAAGCTTAAGTACATGTGTACATGGGAGAAACCCGGGAAACTGTGTCTCTCAACACAATGGCATAGATTCTCCTCTTATATTCTATCTTCTCTGAAATACAAAGGAGGACGTTGGGGGTGGGGTTTTGGTATTTGAGAGGGGCAGAAGACAATTGTTATGGAGTGGGACATGTAAATGATTGTCTGAACCGTTTCCCCTGCACTAGGGTCGGGTCCAGATGGTACAGCATGCAGGTGAGCAGGAACCTGCCTCTCTGTGGTGGGGCTGGCACCAAGGAGGTCATGGGGGTGGTGGGTGGAAGTGGGATGGCATGTGAGTTGGCACTATTCGTGGAGACAGTGACTCAGAGTTCAAGGATCTCTCTCTCTCTCTCTCTCTCTCTCTCTCTCTCTCACCCCCTCTCTCTGAGGGACCTGAGGAGAGGAGATTGGCACGACCTGCCCACCTCGCCTACCTTTCCCAGGGGCCCTTCTTTCTCAGGCCACTCCGGGAGCCTTGCAGTCTTGGGTTCAACCCGTCAGGCCAAGGGGGCATGTGTGGCCACCGGGGCCTACGGCGGGCCTCGGGGATCCTCAGTGAAGTTCCTGCATGTCCGCCAGACTCTGACAGGCTGGGGCACTCTCTCGCGGCTGCCAGGTGCAGGTCAAGAAGGAATGCAACCATCCTTGACTTGACTTCAGGTGTTGTCTCCCACCCATCCCCCACTTCCACTCAGCTCACCAGCTGCATCCTTTTGGAAGTGGTGGTCTGGCCCTGGTGGCCAAAGGCGGACTTGGGTGTGAGGTGAAGGCTCTGCCTTGGCCAGCTGTTTCTTGCCAGGCCTCATCTCTTCCTGGAAAGACAAAACCATGGCCTCACCCCATGCCTGCAATTTTGAACTCCAGCCAGGTGGAGGCTCCCTCAGGATACCAGCCTCCTTTGGACAAAGCAGGTGAGCCGAGCCAGCCTTCCAGTCGCCCTGGGCATGGCAACTGTGGCCTCAGGCAGGGGTCCCACTTGTGCCATCCATTGCAGATTTCTCCCCAGAGCCATGGCCTGGGCACTAGGAAGGCCAGGCCTTCCCAACTCCAGAGAAGAGGCTGGGACCTGTCACCGGAAGGGCTTGCCCAGTGTGGCCCCAGCTCCCTAGGCCTGAGGCCTGCTGGGGCCACACTCAGTGCATTGCCATATGCCTGTCTCGGCCCTTCTGTCTGCACAGAGCCTTTCCTCCACCTGGCTGGAGTCGAAAAGTGTGGGCGTGGAGTGAGGCCATGGTTTTGTCTTTCCAGGAAAAAATGAGGCCCAGCACAAAGCAGCTGGCCAAGGCAGAGGCTTGATCTTGCACCCCAGTCCACCCTTGGCCACCAGGTCCAGACCACCACTTCCAAAGAAGGGAAGCAGCCGGCGAGCTGAGAGGAAGCGGGGGATTGGAGGGAGACAATGGCTGAAGCCATGTCAAGAAAGGGGGTGGTCCTTCTTGACCTGCACCTGGCAGGCCTGAGAGAGCGCCCCCGCCTGTCAGAGCCTGGCAGGCAGGCGGGGCCTTCACTGAGGACCCCAGAGACCCACCCCATACCATGGCAGCTGCACTTGGGCCCTTGGCCTGACAGGTTGAACCCATAGGGCTCCTGGAGCTTCCAGAGAAAGAAGGACCCATGTGAGAGGTAGGCGAGGTGGGCAGGGTGCGCCAACCTCCTCTCCTCAGGTCCCTGAGAGAAAGACAGAGAGAGAGAGAGAGACAGAGAGAGAGAGAGATCCCTGATCTCTGAGTCGCTGTCACCATGACTGGTGCCAACTCACATGCCATCCCACTTCCACCAACCACCCCCATAACCTACTCAGGCCAGCCCCACCACAGAGAGGCTGGTTCCTGGTTCCTCCATGCTGTCCCTTCCAGACATCACCCCAGTGCAGAGGAAATGGTTCAGACAATCGTTTACATGTCCCACTCCATGACAATTGTCTTCTGCCCCTCTCAAATCCCAAAACCCCACCCCCAACATCTTCCTTTCTTTTTAGGTGAAGATAGTATATAAGAGGAGAATCTCTGCTATTGTGTTCAGAGACTCAATTTCCCGGGTTTCTCACATGTACACATGTACTTAAGCTTAGTATTATTTCCTCCAGCTAACCTGATTTGTTAAGCATTTGGCCAGGCATAAGAACCTTAAGGGAAGGGGCAAAGAGGGATTCTCTCTCTGCCCCCAACAACCCTGATCTGGGTAAGTCCCTCAGTCCTGGTCAGGGCCAGGCCATCCCCAATGCCCTCTCCTGGGGCATCACAGGAAAGGTTCACCGCCAGCCCCACCCCACACGCCACTGCCAAGACCATCATCGACCTCCCTTGTGTGGCCTGGGCAGGATGGGGACCCAGGTCTGGGAGGCTGCCAGATCTCAGGTCTGGCACACCACTTGCCAGGCTGCTTCCTGCTCTGCCAGGGCCCAGCACAAGCCCCAGGAAACTTGGCGGCAGGCCCCAGGGCTTTTTCATCTGGAACTTGTCCACTTGAAAGGGGCCTGGCCCAGGTGGCTGATTCGGCTGGTTGGCCAGATTCCTTTGGACAAAGCAGGCGCGCCAGGCCAGCCTTCCAGTCTCCCTGGTCACGGCACATGCGCCCTCAGGCAGAGGGCCCCACGCATGCCCTCCATCATGGATTTCTCCCCAGAGCCATGTCCTGGGCTCTAGGAAGGCCAGGCCCTCATGACTCCAGAGAAGAGACTGGGACGTGTCATCAGAAGGGCTGGCCCAGTGTTGCCACATCTCCCTAGGCCTGTGGCCTGCTGGTGCCACACTCACTGCTTGGCCATATGCTTGTCTTGGCCCTTCTTACTCCACAGAGCCTTTCCTCCACCTGGCTGGAGTTGAAATGTGCGGGCGTGGGGTGAGGCTGCGGTTTTGCCTTTCCAGGAAGAAATGAAGTCATCAGACATCACTTGTAATTGCTACAGATTTGGGTAAATTCCTCTCTTTTGAGGTTTCCCCAAAATATTTTGAAGTTCCTTGTACCTGCCAGATAAGTGACATTCTTTACTTATCCTGCTAAGTGTTGCTTGGAACATAAGGTACCAGGCCAATAGTTCCACGTGGCTTTATTCCATAAAGTCCAATCTTCATTCTTCAAAAGCTGTATAGCTATATCGCAGATACGATGTTCCAGTCACAGCCTTGGTAATATAACCAATGTTTCCAATTGCGTCCTGTTATAAGGAGAAGAGATTCTTATAGAACTTATGCAAATAAATATATTGCCATTAAAACAACACTATTCACTTACTAAGAGTTTACAAATCCTGGAGGGATCAGGTAGAGAGAAAAAGAAATGAGGCCCAGGCCCAAGAAGCAGCTGACCGAGCCAGAGCCTTGACCTGGCACCCCAGTCTGCCTTTGGCCACCAGGTCCAGACTACCGCTTCTAAAGAAGGGAAGCGTCTGGTGAGCTGAATGGAAGTGGGGGATGGGAGGGAGACAACAGCTGAAGCCAAGTCAAGAACGGTGGCGTTCCTTCTTGACATGCACCTGGCAGGCGCCAGAGAGGGCCCCAGCTGGTCAGAGCCTGGCGGGCTGGCAGGGCCTTCACTAAGGACCCCTGAGGCCTGCCCTAGGCCCTGGCAGCCACCCATGCGCCCTTGGCCTGAGGGGTTGAACTAAAGCCCCCAGGGCTCCTGAAGCAGCCAGAGAAAGAAGGGCCCATGGGACAGGCAGGTGAGGTGGGCAGGGCACGCTGTGGGTGAAGGGGGAGAATCCCCCTCTGCCCTTCAACATAAGCTTTTAAATCTGCTTTGCTGGAACTTTTTATAAGGAATCTCACATTGAACTTCAAAGGCCTCTCGAGGCCAGGAAAGCCAAGCCAAGGATTTTGTCATCAGACTTCACCTGCAATTGCTACAGATTTGGGTAAATTCCTCTCTTTCGAGGATTCCCCAAAATATTTTGAAGTTCCTTTTACCTGCCAGATAAGTGACATTCTTTACTTATCCTGCTAAGTGTTGCTTGGAACGTAAGGTACCAGGCCAATAGTTCCACGTGGCTTTATTCCATAAAGTCCAATCTTCATTCTTCAAAAGCTGTATAGCTATATCGCAGATATGATGTTCCAGTCACAGCCTTGGTAATATAACCAATGTTTCCAATTGTGTCCTATTATAAGGAGAAGAGATTCTTATTGAACTTATGCAAATAAATATATTGCCATGAAAACAACAATACTCACTTGCTAAGAGTTTACAAATCCTGGAGGGATCAGGTAGAGAGAAAAAGATAAATATTTAAATTTTGCTTACAAAAGTATCATTTACCAAATTGCTATAAATCGTAGCAAGCTCAGGAGAAAAGACAAAAGTTTTCCTTAAATCTGAAAAAATAAAACATTAAAAATTCAGCAATACTTCAAATGAAAAATCATAAAAATTATAATCATCCTTATCAGTTCATTCAGTCCTGTGTAATCCATTCTTGATCCCCATCTTTTTGTTAGCGGCTTCATGAGGTCATCAGTCTCTACATCAGAGTTCTGTAATTTTTTACCCAGTTCAGTTTTATGATCAGCAAGTTTGTCAGAAACCTGTATTCCACATTAAACTTTAAAGTCCTTTCCATGAATTTCTGCTAAGATGAAACATGTTTTGTAAAAGCATTAGTGCAAAGAAATGTCTGTACACAAGACCTCAAAATGTCAATTGACAAAGAAATTTGGTTAATTTTGTGATAGACAACACTTTA
>CM053558.1:61679971-61714477 GCA_028646465.1 Rhinoceros unicornis | reverse complement strand
AGGAGCAGCAGGGGCCTGGCTTCCTGAGGACAGGTTTAGGCTGAGGACTAAACCCACCCCAACCACCCAACAGCCTGGAAGAAGCTACATCCAGCAGGATGGATGTGCATGGAAGCCAAAGACCTGCTGATGGTGCCAGCTCGGCAACTCGTCCTGGAACAGCCCAGCCAACACCCCTATGTCACATGACCAGGGCCTCCTGCCAAAAAATGGCACCACACCAGCCCGTGGGCCGACCAGATCCCTCCACTTGTTATTCTGGACAAGGTAGATGGGAAGGTTTCAGAGAAAGTTCAAGTGAGAAACTATCAAAACCACAGCCTGCCCAGTCCCCCTCCCCCTCTCTCCCATCCTCTCTTTCCAGATCCCCAGCCTCCACTCTACCTTGGACATCAGTTCTCTGCTCAAGGACTCGTCTTGGCTATAGAGCTACTTCAGTTTTTCAGAGCTTTCCTTGAGGGGAGGAGAAAGAGGGAAGGATAAATTTAGGGATAACGTGAGGGGTCTGAGTGCAAATCCCTTTTCTTTGACAGCCCAACAGATTCAACCTGCCTGGAGGAGTGTTCTCACTGGGCTCCTCTGAGTGCTAAGGTGTTGTGGGACTGGGAGGGGGCTCTCCTGTTGCTTACTGGGGTCTCCACTCCCCAGCTCTACAGAGCAGCTCTGTTTTGACCACTTTGAGTTTCAAGTGGGCGTAGATTTCTTTTGCTATAAACACTTGAATATCTACAATGTGGCTCAACCCAGTACCTGGCATTTAGGGAAATCAAGTCCTGAAGCAGAACTGGTGCACTAAAGACACCAGGAGACTTAGAGAACCCCCGTGGAGGCCCCAGCCCTGTCCCCAGCATTTGCTGCCTCCCAGGAATTCCCAGCTGACTGATGGGGCAATGGCAGACATAGAGGAGCTCCCCCATCCACCCTGGTCCTCCTATGGAGAGGGGCCTACCCACCAGGAAACTTCTCCCGTGTGTTCTTCAGGTGGCTTGTGGAGGTTTTCTGCAGAGCAGAGATGACAGTGTGGGGCGAGGAGAAGTTCTTCAGGATCTCACACTCCCGGGGAAGGGAAGGGAATGAGCCGTGAGGTGGAGGCTGGAGCCCCGCTTGCTCTAGCTTCAGTCCTCTTCTATTTAAATCCTACATACCTGGCCCACCTGGATGCATTGCTCCACCACCCTCACCCTGTCCTGGGCTGGCATGCTCGGGTCCCTGAGGCAGGTCGTAATGACGAGGGTGGCCACCCTTCTGAAGTGGTCGACAGTGGCCTGGACAGTGGGTGCCAGGTGCTCATTGCCGGGCTTGTTCCTCTTGCCCCAGGTGGATCCCAGGCACTGAGTGGGCACCACCTTCTGGAAGAGCTCCTGGAGAACAGGGGGAGTGTCACCCAGCCCTGCCACATGCCAGCTCTGTGTCCACAGTCCCCAGAGTCCCACAAAGGGGTCACAGATTAGAGCTGGAGCTCAGGAAGCTCAGGATGTGGCCTGAGCCTTGTGAGAGTCCCTGGGTTTTCTTCTCTGTCCACTGAGGGCACCCAGCACAGGATGACCCAGGACCCAAGACTGGCAAGGAAGGGAGAGAGGCATTTGCACACAGCCCATCCTGGCTAACTCCAAGCTCCATAAGGTGGCTCAACTAGGCTCATCCCAAGGGGACATCTTCCACCACCCTGATCCCCCTCCGGTCCCACTCCCCATTCTGATGCACATTCCCCCATGGCAGCTACAACCACAGGCCTTGTCTGTCTCCCTTGTAGTGAAGTACACATCAGGTGTCTAAAAAGTCCTGAGGCTGTTGAGCCTCCTGAGCAGACGGTTGGGCTACTGTGGACCTGGCTGCACACAGAGAGTTCCCCTCCACCACTGATGGGCCAGGCCCTGCCCAGCCTTCCATCTCTTCTACCTCCCGGAGTCCCCACAGCCACCCTGTGAAGCAGGTCCTCTTAATGTCCACTTCTATGGTCTGCAGGTGGACAGCAAAGGCTTGGGGGTTCAGAAAGTTGCCCAGGTCATACGGTTGGTAAGGGGTGGAGTTGCGATTTGGGCCCAGATCATAGGCGTCCAGATCAGGTCTGGGGCAAGGATGGCAGAGGGAAGGCCTGCTCCACCCCACCGTGAGAGCCCAGCTGCTCAACATATCCATCAAGGTCAACTGCTCCATCACCAGCTTAGGAGGGAAGGCCATGAGGTTAGGCTTCTTCTCATGCTTCTTAACAGCCACGGGTGGAGATGGACTTCCCACTAGAAATGATGGTCTAGGTGACCCCAGATCAGCAGCTCCCACTCCTGCTGGAGCCAATGTTAGCCCTTACTCCAGCTCCAACTCTGCTGATGGAAGGGATGCTGACTCCAGCGCTAGAAGGTGTGGTGTCAACGGAGCTGGAGCCAGCTCTACCTCCACCACTGCCCACTGCTCTGCTTCTGCCATTAGCTGGAGTTCTGCAGCTGGCACTGGAGCGGGCTAAAGAGAAAGGTTCACCCACATAGCTGACTTTCCATGTGTCCTTCTAAACACAGGAAAGATCCCACTTCCCTTCCAGGAATACCCAGCCTGCAGTACCCCTTACCCTCTGGCTCTGCATCAGTGGCCTCCAGAAGCTCACATTGGGCAAGGGTAAGAGGGTCATGACAGCTGAGCTCCGAACCAGGCAAGGTTATCTTCATGTACATCCCCTTTATCTTGAAAAAGGGACAGCTCCAGTATGGTCCCGCCCTAGTTCTGGTCCAACCCCGTGATCTCAAGGTCCTGAGTGTGGAGACCCTCTGCTCCTGCTCTCATCTCAGAGCGGCACTGTATGGTGTGGGTGGCCTCGTGCACCTGCCCCTTTTGTAGTTAGTTTGTGGAGTTGAAACCATTGGGCAGCTCCTCGACGACCTCCTGAGTGGAGTTCTGCAAAGACTGCCAGGGAGCTGGACCAAAAGGAATCAGGGGCTGCCTGCACACTGCCACTGGGGTCAACCCCCAAGAGAAAGTCTGCTCCTCAGTTCAGGCACAGAGGGACATCCCTGCAAAGAACTCTGGTCAGGGAGGGAAGAAGATGAAACCTCTAGGGCTTGGTAACATATGAGAAGAGAAGCTCACCTTCTCATGCTGACAGCCATGACCTGGGCTATGAATGTGACAGACTCACCATGCTTCTGACACCTAACAAGCAGCTCCTGCCTAGGAATGGCCTGCCCCTCATGCCTTGCCTACCCCCTCCTCACATACACACATACACACACACACACGGTGAGGGGTAAGGGGTGTAGGGCTGATCAGGTGGGATCACAGTTGTGTCCTGTCCTGCACTAGCCTTTCCTGGGCTGCCCCGTCTTACCCTTCACTGCCTCCTGCCAGATGCCCAGAGGCATCGGGGATAAGGGCTGAGCCAACATCGGCCACAACCAAAAAGTTTCTCTTTCTGGGCTTTGTTGAGCCCAGATCCTCCAAAATTTGGGATACAACAAAAAATATTTTTGCCTATGGACTGTCTCAAGTCAAGTGAGCTGGATGAGGGGATGTGGGTGCCTGGTTACCAGAGTTCTAAGATCTGTTGAGGTCTATGACCAAGGAAGTGAGGTCATTTTTCAAGGTTCCTTTACCTGGGCCCCTTCTCTCAATCAGACTTGTCCAGAGCTGCCCCCTGTGCCCGGGCTGCTCACCCTCCTCCCCCATGTCATCTCCTGAAATGTACACAAGGAGCCTACACAGACCTAGCCACAGCTCCCTGGAAACCTAAGTCAGGTCCTAGCTTTGAGGAGACAGAGATAAATGCAGACTTCCTTTTTCTTACCAGTTCTGCATCCTGGGAAACTCCCTGTGCCTCTCAGGTCCTCCCCAGTCTCCAAGCCTGCACCATGGGGATCAGGCTACTTCCTAGGGATGTCACCCGGTATATAGGACATAATATCTATTACCCCTGTATGCTGGTGTCACATGTACCTAAGGCACAAACTTAGAGATGGAAGAATAACAAGAAGAGATGACAGGTAGCACAGAACACCACTCAAATCAGGCCTGGGTTCTAACAATGTGATATTGGAACAGTCGCTTCCAACTTGTCCTCATTTTCAGGTCAGCATCATGAGGGGGTTGAAACTAATGGAAATATAGATACTCCCATCCTGCGGCATAAAACCATTCAATTGTTTCCTGTTTTATGGAGAATGAGACCCAAGTGCCTCATCTTGGCCTATGAGGTGGGCAGCCTCCACAGTGGTACCCAGTAAGCCCCACCCATGGCATAGCCATCCCCGTGGAACCACTAAGTATTTAGTAACTGGCTTCTTAACATAATAACAACCAAAGTGATGGGATGTTTTATCTAAATTTTAACTAAAAAAGTCTCTCACTTCGTCTTACTCCCTCTCTCATGTTCCATCTCTCTCTCTCTCTCACTCTGTCGAATCCTTGTAACTGAGGAATGAAATACCAGTGTTTTGGGCCTGCCCAATGTGGAGGCCTATAGAGGAGAGAAGCACAGGAGTGCCCAGGCCAACAGACAGAAAGAAACTCAGACTCTCAGTCACAACTGAACCCTGAGGGCTGAGGGTGAACTTGGGGACCAGTCCTCCCCCAGTTGAGCCTCAGTTGAAGCCAGAGCCCCAACCTGTTAAACGCATTGAGGCAGAGGCATCCAGATAAAACATTCCTGATTGCTGATCCACACAAATTGTGCGATAGTCAACATTTGTAGTTTTGAAAAGCAATGTTAGGGGCAATGAAGTCAGAGAGGGAAAGGTAACTGACACAGCCTACCAGGTCCTGGCCCTACCTTCCACCCTAGCTCCTGTTCTCTCCTCACAGGCTCCATCCAGCTGCACTGGCCACCTTTCTAACCTCCGCTGGCCAAACTCACTTCTGCCTGTGAGACTCAGGACCAGTGGTGCCATCTCCCTGACACACTGCTCCCAGACTCGTGCAGGGCAGGCTCCCTTTTGTCATTCTCATCCCAGAAAATGTCACCCTAGTGAGGCGTTTCAGACCCTCCTACCCAGTGATGCCCAGCCCTCCCTCACAGCCCCCTGCTGTGTTTCTCTACAGCACTTACTCTTTTCTTGCTCATGTCTTTGCTTTTGTCCATTTCCCCTCTAGAGTGTGAGCTCCTGGCAGCCATGGACCACTTGGTCATTTTCATCCTGCACTTCGGCCCACCAGGGTACCTGGCCCAGGGTGAGTGCTCAGTGCACAGCTGCTGAATGAGTACATGGGAAGATCTTGCACCCCTCCCCCTGCTTCTGACCAACTTTGATTGTGGGGATGAACACTAGTAACAGGAGGTACAAGTTGTTTCTGAGGCAGGGGGACAGCCAGAAAAACCTCTGCTTGACACTTCGCTGCTCAAGGAGGTCAAGTAAAGCTCAGTGGACACCGAGTATATTCCAGGTTCACAACAGAAAGACTTGATGTGTATATATATTATGTAATGGTTACCAAAATAAGTTGAGTTAACATCAATCACCAAACAGAAATAAAAGGGTTTTTCCTGGTAATGAGAAGTTTTAGGATCTACCCTCTTAGCAACTTTCAAATATACCACACAGCAATGTGAACTTGAAAAGTGCTGTATATCAAGTATATTTCAATACAACTGAAAAAAATAAAAACAAAAACTCACTAGCCACCACTGACACAAGAGGCTGCCCGCCCCCTGCTGGCCAGCACGAGCACTGCAGCCCTCGCCAAAACACCAAACAGAAAGGAACCTTTCTTCGGATGTCCTCAAGACAGAGGCTCTCCAGGGTCCCAGGGGTAAAGGAGCAGGAACTGTCACCTTCGAGGGATTGGGAGAAATCTCGGGAGACTACCTTTTCCCCCATCTTGCTGTCCCCCACCAGATGTCCTCCACTCCTGAGACATACAACCTCTACCAGGACAATGCCTCCCCCCGGCCTCCAGATGAAAACCCCAAGGGTCCAACAAGGACTGGTCTTCTCTCTCATCTCTAGACTTGGTGTCCAGTGTTCTGGCATCTTCTTCCTTATCCCCAGTTCTCATCCACCCCATCCCACAAGCATCCTCAGTTCTAAATGATCTCAAGTGGGTGGAAAGCATTTTCTCAGCATTGCAGAGCACAGTAGGTCATCAACAGAGAACCTCGTCCAACAGACACGTTGAGAGTGCATGGAACCCATGGAGTCACCCACTGGATGCACTCTACTTTGTACAGGAGTACCCTCACTGAGGTCTTCTCTTCTGTTCCCAATGCCTACACAAGGGGAGGATAGGCTCATCAGAGTTCTTTGAGCCCACAGAGGTGGACTGCAGGACCCCAGTCCTGTGCTCTCCAAGCTGGGCCAGTGATGGGTCTGGAACAGGTAGAAACCTAGGAACCTCAGGGATTCCTCTGCCCATCTCTGGGCTCCTGGGCATGTATCTAGGAGAACGGATGCTATGGCCCTGTGGGAGAGCTGCCTCCAACCTCTCTTCCTCCTCCCTCTTGTCACTTCCCTGGTGTCAGCTCTCTTTTGCCTGTACCTGCATGGCCCCCACATGAGAAGTCAGTGTGAGTGGGTGTGCCTGTGCACATGTGATGATGAGGAGAGGAAAATGACCCCATATGGAGAGGGGTGGGCAGCAACACTCTAGGATCTTAATGCCTCTCATTGCCAAAGGAATCCTGAGGGAAAGGGCAGAACCTTGGCCAAGGATGCTGGAGCTCTGTCTACTCTTTGGGACCCTGACTACCTCCTGTGGTCTGGGCCAGTACTTGCCTCTTTCTGGGCCAGTTTCCCAACTGTACAGTGAGGGGTAAGATGTGCAACAGCACAAGCATGTGCTTGGCCAGGACAAGTCATCAGGTCCCATCGATACAGCAAGTATACTTTAAGTGTATTGAATACATTAATATTGCTGTGCAATCATCACCACGATCCATCTTCAGAACACTTCTCATCCTGCAAAACTGAAACTCTATACCCATTCATGAATAACTCCCCATTCCTCCTCCTCCAAGCCCCTGGCGAACACCATTCTACTTTCAGTCTCTCTGAATCTGGCGATTTCAGGAACCTCATAGAAGGGAAATCACACAAGGTTGTATTTTTGTGACTGGCTTATTTCATTTAGAGTAATATCCTGAAGGTTCATCCATGGTGTGCCATATCTTAGAATTTCCTTCCTTTCTTAAGGATGAATAATATGCCATTGTATGTATATACCACAATTTGCATATCCATACATCCCTGGACAGATACCATAGCCAGGCCCAAAACCAAACCCAAAATAAAGTGGGGCCCCAGCCAGATTTTAATCAATGGTCCCCTGGAGACTACATTCTTAAGCCATGTTTCATATGATATTTACTAAGGATCTAGTCTTGGGCCATGAGTTGCTTTTCAGAAACTCCCATTTTTCTTCCTTGAGCAAGTTTCAACTGGTTTGAGCCAATGAGACCACAAGACAGCTGGCAAGACTCAAACCGTGACTGCACAAGAGACTGGAGGATGACCTGGGGGACCAAGAACTCCCCTGCCAATCATGTTAAGGACATCGACTTTTGAATGTGGGATGTATGACAGAACATGAAAATCTTCTTGAGCAAAATGCCTAGGACTGACCCCAACCTTACCACACCCACTCCTTTGCCCTTAAAAAGCCCTTTTCAACTGCCCATTGGGGAGAAGGATTTAACCTTTGTCTCCTGTCATCCTGCTGGCCAATCTCGTAATAAAGCTTTTTCCCTTCTACAAGAGCGGGTATCCCATGGTTGGCTTAAGGGGTGCATTGGGCAGCGAGCCCTTCCTCGGTTACAATACTTGGGTGGCTTCCATGTTTTAGCTACTATGAATAATGATGCTATGAATATGGGTGTTGAAATATGTTTTGGAGAACATGCTTTCAACTTTTTGGGGGGGTATATACCCAGAAGTGGAATTGCTGGGTCCTATATAATTATAGTTTTAATTTTTTGTAGGAATTGTTGTACTGATTTCTACAGAAACCATATATTTTATATTCCCAAGACAGTGCACAAGGGTTCCAACTTCTCCACATCTTGGCCAACACTGGTTCTATTCTTTTTCTTCTTCTTCTTCTTTTTATTTTTTGATAGATGCCATCATAATGAATGTGCGGTGATCTCTCACTGTGTTTCTGATTTGCATTTCCCTAATGATTACTGATGTTGAGCATCTTTTCATATGATTATTGGTCATTTGCAGATCTTCTTTAAGGAAATGTCTAGTCATGTACTTTGTTCAATTTTGATTTGGGTTGTTTGATTTTGTTGTTGAATTTAGGAGTTCTCTATCTATTCTGGATATTAAGGCCTTGTCAGATACATGGTTTGCAAATACGGTCTCCCATTCTGTGGGTTGTACTTTTACTCTGTTGACAATGACTTTCGAGGCACAAAACTTTTTAATATCCATGAAGTCCAGCATGTGTATTTTCTTTTTATTGCCTGCTCCTTGGGTGTCATATCCATGAAATCACTACCAAATCCTCTCTTGTAAAATTTTGCCTTACGTTTTCTTCTAAGGGTATTATAGTTTTAGCTCTTACATTTACGTCTTTGATCCACTGGGAACTAAGCTTTGTATATGGTGTTAGGTAAGTGTCCAAGTTGACTCTTTCGCACGTAGATATCCACTTTTTCCAGCACAACTTCAGACTTTTCCCCATTGAATAATCTTGGCACCCTGGTCAAACATCATTTGATGACATGGGTGAGGGTTAATTTCTGGGCTCTCAATTCTGTTTCCATTGGTCAATATGTCTGTCTTTATGCCATGACAATGCTGTTTTGATACTGTAGATTTATAGTAAGTTTTCAATCAGGAAGAATCAGTCCTTCAACTTAGTACCTCCTTTCAAGATTATTTTTGGTATCTGGGCTTACTTGAGATTCCATAAGAATTTTAGAATGGGTTTTTTTCCACTTCAGCACAAAACGTCCTTGGGATTTTGATAAGGACTGCACTGGATTTGTTGATCTCTTTGGATAATGTTGACATCATCACAATAAGGAGTCTTCTAATCGATGATGAGGGGATGTCTTTCATTTCTAGTAGTGCCCGGTTGCTGTTCAGGTTGAGGGGGTGGCACTCCTTGAGGTAGTCGTGCAGAAACCCACAATTCCTCCTCACTGTGCCTTCACCATTTCTTTAGAACCCATCGACCATCAATAGAGGGGAAAATGCATGTAAAATGCACATGGGAAGTTTTCCAGAACTGGGTGTGCATGGAGCACACATTTCTTCCACTCCTCTCCATTAGCAAAAACTACAGACTGAACCAGCAGACACCAACAAATGGGTACTGTGGACTAACCCAGGGCCAGGGACTCAGGTTCCTGATAGAAGCATCTGCCAGCTCAAGTTGACCCGCTAAGCCTTTGTCTGGCACTGCGGACTAGCCAAAGGCTAAGACTGATGCTCTGGTAGAGCATCCTGTCAATCTAGACTGACCCATCGACCCTCACTGGAAAGCCAGTTAGATCAGGAGCTCAACTCAAAGACAGTGGATCTCAGATCTGAGAGGAACTTACCCACAGCAATCGGAAACAGCAAAAAAGATGGAGAACTCAAAGGTTTTGCGGGTACCAATGTCTGTGTTTCTCATCCCCAAAGCCATCAGATGTCTCCTTTGGATCCAACTGCTGTCACCAACCTGGTACAAAACAAAAAAACTGAATAAATTTTAAATATCTTATTGGCTTTATTCAACAGTTCATGAATCAGGCAGCGTCCAGTCTAGCAGAGAGAAAGGAGCTCCAAGGAGCTGTACAAAATGAAAGACTTTTATAGGCAGAAAAGAGCAAGAACAAGGAAGTTACACTAAACAAAAAAGTGGGTTGGTTACTGCAAGGTTACCTTCCTTTAGGGGATGGCAGGGCTCTATCAGGAAGATGACCACCCTGCTGCTCATCAGGTGATTTCTGATTGACTGGTTTAAGATTCCATTCCTGGGAGGGCCAAAAGTCTAATTAAGTCTTGGCTTGTTAACATGGGGCTTAGCCTAAGCGGCTCCATTTGGGCCTGGTGTCTTGTTTTAAACACATGATTTCTGCTGGTCCCTGATTTCCCCTGTTACAATATGGCTGTCCCTTCACTGACTGTTGTTGATCACACACCCACTGCACCTGCCTCCAGTCCTTTCCCTTCAACACCGTAATCTCACACACAGCTCCTCCCAACACTTTCATGACGTCTCCCACCACACGTCCCCTATACCTTCCACATTGCCAGCAAGATGATTCACAAACACCACCACCATTTATGGGCAGAGAGTGCTGCCCTTGCAATGGGATTCAGGAGTCACAGGGTCAGTCACTTGGCCTCCAACCACCTATTGTACCCCAGCTGAAGGGCTTACCTTGCGGAGATACTCAGTTGTAGCCAAGTCCATCAAACAACATCATCTTTGCCCCAGGCTTCCTTCAAATTGCTTCACTCATTTTCTAACCCAACTGCTCCTAGATGGGTCATTTTGGCATAGACTTCGAGGCCACCTTGGTGATTTTGTGCCCAGCCCCAAACAGCTCTTGGCCAACAAACACTTTAACCATATCCCCTGAAATCATATAGCACAAGTAACCAGTGAATGGGTACAAATTAGTGGTTTTACCTCGAAGACCCCTAATGAATATTTTACACCAGGAGCATCCACTTTTGGGTTTTACTTTGGGCTGATATCATAAGGCTCTCAGCCAGTGAGCTTCTTTCTTCCCCAGCCCTCTGAGCAGCTTTCTCCAGGCTATACTCTGCAATGCATCATTGTCTCTCTCTCAGCCTGCTTCCCTCAGGTCGCAGGTCCCCTGAGTTTCCTGCCCTGACTGGCTACCACCAGCCCATAGAAACAATGTCATTCATATAGCACTGGGTGTTTCAACTGTACTAGGATTGACTTACTGGACTGTGCACAGGTGTACTGGCCCTACCCACAAAAAATCAGGAAACTGAGGCAACCAAGAAGTATCGAAAACCTTAACACAACATGGACAACAACTCCATAAGAACCTATCCTAGCCCTTGTACAACAGTCTCCTGAGTTTCTTGCCTAAGTGGTTTTAGAAAATGGCCTGGCCCTAGACTGTCTATATTGGCAAAGGAAGGAGGGGTTTGTGCCTTTCCTAGAACCACTTGCTGAACGTACATCAACATAAAAGTTAAAACCTACCTCTACCAGATGGCCCAAGAGGTTAAAATATTGCATAATATTACCCAAATCTTTGAACAGATACCCTAGGCCCCCGAGATCACTAACCTATTTTCATGGACGGTCTCTCTAAGTTGGGAACAAGGGAAACGGACTGGATTTTAGACTGTTGCTTGTATAATCATAGGATTTGTTACTATTGCCCTCATCAGATGTTTACTCTCTTGGCTACAACCTGCTCTACCCCTAAGAACTCCATTAAATGCCACTATTAAATATCCCAACCAACCTAAAATTAACCAATACCCTGATTAATTAAAAAATTCAAAATTTTTATAGGGGTAAATCTGCTCAACATAGAATACACCGTTTTAAGCATTTCAAAGTACACAGTTCAGTGGCTTTTAGTACAATGATTATGTCGTGTGGCTATCACCACTAATTCCAGAACATTTTCCACACCCCCAAACAAACCCATACTCATTCACACTCTATTTTCTCCTAACCCAAGCCCATGGAAACAACTCATCTGTTTTCTCCCCCTATGGACTTGCCTATTCTGGACATTTCATTCAAATGGCATCCTGCTATCTGTTGCCTTTGTTGATGGCTTCAGTGAGCACACATGTTTCAAGGTTCACCCATGGCCTAGCATGTAGCAGTACCTTATTCCTTTTTATGACTCTATAATAACCTATATTATGAATAGGCCACATTTGGTTTATGCAGTCATAAATGGATAGAAATTTTGGTTTGTTCCACTTTTGGACCATTGTGAACAATGTCACTTTGAATGTCCAAGGGCACATTTGCTCTTTTGGACATACCTACCATGGGCCTCTCCAGGTCAATCATGATTCTATGTTTAAGATATTAAAAAATGCCAATCTGTTTTCTGCAGTGGCTACATCATTTTACTTTCCCATCAATAATGTATGTGGGTTTCCCTTTCTCCACATCTTTACCAGCACTTCTTATTTTCCATTATGTTGAATATATCCTTCATTTTGAGTGTGAAATAGTATCACACTGTGCTTTGAATTTGCATTTTCCTAAAAATTAATGATACTGAACATCTGTCTTGTGCTTATTGGCTATCTATGTATTTCCTGGAGACATGTCTATTCTAGTTGGTTACCCCTTTTCATTGACTTGTCTTTTATAATTGAGTTCTAAGAGATCTTTACATATTCTCAAAATTGGAGCCTTCTCACTTATATAAGTTGCAAATAGTAGGAGACTTCAATACGCCACTTTTAACAATGGCTAGAATATCCAGACAAAAAATCAGGAAATAGCAGATATGAAAACATTAAATACTAAATGGACCTATCAGACACACACAGAACATTTTACTGGACAGCAACAAAATGCACACTCTTCTCAAGGGCACACACACTATTTTCCAGAACAGATCATGTGTTAGGTCACAAAACCAGTCTTAGATTAAGAAGACTGAAATCATACCAAGTATCTTTTCCAAACACAATGGCATGAAACCAGAAGTCAATAACAGAAGGAAAACGGGAACATTAATAATCCGTGGAATTTTAACAAAAAACTCTTATACTTAAAAGTAGATCAAGGGTCCAGCCCCGTGCTGTAGCGGTTAAGTGCATGCACTCCACTGCTGGCAGCCCAGGTCGGATCCTGGGCTTGCACTGAAGCACCACTTGTCAGGCCATGCTGTGGTGATGTCCCACATAAAGTGGAGGAAGATGGGCAAGGATGTTAGCTGACAACCAGTCTTCCTCAGCAAAACGAGGAGGATTGGCATGGATGTTAGCTCAGGGCTGATCTTCCACACAAAATAAAGGTAGATCAAAGAAGAAATCAAAAGGAAAATTAGAAAATAGCTCAAGACATACAAAAAGAAACAATAAACACACCAAAACTTATGGGATGCAGCAAAAGTAGTAGTAAGAGGAAAGTTTATAGTGATAAATTTGTACATTTTAAGAGAAGAAAGATGTCAAAGAAACAACCTGACTTACAACACACAACATTAGAAAAAGAAAAAATGAAATCCAAAGTTAGCAGAAGGATGGAAGTCACCAAGAGGAGAGTGGAAAAAAATGAAAGACAGTACGAAAGATCAATCAAGGTAAAAGTTGATTTTTTGAAAAAATAAAATTGATAAACCCTTAGATAAAATATCTAGAAAAAAAGAGAGATGACAAATAAACTCAATCAGAAATGAAAGAGGAGGCATTACAACAGATGCTTCAGAAAGAAAAAGATCAGAAGAGACTATTCTGAACTAGTGTACACTCATAAATTGGATAACCTAGACAAAATAAATTCCTAGAAACAACCTATGAAAGCTAAATCATGAAGAAATAGAAACCTTGTAACAAATAAGCAGACTGAATCAGTAATCAAATACCTCCCAACGAGAAGGGAATTCTCCACTCTGCCTGACCTTACCACAGACCCCTGACCATCCTGCCCCAGCCCCGGGATGACTCCTGTGGACCTAGCTGGCTCCCTGTGGGCTTCTGCAAATCCAGGACCCTGGCTCACCGTGGGGCATGCCAGCTCTGGTGGACCCAAGCAGCATCCTTGACACAAGGCTCCCATCAGTCTCCTTGGAATCCAGGCCCCCCTCTCAGCCTAGGGGCTGCCATCTTCAGCAGCCCAAGGTGGCTCTTGTGACCCCAAGCAGTGTCCTTGCACCAGGTTCCTGTTGGGCTCTGGTGAATCCAGACCCTGGCTGACCCAAGTTCCTGCCTACTCCAGGCAGCCACAGGCAGCACCCACAGCCACAGGCAGCTTCTGTAGCAGGGCACCCAGTGGGCTCCCACAAACTCAGTACCCCAGGTCACTCCAGCACTTGCTGGCTCCAGCAACCCCAGGTAGATTCCATGGCACCAGGCTCCCCGGGAGCTACTGGGAACTCAGGCCCATGGCTCAGCACAACACCTGCCAGTTCCAGCAGCCATAGACAGCTCTCATGGAACCAGGCTCCTGGCAGGCTCCCACAAAACCAGGTCCCCAGCTCACTCATGTGCTTGCTGACTCAGGGGGCCCCAGGCAGCTCCCAGAGCATCAGGAACTGGCAGGTTCCCATGAACCCAGTCTTCCATCTTGACCCAGTGCCTGCTGGATTCTGCAGCCTCAGGCAGATCCTGTGGCCCCAGGCTCCCAGCAGGCTCCCAGGAATCCAGACTTCTGGCCTACCCCAGCACAAGCTGTCTCTCACAGCGCCAGGCTCCTGGCAGGCTCCGGTGAACAAAGGCTCTTAGCTCATCCCAGCAATGGCCAACTCCCATGGCCCTGGATGACTCCTGTGGCTGCAGGCTCTCAATGAGGACCTGCCAAATCAGGTTCCAGTGGGGCTACTCATGACTCAGGGTCCCAGCTGTGCCCAGGGCCAGACACAATACCATGGACACAAGCTTTCCACTCACCCCAGTACCAGGCTGCCCAAGGACTCCAGCAGCAAGCCTGCCCCTGGACGCCACCAGATGGCCTATCCAGGACCCCTAGACGGGCTGACTGTGAAGGCTTTGGTTTGCTAAAGCCAGTCTGTAAAGAGTGGAAAAGGTGTCTGCTTCTTCAAATTTGCAGACACCAATAGAAGGCCAAAAGGATCATGAATAATCAAAGACCCATGACACAACCAAAGAAAAAGAATAAAACTCCAATGGCCAACCAAGACATGGAAATATAGGAACTATGTGACCAAGGCTTCAGAACAACCCTCTTTGAAGAATTCATAAACACTAAGGAAACACGGATAGACTACTAAATGAAATAAGGAAACAGTGCATGAACAAGTGAGAAGTTCATCATAGAAACAGAAATCATTAAGGAAAAACAAACAGAAATTCTAGAGTTGAAGAACACAATGACTGAATGGAAGAATTCAATAGAGAGCTTCAAAATCAGATTCAACCATGTACAAGAAATAATTAGTGAACTAGAAGATGTGTCACTTGAAATCATCCAGTCAAAGAAACAAAAAGAAAAAAATGAATGGATAGGAACGGGCAAAGGCAGTGTGAATTATGGGTACCATGAAAAGAAATAGATAAGCATTATTAAAAGTACCAGAAGAGAAGACAGGGAGAAAGGAAAAGAAAGTTGACTTAAAAAAAATAGCAGCTGACACCTTCTCAAATCTGGGGAGAGATTTAGACATCCAAGGCCCTGAAGCTGATCTGTCACCCTAAAATTTCATACTACAACTTTCTTCTCCAAGACACATTATAACAAAACTATCTAAACTCAAATAAAGGATCAAACAACATGATCAAGTTGAACATGATGCAAATCAATCAATGTGATACACCACATTAAGAGAATGAAAGATAAAAATCATAAAATAATCTCATTCGATGCATAAAAAGCAGTTTGACAAAATTCAACGCCCCTTCATGATAAAAACTCTCAATAAAGGGTTATAGAAGGAAGGGTTTTATTATACCTGAATATAATAAAAGGTTTCCATGACAAAACCCACAGCTAATATCATATTGAACAGTGAAAGGTTGAAAGCTTTCTTGCTAAGACAAAGAACAAGACAAGGGTGCTCAGTCTCAAGAGTACTCTTCAACATGCTGTTGCAAGTCTTAACCAGAGACATTTGGCAAGAAAAAGGAATAAAATGCATCCAAATTGGAAAAGAAGAAACAAAGTGGTCTTTGTTTGCAGATGATATAATTTTACATAGAGAAATACCTAAAGATTCCCCCCAAACTGTTAGGACTAATAAACAAATTCACTCAAGCTGCAGGAGACAAAATCAACATATAGAAATCTGTTGCGTTTCTGTACACTAACAATGAACTATCTAAAAAAGATATAAAGAAAAAAATCCTAATTACAATAGCATCAAAAACACTAAAATACATATAAATAAATTTAACCAAGAAGGTGAAAGTTCTAGACACTGACAACTATAAGACATTGATGAACGAAATCAAAGACACAAAGAAATGAAGATATCTTATGTTCATGGATCAGAAGAATTAATATTGTTCAAACGTCCATGCTACCCAATGGCATCTCAAGATTAAATGCAATTCCTATTAAAATTCTCATGACATTTGTCACAGAAATAGGACAAACAATCCTAAAATTCATACGGATCCACAACGACCTCTAATAACCAAAGAAACCCAGAGGAAAAAAAGCTGAAAGCATCACAATTCCTGATTTCATACTTTATAAGAAATCTATAGTAACAAAAATGGTATGATACCAGTATAAAAAGAGACACATAGACCAAGAGAACAGAATCAAGGGCCCAGAAATAAAACCACACACATACACTTTGCTAACAGTTGACTAATCAGCTAAGAAGACTCCATGGGGAACGGATACTTTCTACAATAAATGGTCTTGGGAAAATTGGATAACCACATGCAGAAGACTGAAATTGAACCCCTATTTTACACCACTCTAAAAATGATCCCAAATTGAATTAAAGACTTAAATGTAAGACACCAAATATAAAACAACTAGAAGAAAATATAGAGAAAAGAGCCCCATGAAACTGGTCTTAACAATGATTTTTGTGGATATAAGCTCAAAAGTGCAAGAAACGAATGCAAAACGTAACAAGTGAGATGACATCAATCTAAAAAGCTTCTGCACAGCAAACGAAACAATCGGGAAGCTAAAGAGGCTCATATCCACAATATATAAGAAACTCTTATAAATCAACAGCAAAGAAACCAACAAAACAGTATGTAAATGGTCAAAGGACCTGAATAGATACTTTTCCAAAGAAGACATAAAAATGGTCAACAGGTACATGAGAAGATGCTCGTAATCACTCATCATCAGGGAAATGAAATCAAAACTAGAATGAGATATCACCTCACACCTGCTAGAATGGTTATTATCAAAGAGACAACAGAAAACAAGTGTTGGAGAGGCTGTGTAGAAAAGAGAACACTGTGCACTGTTGGTATAAATGTAAATTGCTACAGTCACTATGGAAAAAATATGGAATTTTCTCAAAAAAATAAAAACAGAAATACTATATAAATGAGCAATTCCACTTCTGGTTGTATATCCAAAGGAATTGAAATCACTATTCTGAAGAGATATCTACACCCCCATGATCATTTCAGCATTATTCACAAACTGAGGACATGGGCACAATCCATGGATCCATCAATGGATAAATAGATAAAGAAACTGTGAGATATATGTATATATACATGAAATATACAATGGAATATTATTTAGTCATGCAAGAGAATGAAATCCTGCATTATATAACAACATGGATGGACCTTGAGGCATTACGCTAAGTGATGTAAGTCAGACAGAGAAAGACAAATACTATATATTCTCACTCATGTGAAATCTAATAAAGCCCAACTCAAAGGAGTGGAGACTAGAATGGTGTTTTCCAGGGCCTCAGGGGTGGGGGAAATGGGGAGATGTGAGTCAAAGTGCACAAAATTCTAGCTGTAAAATGAATAAGTTCTGGGGATCTAATGTACAGCATAGTGACCATAACTAACAATATTATATTATATACTTGAAAGTTGTTAAGAGAGTAGATCTTGAAAGTGATCGCCAGAAAAAACAGGTTAATTATGTGAGGGAACAGAGGGGCTAACTCACCGTATTGTGGTAATCTTTCCACAAATCATCATGTTGAACACCTAAAACTTACATATGTTATATGTCACTAATATTTCAAGAAATCTAAAAAAAATCTCTCAACAAAGTAAAACCCAGGACCAGATGACTGCACTGGTGAATTCTACCAAAAATACAAAGAAGTATTAAAAACAAGCCTTCTTACACTCTGTCAAATATTGAAAAAGAGGGAACACTTCCAAACTCATTTTATGAGGCCAACATTACCCTGATACCAACACTATACGAGGACACTAAAAGAAAATAAAATTACAGACCATTACCACTGATGAACATAGTTGCAAAAATCTTCAACAAATTACTAGCAAACTGAATTCAACAGTGTATTAAAAGAATTACACACTACAACCAAGTGAAATATATTCCTGATATACAAGGGTAGTTCAACATTCAAAAATCGATCAACGCAATATGCCACATCAAGAAAATGAAGGGGAAAACAACATGAACATCTCAATTGATGCAGAAAAACCGTTTGACATAATTCAACACCATTTCATGGTGAAACACTCAACAAACATGTAATAGGAGGAAAGTGCCTCAACATAACAAAAGACATATATGAAAAACACACAGCAAACATAATACTCAGTGATGGAAGACTGAAAGCTTTTCCTCCAAGAGCAGAAACAAGGCAAGGATGCCCACTTTCACCACTTCTATTCAACAAAGTACCGAAAGTGCAAGCCAGAACCATGAGGCAATAAAAATAAATAAATAAAAGGCATCCAAATTGGAAAGAAAGAAGTAAAAGGGTCTCTGTTTGAAGATGATACCATCTCATATGTAGAACATAAAAAAGACTCCACAAAACAGCCGTTTGATCTAACAGATGAATTGAGGAAACTAGCAGGATACAAAGTCAATACACAAAAATCAGTTGCATTTCTATACATGAACCATGAGCTCTCTGAAAAGGAAATTATAAAAACAATTCATTTATAATAATATCAGAAAGAATAACATGCTTAGGAATTAACCAAAGAGGTGAAAGCCTTGCACCATAAAAACTACAAAACATTTCAGAAAGAAATTAAAGACATACATAAATGGACACACATCCCATGTTCATGGATTGGAAGGCTTACTATTGTTGAAGTGTCAATATTACCCAAAGCAGTCTACAGATTCAATGTAATCCCTATCCAAATCCTAATGATGTTTTTTGCAGAAATGGAAAAACCCATCCTAAAATTCACATGGAATCTCAAGGGACTCAGAATAGCCAAAGCAGGGCCGGCCCGGTGGCTTGGCGGTTGGGTGCTCATGCTCTGCTGCTGGCACCCGGGTTTGGATCCTGGGCACGCACTGACACACCGCTTGTCCGGCCATGCTGAGGCCGATTCCCACATGCAGCAACTGGAAGGAAGTGCAGCTATGGCATACAACTATCTGCTGGGGTTTTGGGGGAAAAAATAAATAAAATTATAAAAAAAAAATAGCCAAAACAATCCTGAAAAAGAAGAACAAAACTGGAGGACTCACACTTCCTGATTTCAAAATTTACTACAAAGCTACAGTAATCAACAGTATGGTATTGGCATAAAGACAGACATAGAGACCAATGGCATAGAATAGCGAGGCCAGAAACAAACTCTCACATATATAGTCAAGTGATTGTTGACAAGGGTGCCAAGACCATGCAATGGAGAAAGGTTTCATTTCAACAAATGGTGCTGGGAAGACTGGATATCTGCATGCAGAAGAATGAAGTTGGACCCTGAGACAACACCATATACAAAAATTAACTCAAGGACGTAAATGTAAGACCTAAAATAAGAAAACTCTTAGAAGAAAACATAGGACAAAATCTTCACGACACTGGACTTGGCAATGATTTCTTGGATATGACACCAAAGGAACAGGTAACAAAAGAAAAACAATGGGCAAATTGGACTCCATGAAAATTTTACAAGTTGGTACGTCAAGAGGCACTGTCCACAGAGTAAAAAGGCAACCCAAGAGTGGGAGAAAATATTTGCAAATCATATTTCTGACAAGAGACTGATATCCGGGATATACAGAGAAGTCCTAAAATTAAAAAACTAAAAACAAGCCAATTCAAATATAGGCAAAGGACTTGAAGAGACCGTTCTCCAAGGAAGACTTACGAATGGCACATAAGCACGTGAAAAGATGCTCAACACCACTAATCATTAGCGAAATGCAAAGCGAAACCACAATGAGACACCACCTCACACCAAGATGAGGGCTATGGAAAAGACAGAAAACAACAAATGTTGGCCAGGATGTGGCAAAATTGGAACCCTTGTACACTGTTGATAGGAACGTAAAATGGTGCAGCCACTACGGAAAACAGTATGGATGTTCCTCAAAAAATTGAACATAGCATTATCACATGAACCAGCAATTCCACTTCTGGATATACACCCAAAAGATCTGAAAGCAGAGCCTTGAAGAGATATTTGTACACACATGTTCCTAGCAGTATTGTTCACAGTATCTAACACGTGGAAGCAATCCCAGTGTCCATTGACGCATCAATGGATACACAAAATGTAGTATATCCATACAATGGAATATTATTCAGCGTTAAAAAGGAAGCAAATTCTGCAATATGCTACACGTGGATTAACCTTGGGGACATTATGCTAACAGAAATAAGCCAGTCACAAAAAGATAAATACTGTATGACTCCACTAACATGAGAAACTGAGAGTAGTCAAAATCATAGAGATGGAAAGTGTATTGGTGGCTGCCAAGAGCTGGGGGGAGGGGAGAAGGGAGAGTCATTGTTTAACAAGTATAGAGTTTCAGATTTACAAGAGTTATGGGGATGAATGGTGGTGATGACTATACAACAGCACAAATGTATTCAACGATGTTGAAGTGTACACTTAAAAATGGTTAAGATCACATACTTTTTGTTATGCATATATATATATATTTTTTTAAAGATTTTATTTATTTATTTTTCCCCCAAAGCCCCAGTAGATAGTTGTCTCTCATAGCTGCACATCCTTCTAGTTGTTGTATGTGGGACGCGGCCTCAGCGTGGCCGGAGGAGCGGTGTGTCGGTGTGCGCCCGGGATCCGAACCCGGGCCGCAGGCAGCGGAGCACGCGCACTTAACCGCTAAGCCACAGGGCCGGCCCAATATATATATATTTTTTTAAATTAATTAATTAATTAATTTTTTCCCCCAAAGCCCCGGTAGATAGTTGTATGTCATAGCTGCAGATCCTTCTAACTGCTGTATGTGGGACAGGGCCTCAGCATTGCCAGAGAAGCAGTGTCTTGGTGCACGCCCGGGATCTGAACCTGGGCCGCCAGCAGCAGAGCGCGCACACTTAACCGTTAAGACACAGGGCTGGCCCTGTTATGTATATTTTAACTCAATATACAAAAAGGAGAAAAAAAAGAAATTAGCTATCAAGCCACTACAAGACACAGTGGATCCTTAAATACATATTGCTAAGTGAAAGAAGCCAACCGGAAAAGGCTATATACTCTGTTCCATAGTTTTCATATATTCCAATTACACGACATTCTAGAAAAGGCAAAACTATATAAACAGTATAAAGGGCAGTGTTGCCAGGAGTTGGAGGGCAAGGGATGAAGAGGAAGAGCACAGAGACTTTTGGGGCAATACAACTCTTCTGTAGGATACTGTCGTGGTGGATACATGAGATTATGCATTTGTCAAAATGCAAGTACATGACAGCGAGACAGTGAACCTTAATGTAAACTACGGACTAGGTTATGAACACTGTAGCAGCATCAGCTCCTCACTTGTAAGGAATGAAGCACACTAACACAGGTGGTCATGCAAGATGTTAACAGTAGGGGAAACTGCGGGGGAGGAGGGAGAAATGCTCTCCACTATCAGCTGAATTTCTTTGTCCATCTAAAACTTTCCTAAAAAACAATCTATTAATTAAAAAATAATCAATGGAAGGTAGGGAGTGGGTAGAAATATGGATGAAACAAGAATATCAGATTATTGATAAATGTTGAAGCTGGGTAATAAGGACATGGGTGGCTATCACACTTTTCTGTTTAAATTGTGTATGTTCAAAGTTTTCCACAATAAAACATTTTTAAAGCCCCAGATTAAATCCAGATTATATGTACAAAGAAACAAAGAATGTGAAGAAAACAGATGTTTTTGAAACAAGTACTCAAGGGGCACACTGAGTACTGGATAGAGAGTGAACATCCTGGTTCCACCAGGAAGGTTCAGAGCTCAGTGAGCAAGGCAGGTGACAGCACAGTCAGGGAAGTGACAGATAATGAACACGTAAAATGTTTGCCCTCGCTGCTCACAGAAATGTCAACAATGGGCCCTGATAGGACTTTTCTAGGATTTGCAACGTCGTGACACCCACAGTTAGAGCAGGCTCAGGTACAAAGCACCATGTCCTGTGAGAATGGCAATCAGCGCCAGCTTTCTAGAGGGCAAACCTCCCAAACCCTGGAAACTTCAGGCCACTGGCCCGACTACTCTCTTGTATGGAATCTGTCCAAAAACAAAGTAATTGGGTAAAGACTATGGACTGAATAAACACATGTAGAGCCCCTTTGAAATAAAATCCCTAAAAAATGACCCAAAGATTCCTTCATTGATGAACAAATTCATAATAGCCCTGGGAACCATCAAGAGAGCCGAAATTTTGAGGAAGATATCAAAGAGAGACAGCAGCTGGTGACCGGGGATCCCAGTGGGCAGTTCAGTGTGGGCCATGGAGACCAAGCCAGGGCACCCTCTCTCCCTCCCCCTGTCCCCCTGCTGCTAACCTAATACCTCCTGCATCGCCCCTCCACTCTTAGCCACTGCCCACCTCACACTCCAGGAATACAGGAGCAGAGGCACAGGGCGCCCTTTCCACCAGCACATCTGTCCTCTTGCTCTCTGCACCTCCCCAGGCAGCGGAGCCCAGCCCTGCACATCCTCAGGGCCCAGCACGCTCCTCCCAGGCCTTCAGCCTTCTCCTCTCCATCCAGTCCTCCCTGCAGCACAGACACCTGCTAACTTATCTCCACCTTACAAACAAAACTCTAACCAGGACCCATTCTCCCTTTTGTCCACTTTCTCGACTCCCCTTCATGGCTAAACCTCTTAAGTAAAGTGCCTCATCCCTACTGCGCTCCCATGGCCCCCCTTCACCCACTCTAAACCCAGCTTCATTCCCACCCTCTCAAGGAGACTGAGGTCACCAGTGATCCCAAGTGGCCGAGTCCAGCCATCTTTTCTCCATTCTGATCAGAGCTGTATCTGACCCAGCTGAGCACCCCTCCTTTCTGCAATACCCTTTTCCCCTGGTGGCTCCTGTGACTGCATGCTCCACCGTTTCAGTCCCCTTTCCTGGACCTTCTTCAGCTGCACCTCTGCAAACACTGCCTTCTCCTAGGCTAGGCCATGGTCCCTTCTACAGCTACAGTGTCTCCAGGAAACCTCATTCAATTCCACGGTTTTAAACATCTGTGTCATCATCCTGACTCTGCAGACAAACTGATGCAACTTTAAGAGGTTAGGTGCTAGCTCCCCAGCATCAGTACCTAAGGAGTGTCTCAAACTCAGTTCCTCTCAAAATTTTACTGTAGTATGAGTTCCAAAATAGCATCAAATATTTCCAAAAAGGAAGAAAAAATTGGATACAATAAATAGTGGTGAACAAAGTAACCAATAAAACATATACTTACATCCAATCATGGTTGCTTGATTGGGAAAATAAGAACACAGAAATAAGATCAGATGGTCTAAAGCTGGGGAGTGGAAGGAGTTGGGAGTGTAGAACACAGAAACTGATGAACTCTAAGCATTTACATAAAGAAAGGCAGAAATGGTTGTTCCTAAAAGCTGAAAGACACCCACTAGAAGAATACAAAAATCATGAGAAAGCCTAAAATTTAAAAATTAAATTAAATAGTAGACTCAAATTCCAATTTATCAATAATGGCAATTGTAAATGGATTTAATTGACTCAAATTCCAATTTATCAATAATGGCAATTGTAAATGGATTAAATTGCTCTATAAAAAGATGAAGACTCTCAAGTTGAGTTAAAATATTGTTATAAAATAAAGCGATATAATATGGGTGAAAATACGGAGATAAAGAAATAAGACATTAAATGGGACAAAAAGGGGTTTTCTGTGTAGATAACTCTCAGGAACACTTATGCACCTAACAATATGGTCTTGAAACATAAAACAAAACTGGACAAACAAGAAGACACAGGCACCTCCATAACCACAGGGAAACCTACCTTACCTCTCTTAGAAATGCACAGGTCAAGTGATACAGTAAGTTAGGAAACAGATCTGCTGATGAACACAAAAAAGCTAGATCTAGCCTCAGCCTGAGGGACAACGATGTAAGCAACTAGTGGAGAGGATACATTCTCCCCAAACCACAATGAAACAGTCACCACAATGGACTGTGTGCTAAGCCACAATGAATTCTCTACAGAGGCCAAAAAGCAGAAATCTATAAGTGACCATATTACTGGACCTTAAAGCAATAAAAGTAAAAAATAATAACAAACTAACTATTGCCACCCCTCCCCCAACCTATCCACTTGAAAATCTGTCCACATCCTTCTAAATCTCTCAGGTTAAAGAGGGAATCCAAACAGACAGGACAAACTATTTAGAAATGAACAGCAGTGAGAGCAGTATGGGACAAATCCATGGTGTGGGGACAAAGGGACAGAAGAAGGGACACAGCCTCCACTGCAGGTATCAGGGAATATCAACTGTACACGAAGAAGCAGAGCACTTCCCTCCAGGAGCCAGAACAACACCACAATAAAACCCAAGACAGCAGAAAGATGTGAGGACTCACAAGGCAGGAACAACAACATAGACCTGAGCAATGGAGTCAAGGGCTGGCTGTCTGGAAAGAACTGTAACAGTGAGAAGCCTTGTGCATTCTTACCAAGAGGAATAGACAAAGGCACCAAACTGTACCATCAGGTACGACAAACTACAGAAACAGATTTAACGTGATAGGAGAACATAGCAGATAACACTGACCAGGACATCAGCGGTCCTCAACTGGAGCTGTCTTTCCAGCAGGTTGCACTTGGAAACACGCAGGATGGGTTTTGTTTCTTGCTTTGTGTTGTCCTAACCATTGTCACACCAGGGGTCCCAGAGATCCTGAACAGCCTATCACATAGAGCCGTTTCCCACCTGAAATGTTACTGATATCTGGGAAGACAACACTGATCCAGATTAAATGAACAATGTGGTAGGGAAATGTTTTCCATGGATGTATAACAGGGAAAAGATGGTACACTTAATATGTAAGGAATATCAAGAAACCAATGTTTACAAGTACTAAACCGTAAAAGAGCAGGAAAATCAGAAACATAGCCAATAAACACACCAAAAATATATCCAACTTATTTGTACAGATAAGAAATATGTATGTAAAGCACAGTAAACAGTCTAGGAGATTACACACTAAATTTTACTAGCAACAAGGAATAAAATTTGGGAGGTAGGTGAGAAATAGGAGGTTTTACCACTTCTTAGCTTATGTATTTCTATAGAGTTTTAATTTTTCCAAGAGAGAATGTATTCTACTCAAACATATGTTTTAAATTTTAAAGAAATTATTAAAATGTTCAAAATGACTTCAGTCCAAGGATATTCATTAAAACATGAATGAAAAGAACCTCCCCATGACTTTAGAGTCTCCTATAACTTTTCTAATAGTTTACTATGTCGATTCTATTTCACATTTAGATCCTAACTCACTGGAATTTACATTTGTGTGACGGATGCAACAGAAGCTGACTTTCTCCTGTTCAAGTGGAAAACCAACCGTCCAGGCACCGTTCATTGGGTAGGTCACACTTTCCCAGCTGACCTGCAATGCTTCCTTTCCCTCCGGCTAAACCCCGACAGCTACCACTGCCATTCCAGTGCCCTAGAGGGAGCGGGGTAAGCACTGCAACCTGGACTTCCCATCTGCAAGGGACAGCTACCAGCAAAGCATTCTCCCAAGACAGCAGCAGGCATGCTGCACACAGAAGAGCTCAGGGGCCATCAGTTGCAGAGCAGGAAACTCCTCATGATGAGCAGGCAGTGGGGGAGCTCCGAGTCCTGGGACTGACCTCGGCTGGGGGCAGCAGGCTTCCCAGGCAGGGAGCCCCCTCCCTTCAGCTCATCCAGCTCCTCCTGCAGCGTGTGCACCTGGCTCTCGGCGGCTGCCCTTCTTCAGCTCACCATTCTATCCACCTGCTCCCGCAGGCTGCACCCAACCTCCTGTTCCCCTGGGAGCAGAAGCAGTAGGAGTGCAGCGAGTTGAGAAGTTCTTCAGCCCACAGCGCTGACAGGATGACCCCACTGAGGGAAGTAGGGCCGGTGTCGCTGTGCTCGCCCTGCACAGCTTCTGTGGCTGGCTTTGGGGTGACGTCTGTTGGAGGGCGGAGGGGCTCTGGGAGGGTTTCTGAGGTGTCATTGTGAATGATGAATTTGAGGGCTCTGGGCCAAGCCCTTGTCAGGCCCCAGGCTGGTCCCGCTGCAGCTGGGCTCCACATCTCTCTTCAGCCTCCTTCACGCGACTTGCTCCTGGGGGACAGATGGCCTCTCTCAAGTGTGTGCTGAGGAGAAACTGTAAAAAGGAAGCCAGCCAATAAATCTGCATGCTCCAGAACCTGGGTGGTAAAGTCACCCACGGAAATGACACTCTTACCCAGCAGGCCCTGGCAGGGAAGAGGGGGGTCTCATTGCCAGCATCTACAGCAGACGTGTTTGCATCTCCCTGGCTGCTTGACGCTGTGGAGGCCACACTGTCTCCCAGAGTTCCTTCCAGAGACTCTGCGCCCACTCCTGACTGGCGTCTTCCTAGGAAGCCCTGGGTGCGGGTTCACCTTGCAGAGTGGCTCGCTTCAACTTGCGGGACCCTGACTAGGCCCTCAGGTTTTCCCTCAACGACCATGATGAACCTCCATTTCCTTTCCCAACTGCCTCACTCGCATGTCCCTCAGGCCCCCGGTGGCCTTCCTGTTGTCCTTTCTCCTGGGGCAGCCATGGCCTTCAGCCCCCCCATCTCAGTCAGTTGGAAGATGGAGGGCATGGCCATGGGCTTGAGCATGTAGTACTGACCCTCTAGCCTTTCCAAGAGCTTTTTGTGGTGAAATGTTCACTACAGATGAAACAATGCTTAGTGGGGACCGGTAATCCCTGTGAACAGCTTTCAAAAACTGGACATGTTTTGAGCCCTTTATGGGGAGCCTGCTAGGATAAATGAAAAAGTAAATATAAAGAGAGTGTTAAATGTCTCCCCATAAAATGATCAACTATAAAAGCAAAACAAGTGTTTTCTGAACACCCAAACTTGTAGCGATTTTGCCCATTTAAACCTTTAGTAAAGATTTAAGGAACGCCTTCTGCTTGCAAGTTATTAGTGGAATAGAAAGATGAAAGACTCACTGTCTACCTTAAGGAGCTGACCGTCTGTAGGGCAGAGAAGGAAGGAAGGTGAGGACGTTCTCCCAGGCTGTGGTAAGTGCCCTGTAGGGACACAGACACTCAGGCAGATAGCACAGGATGGCATCAAGACAACAGGAAAGGCTTCAGGAAGACTCAGAAATGGTTCCTAGAAGCTCATGGTTGCCCAACCCTCCTGCTGTCCCCGGGATTCAGGACTTTGGGTGCTAAAGTGGGGAGGGTTGATCCCCCTATTTCAAAGCCAGGCCAGGTGTCGGCCAGCAGAGCCTCCCAGGCACTCAGCAGGGTGCCTGGTCCCAGCTCTGCTCAAGCAGCTGAGGATGTGAGACCACCACCAAGAGCTGTGGTTCTGTGTTCCTCCTGTCCTCCCACTACCAGGAGGACAGCTTCTCCCTGTACAAAGCAACCAGCTCCCGCAAGGTACTGACCAAGACACTTCAAAATCTTTTCTCCTCATTAAGGTAAATTCTCTATTTAGACCAAACCGTGCACATGGGGTTGTGGGGGGTCTCTCTTGAGGGCTTTCTGCTCCACCTGAGGTCATCTAACCCCCGAGGCAGCTGTGGACCAGACCAGGTGGATACTAGCTCCTCAGGGAGTTCCAAGCAATATGACCTTCTAACCTTTCTCAATGCTTTGTGACTAGTTACCAAAGGACCCCCACATCCTTTGCCCCCAGACCACGTTAGACCACGACACATGCCAAGAACAACCTTCTCTGCAGTGCTTTTCCTCATTCTCAAAAACAATACAAAACTTTTGGGACATAGGCTCTGAAGGCAACTGTCAAGAAAGCATGGTGGCTGACCTCTGAAACAAGTTCATGTTACTAGTTCTTTGGATAGATTGTAACAACTTCTGACTTAGAACAAACCACTGTAAACTTTCAGTAAGACTACAGACAACAAGTGGCATATAGGTCTTTCAAAATTCAATAACAACCTGCAATGTGAATCTAAAGGATCTGCCAGGGGGTTTTCAAAGTAGAATGTCTTCAGTGCACTGTTCTGGGACCTCCAGTGCAAAATCCGGAGGAAAGGACTAGCTGAACTGGCTGAATTCCAGAAGCCCTCATGAAGGGAGCCAGGGCAGGGGGAAGACAAACCACTCACCCTGCTGTGGGAGCCCATGGAAGAGGTGGAGAGAGGAGCCCCTTCCCCAAGTGCCCAGGGTAAGCCACCTGGTGAGGAGTGGGCCATGCCCCGCCCACCCAGGATGTTGTCAGATGCAGAGTCTGAGTCTGCAGGGTCAGCCTCCCTGTGAGGAGTGGGCCTCACTCTGCTCCACCCAGGATGCTGTCAGATGCAGAGTCTGAAGTGTAAGTCTCCCCATGAGGAGTGGGCTGCACCCTGCTCCACCCAGGATGCTGTCAGAGTCCAAGTCCACAGGGTCAGCCTCCCCGTGAGGAGGGGGCCTTGCCCTGCTCTGCCAAGGATGCTGTTAGATGCCTCTCCAGGACTCACCTCCACACGCAGAGTCACTTTTCCCTGCACTGCCAGGACTCTTCCAGCAACAGAACGTCTAGGAGCTGTATCCACCCAGCAGGTACAAGCTGTATTTGCTCAGCTGCATTCCTGATCACAGAGATCAAGGCAGGCTCCCTGCCATGAAAAGAGCAGAAAAGTCACAGCAAATGCAAGAAGATAGTGACCTAAGGAAGAGCGTTTCCAGAATACCCTGTTTCTCGACGTTATTGGCCCCAGCCAGAATCAATGGAGAGCAGGGTGGCCACGAGGTGTGGGTGAGAGTGTGGTGGAGGCCATAAGGCGTGTGTAGGTCATTGTGGGGTGGCTGTGGTGCCCTGAGGCGCCCAGAGCAGAGAGGTGGTCCAGACCAAGGCAACACAGTACCCAGCACTGACTCACCCACTGGACCAGCCCCGAGGCCCCAAGCACAGAGTGCTGCTCACCTCGGGCTGGGCCATGTGGGAGGCTGACCCAGTGGTGGTGGCAGGTTACCTGTGGAAGGAGATGGCAGTTTCTCCTCATTGTCCAGCCAGCGGGAGCAGTTCACGGCCAAACAGCGATCACCAACCCGGGCCTCAGGCTGATGCACTGCCAGGCTCTGGCCCCCTCTTCACCACCCCCAAGCAGGACCGCCACTAGGGTAGAGCTCTGGGAGACACTCTGTGGGATGTGGAACTGGTCCCTGCAGCCCACAGGACAGCAAGATGGCAGCACGTGCCTGCCCATCCTCCTTAAAGCAAGATGGCCACACCCGTGGGCCTAGGCAAAAATGGTGCTGCCGTGCCAGCCCCAGGGTTGAGCTGCCCAAACACATCTGTTCCACTGCCCCATGGGTCACTGCGGCAGTGTTCAGAACGAATGACCCAGACTACGGGGGAGCCGAGAGTGTGTCCCGCACCTCTACGTGGAGTCCCGCCCTACGCCAAGATGGTGACTGATGCACTTCTGCCCGCACTTCCGGCCCCGCCTGCATTGCTCAGTGAGATTGGGCTCGGCGTCCGCCCGTCCTGTCGCGCTCATTCACCGGGACAACGGGAAGAGGGATGTGGGTGAGGGTTCGCCCACATGGGGCGGCCTGGGAGGCTGTGCTCACCTGGGTCATCAGCCGCCAGGACTCGCAGGTACGGTTGGGGGCGGGGCCGCGGGGCGGAGCGGGGGTCCTCGGGCAGAGTGGGCGGGGTCGGTGTCCGTGGTGACACTGGCGTGTCTGACAGCCCAGTCCCTGCGAGTCTGGATGCTTTTCCTGTCCGCCGCTGGGGCGGGAGAGGCAGCGGGACGTCGGGGAGGGGAGGCAGGGACACAGGGGAGGCAGGATGTGGTGGGGATTTTTCTTTCTAACATGACTCTGTGAAACCTTTTAGGGCTGATTAACGGACCAGCCTCCCCTGGCCCCTGGGGTTCTTACAGATTCGGCCTTCCTTGCCCAAGGGTTAGGCAGTTCCTGGTTGTTTTTATAGTCATCCACTCATTAAGCTACATTACTTATTGTGTGCAAGGTTTGTGTCATACATTGTTCTAGACACGGGGCCAGAGAAGTGAACAAAACACAAAAAGCATGCCCCAGGTGACGTTCTAGATGTGACACCAATGGTGTGGCTCATGTGGTAGAGTGATGTGTGCCAGGCTGGAGAGGGGTGGAGTTGTAGCCAGAAGGGCCAGGAAAGGTCTCACCGCAGAGGGAGATTTTGAACAAGGCCCAAAAGCAGTGCAGGAGGAAGGGCAAGTGGGCTGCTGTGGGAGCAGTAAGGAGGCCAGTGTGGCCAGGGTACAGACGGGGAGGGCAGCAGGAGCTGAAGGCAGAGTGGTGACTTGGGCCCCATCATGGGACCTTGTTGGTCACAGTGAGTACTTGGGCGTTTGTTTATTCTGAATGAGATGGTGACCCTTTGGAAAGTTTTGAGAGGAGGAGTAACATGGCCATGCATATGTTTAGCAGACTTGATGTGGCTGCTCTGTTGAGTATCTACCACAGAGAGGCCAGGGCAGAAGCAAGGAGACCAGTTAGGAGGCTGTTGCAATAAGCCAGGCAAGAGGCCTTGGAGGCTTAGGTCAGGGTGGAGAGAGGAGGTTGAATTCTGGGTGTGTTTGGAGGTCGAGACAGTAGGACCTCGTACAGATGCGAAGTGGTGTGGGGTGAGGCTGGGGAGGGAGCAGTTGAAGTCGGTGCTGAGTTTATGGCCTGAGCTAAGAAATAAGAGACTCAGCTAGGGAGACTGGGGGAGGTCCTGCTTGGTGGCGAGCTGTTGGGAGTTTGGTTTTGGCTGAGTTGACTGTGAGATTTATATTTTGTCTATGAATCTTTTCCACAAGGGGAGAGCAGAGAATGGCCACCTGGAATCCATCATATCAAGTCCCTGTGCCCCTCCCAGGCCCTCTCCTCACACAGACATCCTATAGGAAGGTGTTGGAGTGGAGGTTCCTCTGTGCAAACTTTCTGGGGTGTTCTGGCCTGTCAGCACTGCCCCTCCCTGGGTTTGTCACTTTGAAAAGATTTACTCACTTAGTTGAGCCTCAGGTTTTCAAAAGATGACATTTATATAATCAGTGGCCTTGAAAAGCAGTATAAAATATTTCCCAAGAGGCAAGAAATAGGTAAATTTCAGAAAAACTAAAAGATTCTAGTATTGCATTGAATGTGTTAAAAATTCTTGTTTCCCTTTCTGCCTCCCCTGAGCGTGTGTAGTCATATTCTGAGGTCTGTTCTTTTCTTTGGGATGGGGTGTTTTCAAATGGAATTCCAGGGCTTACACTTGAACATCAAAAGTGTTAAGTATGATTAATTGTTCATAAAACAGTGTCTTGCCATGGAAATAACAATTAATTAACATTATTTTCTGAAAGTAATAAATACATGTGGCTTTTCTTGTTGAACTAAAAAAATGCTTTACAACTTTCTTCCCTCCTTTCCACGTAGACCATAGGTTAGTGTGAGTTTGATGGATTCTTCAAACACTGGGTTGTGCCATTTACAAGATCACTGTGGTCCAAAGCAACGTGACTGGGAGCAGAAGCCTGGGGTCAGGGTCTCTAAGATAAGCCCCACTTGAGCCTGCACAGGGAAGCACTTGAGGGCCCACACGTTCTTCCTGGGTGTCGTCCCTGCTCATACCCACCGCAGAACGAGCCTTTCTGCTGAGAGAAGCTACAGAGCCCTGCAAAGCTGGGAAGGCACCTGCACAGGGGGTCGGGGTTACTGCCCTTCCTGAGGTTGTCCATGTTTCCCCCTTGGGCCTGTGTCTACACCTAGGGTGCATTTTTGCACCCACAGTGCATGTGCCCACAGAGTGTAATTTGTGCACATTGAGAAAGTCTGTGAAAGTCAAGAGTTCTGTGTCTGGATTAGGGTTTATGAATTTAGGGTTCATTTGAGTCACAACCTTAAACTACATCCTGCTGACAGTCTCCTCACTTGTGAGAGTGGAAGCTGAGAGACGCAGCCCTTCTCTTCCTCCCCATGCAGAGCAGGGTGTGTGAGCTCCCAGAGTCCATTCCTGTGGCTGATCAGGTGTCCCCACCCTTCTGCACCAGGGACTGACCCACTCCAGGGCTTCTGTCTCTACCAGGAGAGTTTAGAATGTCTTTAACATTCTGAATGTGGCTTTCGTTATGTCCTGTGGGAAACAGGCTGCTTATCTGTGCTGATTCCCTTATTTGTGTTTCTTTCCTTTGGATTCCTGTATCGCTTGAACAGTGCAGCCCTGTGCTTCTGGTTTCCCTTAGCTCTTTGTAATTTTATTTCCTGTATGAGAAATAACATTTTGAGTTTATTGGGCTTAAAAATGTGAATTGATGGAGAGATATAATGTCAGTAAGGCAAGAAAATTGTGGAACTAAATAGAATTTTTGTTCTTTTTAGGCAAGAGAATTTCAAGTTGTGAAATGAATGTGTTGAAGTTTTCAGGTGCATTTTAGGTTTTTACATCACTGTTTGCATGTGCATGTCCCTGGAGAAGATTGAGATTTAAAAAGCTAAAGCAATGGAATTTCTATTTTAATTGATGTGAGGAAAACTAGTCATACTACTCCTACTATGTTTAAGAAGCTAAACCCAAACCCCTATTGCATTATAATATGCCACTGATTCCTGAAAATACTGCCTGTGTGAGATAGAGTGGAAGGACAAACTAGGATGCAGCTTGTCCTTTTAGTTAGCAAGCTATATGAAAATTTCATTTCATATGGTTACTCTTTTCTAACCATTAGTGTGCTAAAGGAAATAAATCTTAGAATGGTTTCCTATGTACAAAAGTTAAAATTAAAGAAAAACTATTAAATGGGAAAACATGGTATGTGTAAATTTCTCTGTTTATATTAGATAAAACTGTAAGATAGAAGAGTCTAACCTCAGAAGAGTCACTGCCAATATTTCTGGCTCCCTCCTCCAGTGCTGGTACTCCAGTCACCCCCAGTACACAGTTTTGATCATTCTTGAGCTTCCTGTTATTTTTTATTATATAAAAACTAGCCATTGCAAATGCCTATTTTGGTACACATGTTGGTCCTTGTAATGAGCGGTCAGACTCCACACTTTTTGATGGGTGCTGACAGCTTGTGTCTCTCCTCTCACTCTTCCCCTCGTGTTCACACCTGGACAAGTGAAGGACAAAGTCCAGAGGCTCCCTTCTCTGGCATTGGCTTCAGATCCAACCACACAAGCCCCTGTCTGTGTGCAGAACTCTTGCCCTGCTGTCACCCCTGGCAAAGATTTTTTGCTTTGACCAACCTTTAGTCAGGCTCCTGAAACTTCTCCTAGGCCTGTCTGTGCACTTCCTTGTAAAATCTAGTTTTAGCAAGAACCTTGCTAAGTCAGTTTAACCAGAACCCCCCGTCGTATGTCTGATCACCCTTGAGATCTGCTTAGGCTCCTCCTCCTCCTCCACCATCCCTCAGGTGGTGTCTGATCACTCTGGCCTGTCTTTGGTAAGAATCCTGTTGGGTCAGGTTAGACAGAAACCCCAACACTTGTTTTTTTCTCTTAGTAATTTTCCATCCCCTGACTCCCACCATGCTGCCTGGCCGTGAAATCCCACTTGACCATGCTGCATTCAGAGTCCAGCCCAATCTCATTTCTCCCCTGCTTTGAATCCCATCACAGTGGTCTCTATGTATCACAGTGGTTCTGAATAAAATATGCTTTACCATCTTTGACAGGTGTCATTGAATATTTTTTCTTTAAAACCTCCAACCACAATAAAAACTCAGGCCAGGCTGCTTTCCTTGCTCTCTCAAGCCATTTCAGAGCTGCTTGAGTTTCTGGTTCTGCTCTCCTCAGAGACCTCTATTATGTGAGTCATAAGACTTTTCCTAACTTCTGTGTGTGTGTGTGGAGGGAGGCACACACCAGCGTCAGTCTCTACATGGGAACCACATCACTTGCCAGTGAGCAGTCATATTTTGAAAGGAATATCTTTTTCTGAGCGGTAGGTCTCAACAGTGGTCTCAAAATATTCAGTGAACCATGTTGTAAGCAGACGTGCTATCATCCAGGGTTTGTTGACTTTAACTTAAAGTCACCAGATGTATTATCCCTAACAAGAGAGTGAGCCTGTACAAAGGCCTGGGGGGTGGATTGGAGGGGGAGGGGAGAGAACAGGATCAGTTAGAGGAACCAGAGGTCTGAGTGTGAGACAGGAGTTGGAGAAGGGGCCAGAGCAGTCGGTAACAGCACAGCAGCCAGGTCAAGGCCCTGTGCACCATGTCTGGGAGTCAGGACCTTCTGCTAATTGCAGTCCGTGAGGGAGCCACACATCTGGTTGGATCTCTGGCGGACAAGAAGGTAGTGTCTTACCCCATCTGTCTGTCCACAGCTACCAGACCCTGGCCAGGGAGCGTGAAGTGCTGATGCAGAAGTACCTGCACCTGCTGCAGATCGTGGAGATGGACAAGACAGTGGCCAAGCAGCTATGGCAGCA
>CM053558.1:61637313-61679471 GCA_028646465.1 Rhinoceros unicornis | reverse complement strand
CTTGGGCAGCATTTGAAACCCATAAGCTTTAACATCTCTGCTTTGGATTCTGGCAAGTTTCCCAGATAAACATGCCTAGGGATAGTCAGATGTACTGCATTCTTTAAAAATTGATTAAAGTAGTGAAAGGAACAGAGCATAAAATATGCTGCTTATTTGCAAAAGATAAAATGCAAGCAAGACCTTCCTGTTAATTATTTTCTGCTCATTCTCTTGGCTATACTGTACGCTTGAATGCAGAAACAAAAATCTTGAATTGCCAAATTCTCTTTTCCTGAGATTGGTAAATTAACTTAAAAGTCTTATTGAAATCTGTGGAGGAATGGTTAGCAGCTTTCACGATTTAATGTCATCCCTAAAAATCTGGGCGTTGATCTACGTAAAAAAAGTCCTTGTTTATATTACACATCTCAATAGGTTGCATTTCCAATTCCTGAATGTGGGGTATTATCAAAACAACTGAAAAACCTGGTCACGGAAAATGGACCCTGTCACTTTGTCAAGAATTTGCCTCTGTATGGTTGATGACACATGAATTCTTTAACATTTTTGTAAAGAAAGGATGAGAAAGTCTGTAGAGTCTCTGAATGTGGCAATGCAGGGAAGTCTCGTTACCACATCCTCTGGTTCTTGTCTCGTGTTCAATAGGCCCGGGTGATAGTCCGTGTGTTCAGGTGCAGCACCACTCCCCCAGCCCCAGCGTTCCGTCCTACTCTGGCCTGTGCCCTCTTCCGGGAGTTCTGATGACGCTGGTCCATAAGTGTTGGAAGGAGACACTGTAACGTGAGGCTATTCATCATCTTGAAACAAGGATTAATGGAGACGAAAGTCTCGGGGTCTGTGTGCTCCAATGCACTGCTGTTGGGGTGTGGCTGCAGTGACCACTGTGCTCCCAGAAGTCCCCACAATGACTGTCTCAGATCTTTGATCACCTGGTGCAACCACTGCAGCTGTTGACAGAGCTGGGTGCTCATCGTGGTTCAGTGTCTTCCATCATATTTTGTGCCTTTGACCCTCCTCTGATCGCCCCATTCCTAACTGCTGCATTGATTGCTTTGTAGTTGTTTCCTAGGAGCCACTGTGTGTAACTGTATTTCACAGTGTCTTTAGAGACCACCCTTACTACACAAGTCACTGTACAACAGCCACTTATCCTGTTGTAAGCTGTGTTTGTCCTCTTCAGTGGAGCTGTGAAGAAGCCTGGTTACTCAGAGCTCCTCTCATTCTCATGCTGCTGGGGCTGCTTACAAAGTTGGGCATCTCGTCTTTGGTCTCATCATCATTATTCTTTTCATCGATTATTCTGAAGTCGGATACGATTTTGTTAATAATGTGGACACTGGCTGTCAAAGGCACTTTTATGTATCTTCCCCAACAGCTCTGTGAATTAGGCCTGTGATCCCCATTTTACAGGGGGGACACTGAGGCTCAGAGAGGTTGAGTAGCTTCCTTCACTTCATACAGTTTCTTGGTACATTTTGAGTCTCCACCTGGAACTCCACCTCTCAGGTGTGTGCACTTAGCTGGTGTTCCACTTTGTGCCTCTCTGCCAGCCTCCCCAAAGGCACAGGCCCCATCCTGTGTCCATTGTTTGCTTGATGGCATCACCCTGCACAAACAGGCCCCTGACGGGGAGTGGACTAGTCGGGCGTGGTCCTCCAGCTTACACTGGGCAAGTTCTAGGTTTATTGCGAGAGCTGGAGAAGTAGAAGGTACTGACTGTCACTCACCTGGAAGCTTTGTTATGTAGAAATACTCCACTGACTTTTTGCAGGTGTCATGTATTCTTTGTCTTCATTGTTCCTCTGGGCTTTCTCCTACAGTCCGTGCTGTGCAGTAACATACAGTACAGAGACTGGTGAATGTAATAGTGTTGCCCTGCACCAAACGGTCATATCACACATTTTTCTAATTATGTAAGAAACACATAATGTAAAAAAAGTCAAATTTCACAGATTTATGTAAAGTGAAACCTTCCCCTTCCATCCCCTTCCCTGCAAACTCTCTCCCCTACTCAGAAGGAACAGTTGTTAACAGGGTAGGGTTTATTCATCTGAATATATCCTATGTATTTATAAATGCACATAAAGTTTTTTTTTAACATAAATTACATAACTATATCGTTTTGCAGTTTGCTGTTTCCCAAACCCTATATCAGAGACGTCTCTCCTTATCAGTGCAAGTCACTCTAACTTAGCTTTTTAGAAGTTTTAGAGGTACTCCACAGAACAGCAATACCACGATGTGTTTCTTTCTTCTTTGATAGAGATGGGATTATATTCAGTTTTAATATTATACATAATGCTGCAGTAAGATCGTTGTATGGAATTTATTACACTGCTATTTAACTGCTCAGTTTGCTTTGTTTCCATTTAGTCACAGATTATGATATATTTTTAACATTTTTATGGGAATTATTTTATAGGGAAATTAATTTTATCACTGAATAAAGACATTTATGGGGAAACTGGACTTCAAGGTCATCCATCTCAGTATTCTGGAGAAAAATCATGAAACTTAGAGGGTATTATGCTTGCTCCATCACATTCTAACATATCATGTTAACAATTTAATCTTGAATGTTTGAATAGCCTCTACTCTGTTCAGAAGAAGCATGACTTTTTCTCGTCTTGAAAACTTCTGACTGCAGTGGCTCTCAGTTGGACCTCAGAGAGGATAAGATATTGGTGTTGTATCTCTTTCTCTTCAGCTGTAGGCTGCATCTTCTAAAAATCATAGAATTGAACATGGTCCAATAGATATATATGATTTCTGTCAAAAATTCAAAGTAATGAACCCATGATAGGAATCTATAACTTTGGTTCTTAATAAAGAACTTCATTTGATATCCTCAAGTTTCTGTGATTATTGGTAAAAACTCACCTATCTGTGAAGAGATGTGGTTCTGCTGGCAATGTCTGGCTTGAACATCCATAGCTAAGCCTTCCACATCTGTAGGTAGATTAGACTTGATCTCTCGACAACCTCTGCCCTTGGTCTTTGACCTGGGAAAAATAAGAATTTTAAAAATCTGCTCTTATTAGCACTCAATGCTAGAAATGCCCATTAAAGAGTGAATTTTATTTGGTAAACCAAAGGGAGTATAAGCAGAACAAAGTCTTTAATATCTATAAAATTTCAAAAAATTCTAATTTTTAAATATAACTGTACTTTTGCCACAACACAAACTGTGTATATATGAGTGAAATATCCCTCTGTCCATTTCTTAAGTTGTTTCCATTGATTTGATGGATTTATCCTCTAATCCGGATTCCAAGTGTGAAAGAACATCTTGGTCCTTCAAAGAAAAGAAGCCATTGAAATTTGATTTTCTTTTAGCTCGGCATCCTATAGGTTTGAGGAATAAATTATCACGTAATGATACAATTATTCTGAAATCTAATTGTTAATTAGAGGGGTGTAAGGGATGATTGAATGGTGGTTCCTCCCCATGGTCAGGGGTATTCTACACATGGATGTGTAAACACGATTCAGGAAGATGCTTCAGCCCCGTGACATCCCTGAGAACCACAGTGCAGGAGGATCTCGGCACACAGCCAACTGCCTCGATCTCCTGGGTTACATGTAGGTCTAGGGGTCTTGAGAGTCGCTTCAGAGCAGCTAACTTTTATCTATTTCTCCCCTTCCTTCTCTCCAGCTTATCTCAAACTGTCCTGATTATCATATTTTAAAGTAAGACCAATTATAGTTATTTACATGAGCTTCTTGTTCATTATTGCAGATTAATTATCAGGCATACCATTAAATATCGTTTAATTGATCTAATTAAATTTGGTGTACCTTATAATTGATTAGAACACTAAGTTTAGTTCAGAGTTCAATATTCACCAAAGGTGTTAATCTGCTTACAACTGCCGTGTGCCTCACCCCTCTTAGAAGTGTAACTTTGGCCCATCACAAGATTTTGATGAATCAAATCATCATAAATTAAGATAATGTCCTGTCTTTTTGATGATAGGGAAACATATGGATCGATTTTGGAAATATGCCCAACTGTCATTGCTCCCCATGGGAAGTATCTGGTCATTAGTTGTCCAGATGGCTTGCACAAGCCCTAGGTCTGTAATACTATAGTGCCTCTCCTTCTACTTGGGGTAGAAATAAAAGAGGTCAGAGAGACTTATTAAAGTTTTGGTTGCATGAAGTCTTCTATGAAGACCATCCATGCATATTGTTCTGGATAGCTCTCTGTTCCTAAGACTAGTAGTTACTTTAAGTGCTTGTCAGGAACTGTGAAAGGTCTGATATTTTACCTTATCTGCAAGCTAATAAGTCAACCTACCACAGTCTTATAGATGCTGGCAAAATACATGAGACCCATGGGTCAGAGACAAAGGACTTAATGACACAGCAGTAGCAGTGGGCAGAGTATCAGCATTTGCACTGGTTCACTAAATCCCACTTCCTACAGGGTGATACACAGTGGGCCAAGTCACATGCAGAGGGTTACAAGATCTCAGAGCTTAAGGAACTCAAATCTTTGATAATGCGCAGGAAGTCTGCTGAGCTTTGCCCCGGGGAAGGGTATAAATTTTATTATACTGGGCAGTAAGCAAGCCTGCCCTTTGCTCCAGAGGAGGCCACTATTTCTATCTTCCAAGGCTGACAGCTCTACACACATCCTTGAAAAGATAACCTGGTCTTACTGGCTTTCAGAGATAAGCTTGAATGAGACTTGATCATCATTTAGTTCTTCTGTTTCCTTTATTGAGATTGTGCAAATATGCTCTTTTCTCTGTAAAGTTCATTAACTTCATTCATACATAAGGGATGCTTTTGGTTTTATTTATTAAATTGAAATTGTCTTATTAGAGTAAATGATGAAAGTATTATGGATTGGATCTGAAAGTATGCTTTTCCAGGAAAAATGTGAAAGAAGATGAGTGCTCACAGAACTCTGTCCCAAGGAGCTGATAGCAAATTAAAAGATTTTAATTTGAATACTCTTTTGTACAACTTTCTTCCATCTTACATCATCCTTTCTGCTTCCTGTAACTCTCATATGGGAATGGGGCAGTTTCAGGGATTCACTGAACTCATTTACAATATTCAAATTGTTTTGTCTGTTGTGTTTTTTTAATTGAGGTAAAGTTGATATACAATATTATAGTAGTTTCAGCGGTACAACATAATGATTCAATGTTTGAGTATATGTTGAAATGATCACCACAATATGTCCAGTTAACATCCGTCCCCATACATAGTTACACATGTTTTTCTCTTGTGATGAGGACATGGCGTATTTCAAGGTGCAGAAAAATCAATGATGATGTCATACTTTTCCATATACAGCTTGATGAATTTGGACATAAATGTACACCCTTGAGACTGTCACCACCATCAAGGCCACAAACATATCCATCACCTCCCAAAGTTTTCTTTCACCTCCTTTATTACTATCAATCTGTGGTAAGAACTGTTAATATCTACTCTATTAGCAAATGTCACGTATACAATACAGTTTTGTTAGCTGTAGGCACTATGCCACATCCTATATCTCCAGAACTTATTTATCTTGATAACTGAAACTTTGTATCTTTTGACCATCAGCTCCCCATTTCTCCATCCCCCCAGCCCCTGGCAACCACCATTCTAACCTCTGCTTGTATGAGTTTGACGATTTTAGATTCCACATATAAGTGAGAATTTGCCTTTCTCTGTCTGCCTTATTTCTCTTAGTATAATGTCTTTTAGGTCCATCCATGTTTTCAAAAATGGCAGGAATTTCTTCTTTTTTCAAGGTTGACTAATATTCCATTTCTTTATCCATTCATCCATCAGTGACATTTATGTTACTTCCGTATCTTGGCTATTGTGAATTAGCTGCAATGAACATTAGAGTGCAGGTATCTCTTTGAGACCCTGATTTCAATTCCTGTGGGTATATACCAGAAGTGGGATTGCTGGATCACATGCTAGTTTTCAATTTTGGAGGACCCTCCATACTGTTTTCCAAAATGGCTGTACTAGTTTACATTCTCACAAGGATTCCTTTTCTCCACATCCTCACCAACATTTGCCATCTTTAGTTTTTTTGATAATTGCCATCTTAACAGGTGTGAAGTGGGAGCTCATTGTGGTTCTGATTTGCATTCCCTGATGATTAGTGATGCCAAACACATTTTCATACACCTATTGGCCACTTGTATGTCTTCATTGGAAAAAGTGTATTCGGATCCCTTGCTCATTTTTTAAATTGATTTGTTTTTTTGCTATTGAGCCAACACATAGAAGATAACAAAATTTCCAGGCATTATGGGTGCTTCCCAGTTGATGCAGATGGTTTTTTATTTACAGTGGTACAAAAAGATCATGTTTCATGCTTCTTGTTCAGCTTGTTATAAGACCAGCAGTAGCTACAGATGGCATATGATGGGGATCTTCTGGGTTTGGAGGTTTACAACATAAATGAGTGGTAAGGAATTTTTTATTATTCCAAGGAAATTATTGAAATCATAGACCGTGGAATCCAGGATTGATAGACGTAGGAGGAAATTAAGGTGAGGATCAGTGATCTGGCATTAATTCTGATCTTGAGGGACACGTATCTACTGTATGAGTGTTTGAATAAAAATATTAGAGATCAGGAATTTGTGGTGGGTGAATATGTTTTCTGAATTATTTAGTTTTGAACATAACCATTTGGATTATGTGAACATTTGGGATATGGGAGTAAGTCACTAACAGGGGCTGGTTGATAATATCACTATTGATTTAACTTCTATGAACACCAAGTGGTCAATGGATTAAGCAAATGAGTAGTCAGAAAACACAGAAATGGTAGGATTTGGGATTTAGTAAAGGACTGGGGACCGATTGTCCTGAGATAGAGTGCCAGGACTTGTGCGGTTGAGACTGACAATGACAAGAAGAGAATAGAATCACACTCAAATAAGGAGGGGGTGTTAACAGGATGGAGGGGGAGAAATGATCTGGAGTAGCCTTGAGTTTTAACCTTGAGCTTTCTGATCTTGATGCAAATCTCACTGATGACATCTCAGGACACAGGTCAGATCTATCCCCAAAGGATAGAGGGAAGGTGGAAATACAAAACAGCCAGGATAATTGTCTTAAAAAGGCAGGCTTCCTTTATCATTTGACCCAATTTCATGATTTATTTTTGTAGGGTAAGAGGAAAAGAAGGATGATAGTCACGTCTTCACAGAGGAAGCAGTGTAACTGTGGGAACCAGTCCAAACCAAAGCCTGGTTTAACCATGTCCATCTCTTTGAGGATGTCCAGTGACATATTCAAGAGGCCGGTTACTAGAATCCCATCCCATCCTGGCAGTGACGGGTCTCTGGGAGGAGACCTTGGACCAGCACCACCAGGTCTGTTGGCCTGAGAGACTGCAAGGACTCCAGGCCTGCAGCAGTGCAGGACAACTGGTAAGTCCTCTCAATCTTGCCAAAGTGTTCCAAAAACTTGCACCTACCTAGTCACACAGGTGAATCTCTGCCAGGTGTGCTTGCAGGTGGTCCACACTCCAGGTCCCATGCCCACTACTGCCGGTCTTCCGATTTGGCAGAGATGATTCCAGGAGCTGATCTGGGCATTCCACAGCTCCACTGCCAACAATTTATGGCGACTGAGGAAGGTATCAGGAAGGAGGTAAGGGCAGTGAAGAGCACAAGAGAGAGACTGGTGATCGCACTGATGGCAGAGAGTCTTGCTGGCAAGGCAGAGAAAGTGAGGGGCCAAGAAGGCTGTCCTAACAGCAGATGAAATGGAGCAGGCACCTCAGTGAGGTCTCTTTGCAGCGTCCCTAATGTTTCCTTGCTTAGAGCTCTTGAAATTTTAAAATATACCAATACTTTTCTTTTATTAAACTCTGCTGTGTGACATGGAAAATATAGACAGTGGTTTCTTTCTGAGGTGAGATGTTTAATTTCAGGTGAAGAGAGAAAGATATTCATTTTTCATGTCGTCCTCTCATTTTCCTTTACTATGTACATTATTTATTTGTACTTTAAAGTCAGCAGCCAGTTATCAACGTCACGGGATGATTCAGCTTTTCCCCTCACAGTCACAGTAAAACCTACTTAAAGTGGATTACTCTTTTTGTGTAATATTCCAATCGATTCCAAAACATTATTTCAAAAGCACTTTTATGTCTATGTTCTCAAATTATATATTTATTTCTAGCTCTCCATTCTTATATTCTTTGCTGCATGCTAATTCAGAGCTGGATAAAGGAAATACCAGATTTCCCTCAGTTTTTTAGATCCCTATGTGTTGGAAATTTGATTCTTGAAGATGTACATGGCAGTTGGGGGATCCTGCTATTATCAAAAGGGAACTTTTCAGCATCACTAATCTGACAAGAACCCACTGATTGTTGGGATTTAATTGTCTGTTTGAGGGATCAAGCATTCGCTGTTGGCACTTCTGTTTCTCTTTGGAGGGAAAGTACGGCCTTCCCAGTCTTCCATTACCAAATCACTTTCCTGGATGTCTGTGCCGTGTCAGGAAGGGCCTAGGATGCGGGGGACCAGGATTCATCCTCAGCTTCTGGCTGTCCTGAGAAGTCTTCCCTGAGAGTGTCCAGCTTGTGTGTCTGGGTGACACTTGCAGCCATCAGAAAGGAGGGGATAGCTCACTAGTGCCAAGCGATTCATCTGGCCCTTGTCTTACATGGTGTTCCCAAGGGATGAGGTTCAAAATGCCACTTGTAACCCTTTGAAAGCTCCTAGTCATGGGGTGGGTTCTTGGTGCGAGTTCAGAACAGTGTCTGTTCACCACCAGGTGGGAAGCAATTCAGTATTTTAATTGGTAAGGCTGTGTTCATCCATGTCCATGGACCATCAGTCCCATGGCATTCCCTGCTGGAGCCCCCACACCCCTGTCATGCCTCATCTTTCAAAGTTCCAAACAGGGTTGATACCCCAGCGGGTGGTTGTAATGTAACCACAGCACAAGACTGGGGAAAACAACACAACCACCCAGGGGCGACATACTTTAAGAGCTCAGACCCAAGTGCCCCTTTTGGACTAGTTTGTAACACCACCACTTAGTGTGTAAACTGGAGGATTGTCTAAGACCATGGACCTCAGAATGACACGGGCTCAGAGGTCACTTTGGAAAGCAAGGGACAGTGTGGGGTCTCTCACTGCCCAGGATTATGGTCCTTTGTCCTGGCAAAATAGAGCTCACTGGGGATCCATCACGCCAAGCCAGGGAGGAAGCTGGGGGCCTTCTAGGGAATTTATGCCATAAAGGGAATTGCAAAAGGAATGTAGGGGTGCTGAAAATCCTAGTTCACAGGGAGCAGTCATGTTTATGGAATGAGGCCTAGCAGTAGCCTTAAAAGCTGCATCACAAATCTTTCCTCCTGGATACAAAACAAGCAGGAAAAGGAATTCAGAGTCCTAGATAAGGATTCCAGGTGGATTCAACTCTAGGTCAGGGGTGAACATGGAGCCCCTAGAGGGGCCTCAGGAGGGAAAGTCCTGCCTGCCTTTAGTCCATTTGCAAATGACCTTCCTCGGGCCTTGTCCTCTCCACGTGCACGTTTTGATCATTTTACATTGTTTTCCCCACTTAGAGCTGATGCAATTCCAGAGATTGAACTAGAAAACTGCAAGTTCCTAAAATTTGGTCGAAAGAAACCTCAACAAGAGAAGCAGAAAACATTCCTTGTTCCTCCAGAATGTAGAAAGGTGGCCCCTGCCTGTGGCACGACATGGTCCTGGGTAGTACTATTTTAAAGACACTCACATTTAAGTGGTTGTTGCTCTGCCTGTGAAAGTACATTCAACCTTTAAATCTCAAGAGAATGGGCGGGGGCCCGTGTCTCCTCCTGGAGCAGCTGAATGATACTGAAATGAACTGGTTCTTGGAGTTAGGGGGATTGGGGAGTGTCTCCACTAGCCAGGGAAGGGTCTGGCCCTTCTCCCTTCTCCCACATACAATAAGCTGATGACCCGGAAGAGTTCTTGATTCAAGGAGAAATGTGAGATTTTGTGTCTCCCTTACATGGCCACAGAAAGCAACAGAACCACACCACAACTCCCAGGCTGTAAAGGGAACAGGACTTTAATATAATATTCAAATATGGCATTTATTATTTACAACAAATAACTACTGTCCCTCCCCAATGGATGAATAGGTGCTGGGGTAGAGATGTCAGGGAGCTGGAGTGGGGTCATCCCTTCTCTCTTGGGCGTTGGGGGGCCCCAGGAATCAGCTTACAATGCCCCCCTTCCCATCACGTGGCAGGAGCTGGCCTGGTGCATCGCAAGCATCCCAGCTGTTGAGGATGGGGCTGTGATCAGCCACTGGTATGGGGCTCGGGTTTGGGCCTGGGGGCTGAGTAGAAGAGTCAGGTTGTCTTGGGAGTACACCCTCAGAATCATGGCCCCCCACCCTGTCCACACTGCACTGGGTGCACCAGACCCTGTGCTCAGTGCTGTCAGCCACCAGCACCACATTTGTCCCTGCCACGTGAGCGATCATTTAGTATCACCTATTTCACAGAGGAGGAAACGTAGTCTCAGGAATCTGAAGAGAGTCGTCCCAGTCACAGGACTGCTCAGTATTGGAGCTGGGATCCCAGTGCCAGCTATCCGACTCCACAAGGGCACACTTAGCCCAAAGCTTTACTGAACCCCTAGGAGTCAGTCACCCCAGCCCAGACACTCACTCACCACTGAACTTGCTGATGGCAGGTTCTTCTTGGCTTTGAGTATTCTGCTGGCCAACTAGGTCTGGGGCTCCAGCTGGCAGGACAGGCTGTAGCTACAGGACAGACGGTCACCTGTGAGCCTACCAGGGGCCAACCTCAGGAATCCCCCCACTGCCTGCCCAGCAGCTGGACTCTGGGTGTCCCAGAGGTTGCCATGCACTAAGTCCTAGGGCTGACCGAGGGCAACGGAGACAGGCTCTCTAAACTGGCCAACCCCTGGCAGGTGAGACCTCTGGACTGGCAGGTGAGAGTTCACCCCCGCCCTCACCCAACTCCTGCCCGGCCTCGCCTATCATTCTCGTTGATCAGCTCCATGTCTTGGAACTAGGACCCAAATCACTCCTCGGGCTCTAGGTTGTAATTCTTTGCAGTCACCTGGAGCAGCAGGATCTCCCTCATGACCCAGTATTCCTGGGACCAGAGGGAAGGAGAGGATGCAGACAGGGCCTGGGTGGGGGATGCTGCAGAGGCCTTGTTGGGGGTGAGGAGTAGGTGAGGGGACCAGTCCTGGGAACCGTCCTTCCCTCCAGTTCGATCCAGGCTCTACCTGTTCTCAGAATGGGAATAATCAGCCCCTGCTCCAGGAAGTTGTCCTTGATGACATCCTCCCCTCAACCCACCAGCCAATTGGATGGGTCTCACATTTCTCTCTTATCAAACACTTCCACTCAATGTAAGATAGAGGGGGTGGAGCCAGGGACTGTTCTGCCCAGGCGTCTCTGATTTCCACCTCCTTCCCCTCGCCTACAGGAAGTGCCACAGCTTCTCGCCTCAGTCCTTTACTCAATGTTGATCTCATTCCCCTGGAGGGCAAACAGCCAGAGTCCATCAGAGATAGCCCACTAGTCTGACTAGTCCCCTATGCCCACACTTTCTCATGTTGCCCTATTGCCGGGTCCACAGATGGGGCCAGGCCTGCAGAGAAAACAGGACTTGGACCCAGGCTGGGCTCTGGGCTCCAGAGAAGGAGGACATGGGAGTGTGGCTGAGGGACCTGACAGCACAACCCTCTCTGATGACAGACTTGGATGCTGAGGCCTCAGGTAGAAGGGACTGCTCAGCCACTTATGTGCTGCCTCGCTTTGGGGGGCCCGACTTCTCTCTCTCTCCATGGGCAGCATGGGAGGGAGAGGCTGAGTCCAGCTCAGATAAAACCTCATGCAGCTGTGCCATCAGGCAGCTCTGAGGTTTCCCAGCCTGGGCAATCCGAATGGGTGTCTCAGGCGGAGCCTCTGTTCACTCATCCCTAAGATGGGTCTGATGTCCCAGCTCCAAGGGGTGGCTGCAGGTCTCTCATGAGAGATGTGCCAAGTGCCGAGAGCTCAGAGCTCAGTTCTGGGGCTCCTGCATCCCAAGGCTCAGGATTCTGGTTCTTCCTGCCTGGTCCTCAGGTTCACCCACCTCGAGATAATCACCCATCACCAGATGCAGCATCAGCAGGTCACCAAGGAAAGTGCCAAGATAGGGGATGACACCCTGTGACATTGGGGTGCGGGTGGGAAGAGCCCTTGCTCTCAAGTCGACCTCCTGCAGACCCTCCCCTGAAAAGTCCTCACCCTCAGCCTCCTGGCCCACCCCAGGGTTCCCACAGAGAGCAGCCTAGGACCCTTAGCAGCCTCCTCTCAATTCCTCCTCATTTCTCACCCCAAGAACACCACACTCCTCCTCCTGACCTCCCAGGACCGGATGCTGGCAAATCACAAGGTATGCGGTCCCACCCAACAATAAACGCATCCTGCACCAGATCTTCCAGGCCCTCCTCCTGGTCACTTCTACTGAGGGATTCAGGCACTGTGGCACCAAGAGGAAGGGCCCTCCTCTCTTGATTTGAGGCCTCCAGCTGGGAGGGCAGAGCCCCTCCTCCACAGGCACACTCACCTGCTGCTGCTGCTGCTTCTCCTGCACTCTCTGGGGGCTGATCTCCGGTGGCGGGGCAAACGTGCAGGGCCCCTCCTGCCAGGGTCAAGGAGAGTGTCAGCGGGCCATACTCACCTCACCCCATTTCTCTGCAGCACCACTGGCCTCCGACCCTGGACATCTGACTTGAGTCAACTGTTACCAATGACACTCCAGCCTCCAAGGTGTTGTGATTCTAGAAAAATCCCAGCTCCAACTCTCACTCTGGTGTGAGCTTGGGCTTTGGCCTGGCCTCCCCAAGACTGTTTCCTCATCTGGAAGGTGTGAGAACTCCAGCTACCTCACAGGTTCTCCTGAGGACTCAGTGGCATATGACTGTCATCATTGTTCTCACCCTCACTCCTCCAAGTGGAGCAGGCAGAAAGCTCCCACATTACTTTCTTCCCTCTTACCTCCTCATTACCACCCTGTGAGGCCTGCACCACACAATCACCATTCCTCCATTTCCCTGATGAGGAGACAGAGGCCCAAACAGGGGCAGTGAGTTGCTCAGGGGCCCACAGAAGAGAGGCCACTTGCTCCTCCCAGCCAGAGAGCCTGTTTCAACATCCTCACCTAACCCCCAGCCTCACCACTGAAGAGTCCTGTCCTCTGATCTCTCAAGGCTTGGTCCTGGAAAGAGCCGTGGATGGAGAGGACGGGGTGTCTTGGGAGTCCGGTTGAGTGGCTCCTGCTTGCCCCAGTCCCGAGGAGTGTCTGGACACCAGGATGGGACAGAGGCCATGCCAAAGCCTTCTCCACCCCAAGGAACCACTGAGGACATTCCCCTGCACTGAACTCTTTCTTTATCCACTCAGGAACTGGACCACCAAGGTGCCACCTCTGATCCACAGGGAAGGGCATGACAGGACACTTTGCTTCTTCGTTTACATGAAGCTCCTAACGTCCTTTCAGCAGGATCCACTAAGAATCCATCAGTTGCCTAGACGCTTCTCATAAGCCACTTAGGGCATATGTCATTGCCAACCAGGCACTCAGGTGAGACTCCTCTGGTTGACTCGAGTGACTGCTCTAGGGGTCCAGTGGGGAGTCCCAGAATGCACACCATCTGTCTCTGGGCCAGCCGTTCAGACCCAAGAATGAGCAGCCCGTTTGTCCACCTGGGCCATGGGAATCCCCTGCTGTGCATGTCCCTGGGGCAGGCAGGATGCCCTCCCCTTTGACACATGGTGAAGACAGAAGGAGCATCAGGGGCCTGGCTTCCTGAGGACAGGTTTAGGCTGAGGACTAAACCCACCCCAACCACCCAACAGCCTGGAAGAAGCTACATCCAGCAGGATGGACGTTCATGGAAGCCAGAGACATGCTGATGGCTCCAGCTTGGCAAGTCGTCCTGGAATAGCCCTGCCAACACTGCTGTGTCCCATGACCAGGGTCTCCTGCCCAAAAATGGCACCCCACCTGCCCATGGCCCAAACAGATCTCTCTGCTTGTTATTCTCTACAAGATAAATGGGCATGGTTCAGAGAAAGTTCAAGTGAGAAAGTATCAAAACCACAGCCTGCTCAGTCCCCCATCCCCCTCCCCCCTCCTCTCTTTCCAGACCCCCAGCCTCCACTCTACCTTGTTCATCAGTTCTCTGCTCAAGGACTCGTCTTGGCTATAGAGTTCCTTCAGGTTTTCAGAGCTTTCCCTGAGAGGAGGGGAAAGAGGGAAGGATAAATTTAGGGATAATGTGAGGGGGTCTGAGTGCAAATCACTTTTCTTTGACAACCCGAGAGATTCAACCTGCCTGGAGGAGTGTTCTCACTGGGCTCCTCTGAGCGCTAAGATCTCGTGGGGTTGGAGTGGGGCTCTCCTGTTGGTCACTGGGGTCTCCACTCCCCAGCTCTACAGAGAGGCTCTATTTTGACCGCTTTGAGTTTCAACTGTGTGTAGAATTATGTTGTTATAAACACTTGAAAATCTCCAATGTGGCTTAACCCAGTACCTGGCATTTAGGGAAACCGAGTCCTGAAGCAGAACTGGTTCACTAAGGACACCAGGAGGATTAGAGACCCTCCATCAAGGCCCCAGCCCTGTCCCCAGCATTTGCTGCCTCCCAGGAGTTCCCAGGTGACTGAAGGGGCAATGGGTGACATACAGGAGCTCCCCCATCCACCCTAGTCCTCCTATGGAGAAGGGCTTATCCACCAGGAAACTTCCCCAATGTGTTCTTCAGGTGGCTCGCAGAGGTTTTCTGCAGAGCAGAGATAGTGCGGGGTGGGAAGTTCTTCAGGATCTCACACTCCCTGGGAAGGGAAGAGAAGGAGCTGTGAGGTGGGGGCTGGAGCCCCGCTTGCTCTAGCTTCAGTGCCCTTCTATTTAAATCTCCCCCATCCTGGATGAGACAGATGCTCAGGGAACCCCAGAAGGACATATTTAAGGCCCAAAGAGTAACACTCAGAGGGAGGAGGATTTCAGCTCCACCCAGGGAAGGAGCCAGGTAGGAAGTGAGCATCCTCCCACTGGGACCTGGAGGCAAGGTCAGCGGGCCCCTGTCAGCAAGGTCCTAGGGACTTGCAGGGGCTTAGACCACACACTTTAATCCTGGGAGCTGATAAATGTGGAGAGGCAGTTCCCAAGGCTCCAGAGAGGGGCTCCACTGGGCCTCCCACAGCATACCTGGGCAACCTGGACCCAGTGCTCCACCACCCTCGCCCTGTCCTGGGCCATCATGCTTGGGTCCGCGAGGCAGGTGGTGATGACGAGGCTGGCCACCCTTCTGAATTGGTCAATGGTGGCCTGGACGGTGGCTGCCAGGTGCTCATTGCCAGACCTGTTCCTCTTGCCCCAGGTGGATCCCAGGCACTGAGAGGGCACCACCATCTGTAAGAGCCCCTGGGGAACAGGGGGAGTGTCACCCAGCCCTGCCACATGCCAGCTCTGTGTCCACAGCCCCCAGAGTCCCACACAGGGTTCACAGTTTAAGCTGGAGCTCAGGAATCTCAGGATGTGGCCTGAGCCTTGTGAGAGTCCCTGGGTTTTCTTCTCTGTCCACCGAGGGCACCCAACACAGGATGACCCAGGACCCAAGACTGGCAAGGAAGGGAGAGAGGCATTTGCACCCAGCCCATCCTGGCTAACTCAAAGCTCCTGATGGTGGCTCAACTTGGGCTCATCCCAAGGGGGCATCTTCCACCACCCTGATCCCCACTGGTCCCACTCCTTATTCTGATGCACATTCCCCCGTGGCAGCTACAACCACAGGCCTTGTCTGTCTCTCTTGTAGTGAAGTACACATCAGGTGTATAATCAGGCTTGAGGCTGTTGAGCCTCCTTTGCAGACGGTTGGGCTACTGTGGACCTGGCTGCACACAGTGAGTTCCCCTCCACCACTGATGGGTCAGGCCCTGCCCAGCTTTCCATCTCTTCTACCTCCTGGAGTCGACACAGCCACTCTGTGCAGCAGGTCCTCATAATTTCCACCTCTATGGTCTGCAGGTGGACAGCAAAGGCTTGGGGGTTCAGAAAATTTTCCAGGTCATACAGTTGGTAAGGGGTGGAGCCAGGATTTGGGCCCAGATCATAGGAGTCCAGATCAGGTCTGGGGCAAGGATGGCAGAGGGAAGGCCTGTTCGACCCCACTCTGAGAGCCCAGCTGCTCACCACATCCACCACGGTCAACCACTCCACCACCAGCTTAGGAGGGAAGGCTGTGAGGTTAGGCTTCTTCTCACGCTCCTTAACAGCCACAGGTGGAGATGGACTTCTCACTAGAAATGATGGTCTAGGTGACTCCAGTCAGCAGCTCCCACTCCTGCTGGAGCCAATGTTGGCCCTTGCTCCAGCTCCAACACTGCTGATGGAGGGGAGTTTGCCTCCAGCGCTAGAAGGGGTTGTGTCAATGGAGCTGGAGCCAGCTTTACCTCCACTACTGCCCACTGCTCTGCTTCTGCCACTGGCTGGAATTCTGCAGCTGGCTCTGGAGTAGGATAAAGAGAAAGGTTCACCCACATAGCTGACTTTCCATGTGTCCTTCTAAACACAGGAAAGAGCCCAATTTCCTTACAGGAATACCCAGCCTATAGTCCCCCTTACCCTCTGCTCTCCCTCAGTGGCCTCCAGAAGCTCACACTGTGCAAGGGAAAGAGGGTCATGGCAGCTCAGCTCCAAACTAGGCAAGGAGACTTGCGTGTACATCCCCTTTAGCTTGAAAAAGGGACAGCCCCAGTTTGGTCCCGCCCTAGTTCTGGTCCAACCTCGTCATCTCAACGTCCTGAGTGTGGAAACCCTCTGCTCCTGCTCTCATCTCAGAGCAGCACTGGATGGTGTGGGTGGTCTCATGCACCTGCCCCTTTTCTAGTGAGTTTGTGGAGTTGAAACCATTGGGCAGCTCCTCGATGACCTCCTGAGTGGAGTTCTGCAAAGACTGCCAGGGAGCTGGGCCAGAAGGAATCAGGGGCTGCCTGCACACTGCCACTGGGGCCAACCCCCAAGAGAAAGTCTGCTTCTCAGTTCAGGCACAGAGGGGCATCCTTGCAAAGATCTTTGGTCAGGGAGGGAAGGAGATTAAACCTCTAGTGCTCGGTAACATACAAGTAGAGGAGCTCACCTTCTCATGCTGCCAGCCGTGACCTGGGGTATGAACATGACAGACACACCAGGCTTCTGACACCTAACAACCAGCTCCTGCCCAGGAATGGCCTGCCCCACATGACGTGCCTTCCCTCTTCCACACACACACACAGGATGAGGGGCCTAGGGTGTGGGGCTGATCAGGTGGGATCACAGTTGTGTCCTGGCCTGCACTAGCCTTTCCTGGGCTGCCCCGTGTTACCCTTCATTGCCTCCTGCCAGACGCCCAGAGACGTCAGGGATGAGGGCTGAGCCAACGTCAGCAACGACCAAAAAATTCTCTTTCTGGGCTATTTTGAGCCCAGATCCTCCAAAAGTTGGGATACAACAACAAAACATCTTTGCCTGTTGACTGTCTCCAGTCAAGTGAGCTGGATGGGGGGATGTGGGTGCCTGGTTATCAGAGTTCTAAGATCTGTTGAGGTCTATGACCAAGGAAGTGCGGTCATTCTTCAAGATTCCTTTACCTGGGCCCCTTCCGTCAATCAGACTTGTCCAGTGCTAACCTCTGCCCCCGGGCTGCTCACCCTCCTCTTCCATGTCATATCCTGAACTGTACACAAGGAACCTACACAGTCCTAGTCACAGCTCCCTGGAAACCTAAGTCGAGTCCTATCTTTGAGGAGACAGAGATGAATGCAGACCTCCTTCTTCTTACCAGTCCTGCATCCTGTGAAAGTCCCTGTGCCTCTCAGGTCCTCCCCAGTCTCCAAACCTGCACCATGGGGATCAGACTAGAATCTACTTCCTAGGGATGTCAGCCGGTGTATATGAGATAATATCTATTACCCCTGTGGGCTGTTGTCACATGTACCTAGGGCACAAACTTAGAGATGGAAGAATAACAAGAAGGGGTGACATGTAGCACAGAACACCACTCAAAAAAGGCCTGGGTTCTAACAATGTGATATTGAAACAGTCGCTTCCAACTTGTCCTCATTTTCACGTCAGCATCATGAGGGGGTTGAAGCTAATGGAAATTTAGATACTGCCATCCTGCAGCATACAACCATTCAATTGTTTACTGTTTTATGGAAAATGAGACCCAAGTGCCTCATCTTGGCCTATGAGGTGGGCAGCCTCCACAGTGGTACCCAGTAAGCCCCACCCATGTTATAGCCATCCCCGTGGAACCACTAAGTAGTTAGTAACTGGCTTCTGAACACAATAGCAGCCAAAGTGATGGAATGTCTTGTCTAAATTTTAAATAAAAAAGTCTCTGACTTCCTCTTACTCCCTCTCTCATGTGCCATCTCTCTAGCTCTCTCTCATTCTGTCAAATCGCTGTAACTGAGGAATCAAATCCCAGTGTTTTGGGCCTGCCCAATGTGGAGGCCTATAGAGGAGAGAGGCACAGGAGTGCCCAGGCCAACAGACAGAAAAAAAACTCATGCTCTCAGTCCTCCCCCAGTCGAGCCTCAGTTAAGGCCACAGTCCTAACCTGTTTAACACATTGAGTCAGAGGCACCCAGCTAAAACATGCCTGGTTACTGATCCACACAAATTGGGAGATAGTCAATATTTGCAGTTTTGAAATGCAAGGTTAGGGGCAATGATGTCAGAGAGGGAAAGGTAACTGACACAGCCTACCAGGCCCTGGCTCTACCTTCCACCCCAGCTCCTGTTCTCTCCTCCCAGGATCCCTTCAGCTGCACTGGCCACCTTTCTAAACTCCTCTGGCCAAACTCACTTCTGCCTGTGAGACACAGGAACAGTGGTGCCATCTCCCTGCCACACTGTTTCCAGACTCATGCAGTGCTGGCTTCCTCTTGTAATTCTGGTCCCAGAAAATGTCCCCCTAGTGAGGCCTTTCAGACCCTCCTACGCAGTGACGCCCAGCCCTCCCTCACAGCCTCCTGCTGTGTTTCTATACAGCACTTGCTCTTTTCTTGCTCATGTCTTTGCTTTTGTCCATCTCCCCTCCACAGTCTGAGCTCCTGGCAGGCAGGAACCACTTGGTCATTTTCATCTTGCACTTTGGCCCACCAGAGCACCTGACACAGGGTGAGTTCTCAGTGCACAGCTGCTGAATGAGTACATGGGAAGATCTTGCACCCCTGCCCCTCCTTCTGACCAACTTTGATTGGGGAGATGTACACTAGTAATAGGAGGTACAAGTTGTTTCTGAGGCAGGGAGACAGCCAGAAAGACTTCTGCTTGAGTCTTCACTGCTCCAGGAGGTCAAGTAAAGTTCAGTGGACACCATGTAAATTCCAGGTTTACAGCAGAAGGACTTGATGTATATATATATATATATTATGTAATGGTTAACAAAATAAGTTTAGTTAACATCAATCACCAAACAGAAATAAACAGTTTTTTCCCGGTAATGAGAAGTTTTAGGATATACTCTCTTAGCAACTTTCAAATATACCACACAGCAATGTGAACTTGCACAGTGCTGTATATCAAGTATATCTCAATATAACTGAAAAAAATAAAAACAAAAACTCATTGGCCACCACAGACACAAGAGGCTGCCCGCCTCCTGGTGGCCAGCACGAGCACTGCAGCCCTCGCCAAAACTCCACCAAACAGAAAGGAAACTTTCCTTCGGTGTCCTCAAGGCAGAGGCTCTCTAGGGTCCCAGAGGTAAAAGAGCAGGACCTGTCGCCTTTGAGGGAGTGGGAGGAATCTCAAGAGCCTACCTTTTCCCCAATCTTGCTGTCCCCCACCAGGTGTCCTCTTCACTCCTGAGGCATCCAACCTCAACCAGGACAATGACAACCCACTGCCTCCAGATGAGGACCCCGAGGGTCTAACAAGGACTAGTCTTCTCCCTTGTCTCTAGACTTGGTGTCCAGTACTCTGGTATCTTCTTCTTTATCCCCAGTTCTCATCCATGTAAGCTCCCAAGCCTCCTCATTTCTAAACGATCTCAAGTGGGTGGAAAGCATTTTCTCAGCGTTTCAGAGCACAGTACACCATCAACAGAGAACCTCGTCCAACAGACACGTTGTAAGTGCATGGAACACTTGGAGTTACCTGCTTGATGCACTCCACGTTATACAGGAGGACCCTCACTGAGGTCTTCTCTCCTGTTCCCAATACCTACATAAAGGGAGGATGGGCTCATCACAGATCTGGGAGCCCACAGAGGTGGATTGCAGGACCCCAATCCTGTGTGCTCCAAGATGGGGCAGGGATGGGTCTGAAACAGGTAGAAACCTAGGAACCTTAGGGATTCCTCTGTCCATCTCTGGGCCCCTGGGCACGTATCTAGGAGAACGGATGCTATGGTCCCCGTGGAGAGCTGCCTCCAACCTCTCTCCTTCCTGCCTCTTGTCAATTCCCTGGTTTCAGCTCTTTCTTGACTGCACCTCCATGGCCCCCACAGGAGAAGTCATTGTGAGTGAGTGTGCCTGTGCACATGTGATGATGAGGAGGGAAAAATGACCCCATATGGAGAGGGGTGGGCAGCAACTCCCTAGGATCTTAATGCCTCTCATTGCCAAAGGAATCCTGAGGGAAGGGGTGGAGTCTTGGCCAAAGAACCTGGAGCTCTGTCTAGTCTTCTGGATCTTGACTACCTCCTGTGGTGTGGGCCAGTACTTGCCTCTTTCTGGGCCAGTTTCCCAACTGTACAGTGAGGGGTAAGATGTGCAGCAGCACAAGCATGTGCTCGGCCAGGACAAGTCATCAGGCCCCATCGATATGGTAAGTGCAGTTTAAGTGTATTGAATACATTAATATTGCTGTGCTATCATCACCATGATCCATCTTCAGATATCTTCTCATCCTGCAAAACTCAAACTCTATACGCCTTCATGAATAACTCCCCATTTCTCCTCCCAGCCCCTGGCAAACACCATTCTACTTTCTTTCTCTCTGAATCTGGCAATTTCAGGAACCTCATGGACGGGAAATCACACAAGGTTGTATGTTTGTGACTGGCTTATTTCATTTAGAGTAATATCCCGAAGGTTCATCCATGGTGTGCCAGATCTTAGAATTTCCTTCCTTTGTTAAGGATGAATAATATGCCATTGTATGTATATCACACATTTTGTGTATCCATACATCCCTGGACAGATACCATAGCTGGGCCCAAAACCAAGCCCAAACTATAAAGGGGGCCCCAACAAGATTTTTGTCAAGGGTTCCCTGGAGACTACTTTATTAAGCCACGTTCCATATGATATTTACTAAGGATCTAGTCTTGGGCCATGAGTTGATTTTCAGAAACTCTGTTTTTCCTCCTAAAACAAGTTTCTACTGGTTTGAGCCAGTGAGACCACAAGACGGCTGGCAAGAATGAAACCGTGACTGCACAAGTGACTGGAGGATGACCTGGGGGACCAAGAACTCCCCTGCCAAGCATTTTAAGGACACCACTTTTGAACGGGCGATGTATGACAGAACATGAAAATCTTTTCCTAAATGCCTAGGACTGCCCCCAACCTTCCTGCATCCACTCCTTTGCCCTTAAAAAGCCCTTTTCCCACAGCCCATCGGGGAGAAGGATTTAACCCTTGTCTCCTGTCTCCCTGCTGGCCAACTTCGTAATAAAGCTTTTTCCCTTCTACAAGAGCAGATACCCCATTATTGGCTTACAGGATGCATTGGGCAGTGAGCCCTTCCTTGGTTACAATACTTGGGTGGCTTCCATGTTTTAGCTATTATGAATAATGATGCTATGAATATGGGTGTTGAAATATGTTTTGGAGAACATGCTTTCACTCTTTGGGGGGATATATACCCAGAAGTGGAATTGCTGTGTCCTATATAATTATATTTTTAATTTTTTTGGAATTGTTATACTGGTTTCTACAGCAACTATATATTTTATATTCCCAAGACAGTGCACAAGGGTTCCAACTTCTCCACATCTTGGCCAACACTGGTTCTATTCTTTTTCTTCTTCTTCTTCTTCTTTTTTTTTTGATAGATGCCATCTTAATGCATGTGAGGTGATCTCTCATTGTGTTTCTGATTTGCATTTCCCTAATGATTAGTGATGTTGAGCATCTTTTCATGTGCTTATTGGTCATTTGCAGATCTTCTTTGAGGAAATGTCTACTCGTGTACTTTGTTCAATTTTGATTTGGATTGTTTGTTTTTTGTTGTTGAATTTGGGAGTTCTCTATCTATTCTGGATATTAAGGCCTTGTCAGATACATGGTTTGCTAATATGGTCTTCCATGTTGTGGGTTGTGCTTTTACTCTGTTGATAATGTCTTTTGAGGCACACAACTTTTTAATATCCATGAAGTCCAGCGTGTTTATTTTCTTATTTTATTGGCTGCTCCTTGGGTGTCATATCCATGAAATCATTACCAAATCCTATCTTGTAAAGTTTTGTCTTATGTTTTCTTCTAAGGGTATTATAGTTTTAGCTTTTACATTTAGGTCTTTTGATCCATTGGGAATTAAATTTGTATATGGTGTTTGGTAAGGGTCCAAGTTGATTCTTTTGCATGTAGATATCCACTTTTTCCAGCACAACTTGTTGAAAAGACTTTTCCCCATTGAATAATCTTGGCACCCTGGTCAAACATCATTTGATGACATGGGTGAAGGTTAATTTCTGGGCTCTCAATTCTGTTTCCATTGGTCAATATGTCTGTCTTTATGCCATGACAATGCTGTTTGGATACTATAGATTTGTAGTAAGTTTTCAATCAGGAAGAATCAGTCCTCCAACCTAGTACATCCTTTCAAGATTATTTTTAGTATCTGGGCTTACTTTAGACTCCATAAGAATTTTAGGATTTTTTTTTTCCATTTCAGCACAAAACGTCCTTGGGATTTTGATAAGGACTGCACTGGCTTTGTTGATCTCTTTGGATAATGTTGACCTTGTCACAATAAGGAGTCTTCCAATCCACGATGTTGGGATGCCTTTGATTTTTAGTAGTGTCAGGTGGCTCTTCAGGTTGAGGGGGTTGCACTCATCAATGCAGTCATGCAGAAACCCACAATTCCTCCTCATTGTGCCTTCACCATTTCCTTAGAACCATCGACCATCAACAGAGGGGAAAATGCGTGTAAAATACAGGTGGGAAGTTTTCAAGAACTGGGTGTGCATGGAGCACACATTTCTTTCACTCCTCTCCCTTAGCAAAAACTATGGACTGAACCAGCAGACCCTAACACATGAGGACTACAGACTCAACCAGCAGACCCCAACAAATGGGAACTGTGGAGTAACCAAGGGCCAGGGACTCAGGTTCCTGCTAGAATCATCTGCCAGCTCAAGCTGACCCACTAAGCCTTTGTCTGGCACTGCGGACTAGCCAAGGGCTAAGACTGATCCTCTGATAGAGCATCCTGTCAATCTAGACTGACCCATTGACCCTGGACTGGAAAGCCAGTTATATCGGGAGCTCAACGCAAAGACAGTGGATCTCAGATCTGAGAGGAACTTACCCACAGCCCTCACAAACAGCAAATAAGATGGAGAACTCAAAGGTTTTGTGGGTACCAATGCCTGTGTTTCTCAACCCCGAAGCCATCAGATTTCTCCTTTGGATCCCACTGCTGCCACCAAACTGGTACAAAACAAACTAAATCTGAGTAAATTTTAAATATCTTATTGGCTTTATTCAACTGTTCATGAATCAGGCAGCATCCAGTTTAGCAGAGAGAAAGGAGCTCCAAGGAGCTGTACAAAATGAAAGACTTTTATAGGCAGAAGGCAGCAGGAACAAGGAAGTCACACTAGACAAAAAAGTGGATTGGTTACTGCAAGGTTACCTTCCTTTAGGGGATCGCAGGGCTCTATCAGGAAGATGACATACCTGCTGCTCATCAGGCGATTCCTGATTGACTGGTTGAAGATTCCATTCCTAGGAGGGCCAAAAGTCTTATTAAGTCTCAGTTTGTTGACGTGCAGCTTAGCCTAAGCAGCTTCATTTGGGCCTGGTGTCTTGTTTTAAGCACATGACTTCTGCCGGTCCCTGATTTCCCCAGTTACACCCCGGCTTTCCATTCACTGACCATTGTTAGTCACACACTCACTGCACCTAGCTCCAGTCCTTCCCCTTCAACACCACAATCTCATACACAGCTCCTGCCGACACTATCGTGAAGTCTCCCACCACACGTCCCCTATACCTTCCACACTGCCAGCAAGATGATTCACAAACAACACCACCACAATTTGTTTCCAATGGGCTGAGAGGGCTGCCCGTGCTCTGGAAATCAGGAGTTGCAGGGTATGTCACTTGACCTCCAATCACCAATTGTACCCCAGTTGAAGGGCTAATCCTGCAGAGAGACTTAGTTGTAGCCAACTCCATCAAAAAACATCATAATTGCCCCAGGTTTCCTTCAAAATGCTCCACGAACTTTCTGCCCCAACTGCTCCATGAGGGGTCATTTTGGGGTAGACTTCGAGACCACCTTGGTGATTTTGTGCCCAGGCCCAAACAGCTCTTGACCAACAAACACTTTAACCATATCCCCTGAAATCCTATAACAGGAAACCAGTGAAAGGGTGCAAATTACTGATTTTACCTCCAAGACCTCTAATTAATATTTTACACCAGGAGCATCCAATTTTGGGTTTTACTGTGGGCTGATATCACAAGGCTCTCAGCCAGTGAGCTTCTCTCTTCCCCAGCCCTCTGAGCAGCTTTCTCCAGACTATATTGTGCAGTGCATCATTGTCTCTCTCTCAGCCTGCTTCCCTCAGGTCGCAGGTCCCCTGTGTTTCCTGCCCTGACTGGCTACCACCAACTTATAGAAACAATGTCAGTCCTATAGCACTGGGTGTTTCAGTTCTACTAAGATTGGCTGACTGGACTTGGCACAGGTGTGGTGGCCCTACACACACAAAATCAGGAAGCTGAGGCAACCAAGAAGTATTGAAAACCTTAACACAACATGGACAACAACTCTATAAGAACCAATCCTAGCTGTTGTACAACACTCTCATGAGTCTCTTACCTAAACGGTTTTAGAAAATGGCCTGGCCCTAGACTGTCTATACTGGCCAAGGAAGGAGGGCTTTGTTCCTTTCCTAGAACTACTTGCTGAATGTACATGAACTAACAAGTTCAAATCTGTCTCCACCAGAAGGTCCAAGAGGTTAAAATATTGCATAATATTACCCAAATCTTTGAACAGATACCCAAGGCCTCCGACATCACTGACCTATTTTCATGGTTGGTCTCTCCGAGTTGGGAACAATGGAAATGGACTGGATTTTAGACTGTTGCTTGTATAATCATAGGATTTGTTACTATAGCCCTCATCAGATGTTTATTCTCTTGGCTACAACCTGCTCTACCACTAAGAACTCCATTAATTACCATTATTAAATATCCCAACCAACCTAAAATTAACCAATACCCTGATTAATTTAAAAATTCAAAATTTATATGGGGGAAAATCTGCTTAACATAGAATAGACCGTTTTAAGCATTTCAAAGTATACAGTTCAGTGGCTTTTATTACAATGTTTATGTCGTGTGGCTATCACCACTATCTAATGCCAGAACATATTCTACACCCCCAAGCAAACCCGTTACTCATTCACACTCTATTTTCTCCTAACTCAAGCCCATGGAAACAACTCATCTGTTTCCTCCCCCTATGGATTTGCCTATTCTGGACATTTATTCAAATGGCATCATGCTATCTGTTGCCTTTGTGGACAGCTTCAGTGAGCAAACATGTTTCAAGGTTCACCCATGGCCTAGCATGTAGCAATACCTTATTCCTTTTTATGGCTCTATAATTTCCTATATTATGAATAGGCCACATTTGGTTTATGCAGTCATACCTGGATAGAAATTTGTGTTTGTTCCACTTTTGGACAACTGTGAACAATGTTGATTCGAATATCCATGGGCAAGTTTGTTCTTTTTGACATATCTACCTTGGACCTCTCCAGGTCAATGGTAATTCTAGGTTTAAGATATTAAAAAATGCCAAGCTGTTTTCTGCAGTGGCTGCATCATTTTACTTTCCCATCAGTAATGTATGAGGGTTTCCCTTGCTCCACATCTTTACCAACACTTGTTATTTTCTATTATGTTGAATATAACCTTCATTTTGAGCATGAGATATTATCACTCTGTGCTTTGAATTTGCATTTTCCTAATACTTAATGATACTGAGCATCAATCTTGTGCTTATTTGCCATCTATGTATTTCCTGGAGACATGTCTATTCCAGCTGGTTACCACTTTTCTTTGACTTGTCTTTTATAATTGAGTTCTAAGAGATCTTCATATGTACTCAATATCAGAGCCTTCTCACTTATATAAGTTGCAAATAGTAGGAGACTTCAATACCACACTTTTAACAATGAATAGAATATCCAGACAGAAAATCAGGAAATAGCGGACATGAAAACATTAAATACTAAATGGACCTAGCAGACACACACAGAACACTTTACAGGACAGCAACAAAATGCACACTCTTCTCAAGGGCACACACACTATTTTCCAGAACAGATCACGTGTTGTTAGGTGACAAAAGAAGTCTTAAAAAGATTAAGAAGACTCAAATCATACCAAGTATCTTTTCCAAACACAATGGCATGAAACCAGTAGTCAATCACAGAAGGAAAACTGGAACATTAATAATACGTGGAAGTTCAACAAAAAACTCTTAAACATAAAAGTAGATCGGGGTCCGGCCCTGTTCTGTAGTGGTTAAGTGCATGTGCTCCAATGCTGGCAGCTTGGGTTCAGATTCTGGGCATGCACCGATGCACAGCTTGTCAGGCCATGCTGTGGTGGCGTTCCACCATAAAGTGGAGGAAGATGGGCAAGTATGTTAGCTCAGGGCCAGTCTTCCTCAGCAAAAAGAGGAGGATTGTCAGGGATGTTAGCTCAGGGTTGATCTTCCTCACACAAAAAAAGTAGATCAAAGAAGAAATCAAAAGGAAAACTAGAAAATAGCTCAAGACATACAAAAAGATACAATAAACACACAAAAACCTATAGGATGAAGCAAAAGTAGTACTAAGAGGGAAGTTTATAGTGATAAACTTGTACATTTTAAGAGAAGAAAGATGTCAAAGAAACAACCTGACTTACAACACACAGCATTAGAAAAAGAAAATAGGAAATCCAAAGTTAGCAAAAGGATGGAAGTCACCAAGAGGAGAGTGGAAGAAAATGAATGATCAATAAAAGTAAAAGTTGATTTTTTGAAAAAATAAAATTGAGAAACCCTTAGAAAAAATATCTAGGAAAAAAAGAGAGATGACTCAAATAAACTAAATCAGAAATGAAACAGGAGGCATTACAACTGATGCTTCAGAAAGAAAAAGATCAGAAGAGACTATTCTGAACTAGTGTACACTCATAAATTGGATAACCTAGACAAAATAGATAAATTCCTAGAAACAAACTATGAAAGCTAAATCATGAAGAAATAGAAATCTTTAACAGACCAGTAACAAATAAGCAGACTGAATCAGTAATCAAATATCTCCCAACAAGAAAGGACTTCTACACTCTGCCTGACTTCACCACAGACTCCTGAGCCAGCCTGCACCAGCCCCATGCGGACTCCTGTTGACATAGCTGGCTCCCTGTAGGCTTCTGCAAATCAAGGCCCCTGGCTCACCCTGGAGCCTGCCAGCTCTTGTGGCCCCAAGCAGCATCCTTGACACCAGGCACCCACTAGGCTCCTGGGAACCCAGGACCCTATGTCAGCCTACGGGCTGCCATCTTCAACAGCCCAAGGTGGCTCCTGTGACCCCAAGTGGTGTCCTTGGCACTAGGCTCCTGGTGGGCTCTGGTGAATCCAGACCCTGGCTCACCCAAGTTCCTGCCTACTCCAGGCAGCCACAGGCAGCACCCACAGCCACAGGCAGCTTCTGTAACAGGGTGCCCAGTGGGCTTCCACAAACTCAGGACCCCAGGTCACTCCAGCACTTGTTGGCTCCAGCAGCCTCAGGTGGATTCCATGGCACCAGGCTCCCCGGGGGCTGCTGGGAACTCTGGCACATGGTTCACCACACCACCTACCAGTTCCAGCATCCGTAGACAGCTCTCATGGAACCAGATTCCTGGCAGCTCTCATGGAACCACAAAACCAGGTCCCCAGCTTACCCAGGTGCTTGCTGACTAGGGTGGCCCCAGGCAGCTCCCACAGCACCAGGCACTGGCAGTGTCCCATGAACCCAGGCTTCTGTCCTGACCCAGTGCCTGCTGGCGTCCGCAGCCTCAGGCAGCTCCTGTGGCCCCAGGTTCCCAGCGGGCTCCCAGGAATCCAGACATCTGGCCTACCCCGGAACATGGTGTCTCTCATGGTGCCAGGCTCCTGGCAGGCTCCCGTGAACCAAGGCTCTCAGTTCATCCCAGCACTGGCCAACTCCAATGGACCAGGATGACTCCTGTGGCTGCAGGCTCTCAATAAGGACCTGCCAAACCAGGCTCAAGTGGGGCTACTCATGAACTCGGGGTCCCAGCTGTGCCCAGAGCCAGACACAATACTGTGGACCCAAGCTTTCCACTCATCCATGTACCAGGCTGCCCAAGGACTCCAGCAGCAAACCTGCCCCTGGACACCACCAGATGGCCTACCCAGGACCCCTAGAATGGCTGACTGTGAAGGTTTTGGTTTGCTAAAGCCAGTCTGTAAAGAGTGGAAGAGGTGTCTACCTCAACAAATTTGCAGACACCAATGGAAGGCCACAGGGATCATGAATAATCAAAGACCCATGACACCACCAAAGCAAAAGAATAAAACTCTAATGACTAAACAAGAAATGGAGATATAGCAACTATGTGACAAAGACTTCAGAACAACTCTCTTTGAGAAATTCATAAAACTCTAAGGAAATGCAGATAGACTACTAAATGAAATAAGGAAACAGTCATGAACGAGTTAGAAGTTCATCATACAAACAGAAATCATTAAGGAAAAGCAAACAGAAATCCTAGAGTTGAAGAACACAATGACTGAACTGAAGAATTCAATAGAGAGCTTCAAAATCAGATTCAACCATGTACAATAAATAATTAGTGAACTAGAAGATGTGTCTTTTGAAATCATGAAGTCAAAGAAGCAAAAAGAAGAAAAGGAATGGATAGGAATGGGGAAAGGCACTGTGAATTATGGGATACCATGAAAAGAAATAGATAAGCATTATTAAAGTACCAGAGGAGAAGATAGGGAGAAGGGAAAAGAAATCTGACTTAAAAATTATAGCAGCTGACACCTTCCCAAATCTGGGGAAAGATTTAGACATCAAAGGTCCTGAAGCTGATGTGTCACCCCAAAATTTCAAACTAAAACTTTCTTCTCCAAGACACATTATAACAAAACTATCTAAACACAAAGAAGGATCAAACAACATGATCAAGTTCAACATGATGCAAATCAATGAATGTGATACACCGCATTAATAGAATGAAAGATAAAATTCATAAAATAATCTCAATCGATGCAGAAAAAGCAGTTTGACAAAATCCAACATCCCCTCATGATAAAAACTCTCAATAAAGGGTTACAGAAGGAACATATCAGAATATAATAAAAGGTTTACACAACAAAACCCACAGCTAACATCATATTGAACAGTGAAAGGTTGAAAGCTTTCTTGCTAAGACAAAGAACAAGACAAGGGTGCCTAGTCTCAACACCACTCTTCGACATACTGCTGAAAGTCTTAACCAGAGACATTTGACAAGAAAAAGAAAGGAAATGCATCCAAATTGGAAATGAAGAAACAAAATGGTCTCTGCAGACGATATGATTTTATATAGAGAAATACCTAAGGACTCCCCCCAAACTGTTAGGACTAATAAACAAATTCAGTCAAGCTGCAGGTGACAAAATGAACATATAGAGATCTGTTGCCTTTCTATACACTAACAATGAACTATCTAAAAAAGATGAAAATAAAAATATCCTATTTACAATAGCATCAAAAACAGTAAAATACTCATAAATTTAACCAAGAAGGGGAAAGATCTAGACACTGACAACTATAAGACATTGATGAAGGAAATCAAAGACACAAAGAAATGAAAAGATATCTTATGTTCATGGATCAGAAGAATTAATGTTCTTAAAATGTCCATCCTACCCAATGCCATCCCAAGATTCAATGCAATTCCTATTAAAATTCCCATGACATTTTTCAAAGAAATAGGACAAACAATCCTAATATTCATATGGATCCACAAAGAGCCCCAATAACCAAAGCAACTCAGAGAAAGAAAAAGCTGAAGGCATCACAATTCCTGATTTCAAACTTTATTAAAAATCTATAGTAACAAAAACAGTATGATGCCAGTATAAAAAGAGACACATAGACCAATAGAACAGAATCAAGGGCCCAGAAATAAAACCACACACATACACTTTGCTAACAGTTGACTAGTCAGTTAAGAAGATTCTACGGGGAACAGGTAATTTCTACAATAAATGGTCTTGGGAAAACTGGATAACAACATGCAGAAAAATGAAATTGGACTCCTATTTTACACCACTCTAAAAATGATCCCAAATTGAATTAAAGACTTAATTGTAAGACACCAAATATAAAACAACCAGAAGAAAATATAGAGAAAAAAGCCCTATAAAACTGGTCATGACACTGATTTTTTTGGATATAACATCAAAAGTGCAAGCAACGAATGCAAAACTTAACAAGTGGAATGACATCAATCTAAAAAGCTTCTGCACAGCAAATGAAACAATCAGCAAACTAAAGGGGCTCATATCCACAATATATAAGAAACTCTTACAACTCAACAACAAAGAAACCAACAAAACAATATGAAAATGGTCAAAGGACCTGAATAGATACTTTTCCAAAGAAGACATTAAAATGGTCAACAGGTACATGAGAAGATGCTCGTAATCACACATCATTAGGGAAATGAAATCAAAACTATAATGAGATATCACCTCACATTTGCTAGAATGGTTATTCTCAAAGAGACAACAGACAGCAAGTGTTGGCGAGGCTGTGTAGAAAAGAGAACCCTGTGCAATGTTGGGATGAATGTAAATTGCTCAGTCACTATGGAAAAAATATAGAATTTTCTCAAAAAATAGAAATACTATATAAATGAGCAATTCCACTTCTGGTTGTATATCCAAAGGAATTGAACTCACTATTCTGAAGAGATATCTACACCCCCATGTTCACTTCAGCATTATTCACAAACTGAGGACATGGACATAATCCATGTGTCCATCAATGGATAAATAGATAAAGGAAATGTGAGATATATGTATATATACATGAAATATACAATGGAATATTATTTAGCCATGCAAGAGAATGAATTTCTGCATTTTGTAACAACATGGATGGACCTTGAGGCATTGCACTAAGTGATGTAAGTCAGACAGAGAAAAACAAATACTATATATTCTCACTCACATGTGAAATCTAAAAATGCCCAACTCAAAGGAATAGAGACTAGAATGGTGTTTGCCAGGTCCTCAGGGGTTGGGGAAATGGGGAGATGTGAGTCAAAGTGCACAAATTTCTAGCTGTAAAATGAATAAGTTCTGGGGATCTAATGTACAGCATGGTGACCATAATTAACAATACTATATTATATACTTGAAAGTTGTTAAGAGAGCAGATTTTAAAAGTGATCGCTAGAAAAAACAAGTTAATTATGTGGAGAAATGGAGGTGCTAACTTGCCATATTGTGGTAATCCTTTCACAAATCATCATCTTGAACACCTAAAACTTACATATGTTATATGTCACTAATATTTCAATAAATCTAAAAAATAATCTCTCAACAAAGTAAAACGCAGGACCAGATGACTGCACTGGTGAATTTTACCAAACATACAAAGAAGTATTAAAAACAAGCCTTCTTACACTCTGTCAAATATTGAAAAAGACGGAACACTTCTAAATTCATTTCTTGAGGCCCTGATACCAACAGTAGACGAGGACACTAAAAGAAAATAAAATTACAGACCATTACCACTGATGAACATAGATGCAAAAATCCTCAACAAAATACTAGCAAACTGAATTCAACAGTGTATTAAAAGAGTTATACACTACGACCAAGGGAAATTTATTCCTGATATACAAGGGTAGTTCAACATTCAAAAATCGATCAATGTAATATGCCACATCAAGAAAATGAAGAGGAAAACAACATGACCATCTCAATTGAGGCAGAAATCCCATTTGATGTAATTCAACACCCTTTTGTGATAAAACACTCAACAAACAAGAAATAGGAGGAAAGTGCCTCAACATAACAAAAGCCATATATGAAAAACACACAACAAACATAATACTCAGTGATTGAAAACTGAAAGCTTTTCCTCTAAGAGCAGGAACAAGGCAAGGATGCCCACTTTCACCACTTCTATTCAACACAGTACTGAAAGTTCAAGCCAGAACCATGAGGCAATAAAAATAAATAAACCAAGGCATCCAAATTGGAAAGAAAGAAGTAAAATGGTCTCTGTTTGAAGATGATATCATCTCATATGTAGAATATCCAAAAGACTCCACAAAAAAAGCCGTTTGATCTAACAGATGAATTCTGGAAAGTAGCAGGATACAAAGTCAATACACAAAAATCTGTTGCATTTCTATACATGAACCATGAGCTCTCTGAAAAGGAAATTACAAAAACAATTCATTTATAATAGTATCAGAAAGAATAACATGCTTAGGAATTAACTTAACCAAGGAGGTGAAAGACTTGCACCATTAAATCTACAAAACATTTCAGGAAGACATTAAAGAAGACATACATAACTGGACACGCATCCCATGGTCATGGATTGGAAGGCTTACTATTGTTAAAGTGTCAATATTACCCAAAGCAGTCTACTGATTCAATGTAATCCCAATCCAAATCCTAATGATGTTTTTTGCAGAAATACAAAAACCCATCCTAAAATTCACATGGAATCTCAAGGGATTCAGAATAGCCAAAGCAATCCTGAAAAGAAGAACAAAACTGAAGGACTCACACTTCCTGATTTCAAAATTTACTACAAAGCTACAGTAATCAACAGTATGGTATTGGCATAAAGACAGACATAGAGACAAATGGCATAGAATAGCAAGCCCAGACACAAAACCTCACATATATGGTCAAGTGATTTTTAACAAGGGTGCCAAGACCATACAATGGAGAAAGGTTTCTTTTCAACAAATGGTGCTGGGAAAACTGGATATCTGAATGCAAAAGAATGAAGTCGGAGCCTCATCCAACACCATATACAAAAATTTACTAAAGGTCGTAAATGTAAGACCTAAAATAAGAAAACTCTTAGAAGAAAACATAGGACAAAATCTTCATGACACAGGACTTGGCAATGATTTCTTGGATATGACAGCAAAGGAACAGGTAACGAAAGAAAAACAATGGACAAATTGGACTCCATGAAAATTTTACAAGTTGGTACATCAAGAGGCACTGTCCACAGAGTAAAATGGCAACCCAAGAGTGGGAGAAAATATTTGCAAATCATATTTCTGACAGGAGACTGATATCCAGAATATACAGAGAAGTCCTAAAACTAAACAACTAAAGAATAAGCCAATTCAAATGTGGGCAAAGGACTTGAAGAGACAGTTCTCCAAAGAAGACTTACGAATGGCATATAAGCATATGAAAAGATACTCAACACCACTATTTATTAGCAAAATGCAAATCAAAACCACAGTGTGGCACCACCTCACACCCACTAAGATGAGGGCTATGGAAAAGACAGAAATCAGCAAGTGTTGGCCAGGATGAGGCGAAATTGGAACCCTTGGACACTGTTGATAGGAATGTAAAATGGTGCAGCCGCTATGGAAAACAGTATGGATGTTCCTTATAAAATTGAACACAGAAATATCCTGTGATCCAGCCATTCCACTTCTTGATATACACCCAAGAGATCTGAAAGCAGAGCCTTGAAGAGATATTTGTACACCCATGTACATAGCAGTATTATTCACAGTAGCTAAAACGTGGAAGCAACCCCAGTGTCCATTGATGCATGAATGAATACACAAAATATAGCATATCCATACAATGGAATATTATTCCGCGTTAAAAAGGAAGCTAATTCTGCAATATGCTACACATGGATTAATCTTGGGGACATTATGCTAACAGAAATAAGCCAGTCACAAAAAGGTAAATGCTGTATGATTCCAATAACACGAGGAACTGAGAGTAGTCAAAATCATAGAGATGGAAAGTGGAATGGTGGCTGCCAAGAGCTGGGGGGAGGGGATAAAGTAGAGTTATTGTTTAATAGGTATAGAGTTTCAGATTTACAAGAGTTATGGTGATGAATGGTGGTGATGACTGTACAACAGCATAAATGTATTTAACGCCACTGAAGTGTACACTAAAAAAATGGTTAAGATGGCACACTTTGTGTTATGTATATTTTAAGTCAATATGCAAAAAGGAAAAAAAAAGGAAATAAGCTATCAAGCCACAAAAAGACATAGTTGACCCTTAAATACATATTACTAAGTGAAAGACGCCAACCGGAAAAGGCTATATACTCTATTCCATAGTTTTCATATATCCCAAATACACAACATTCTAGAGAAGGCAAAACAATAGAAACAGTATAAAGATCAGAGTTGCCAGGAGTTGGGAGACAAGGGATGAAGAGGCAGAGCACAGGGACTTTTAGGGCAGTCCAACTCTTCTGTAGGATACTGTTGTGGTGGATACATGAGATTATGCATTTGTCAAAATCCAACTACATGACAGCGAGACAGTGAACCCTAATGTAAACTACGGACTTGGTTATGAACACTGTAGCAGCATCAGCTCCTCACTTGTAGGGAATGAACCGCACTAACACAGGTGGTCATGCAAGATGTTAACAGTAGGGAAAACTGCAGGGAAGGAGGGAGAAGTGTCCTGCACTATCTGCTGAATTTCTCTGCCCATCTGAAACTTTCCTTAAAAACAATCTATTAATTAAAAAATAACCAATGGAAGGTAGGGAGTGGGTAGAAATATGGACGAAACAAGAATACCAGAATATTGATAAAAGTTGAAGCTGGGTAATAGAGACATGGTGGGCTATCACACTTTTCTTTTTAATTTGTGTATGTTCAAGGTTTTCCACAATAAAACATTTTTAAAGCTCCAGATTAAATCTACATTATATGTACAAAGAATCAAAGAATGTGAAGAAAACAGATATTTTTGAAGCAAGTACTCAAGGGGCACACTGAGGGAACGTGCAATCACACTGGATACAGAGTCAACATCATGGTGCCACCAGTCAGGTTCAGAGCTCAGTGAGCAAGGCAGACAACAGCACAGTCAGGGAAGTGACAGATAATGAACATGGAAAAATGTTTGCCATCACTGGTCACAGAAATGCCAACGATGGGCCCTGATAGGACTGCCCTAGGATTTAAAATGTCATGACATCCACAGTAAGAGCAGGATCAGGGACAGAGCACCACGTCCTGTGGGAATGCCAATCAGCACTGGCTTTCTGGAGGGCAAACCTCCCGAACCCTGGAACCTGCAGGCTACTGGCCCAGCTGCTCTGTTGTATGGAATCTGTCCAAAAACTAAGGCATTGGGTAAAGATGATGGACTGAATAAACACATGTAGAGCCCCTTTGACATAAAATCACTTAAAATGACCCAAAGATTCCTTCATTGATGAACAAATTCATAATAGCCCTGGGAACCATCAAGAGAGCCGACATTTTGAGGAAGACATCAAAGAGAGACAGCAGCTGGTGACCAGGGATCCCAGTGGGGAGCTCTGTGTGGGCCAAGGAGACCAACTTGGGGTGCCCTCTCTCCCTCCCCCTCTCCCCCTGCCGCTCACTTAACACCGCCTTCATTGCCCCTCCACTCCCAGCCACTGCCCACCTCACGCTCCCGGAATACAGGAGCAGAGGTGCAGGGCGCATTTTCCACCAGCATATCTGTCCTCTTGCTCTCTGCACCTCCCCAGGCAGTGGAGCCCAGCCCTGTACTTCCTCCAAGCCCAGGACGCTCCTCCTGGGCCCTCAGGCTCCTCCTCTCCATCCAGTCCAACCTGTAGCACAGATACCTGCTAGCTCCTCTCCACCTTACAAACAAAAGTCTCCCCTGGACCCTTTCTCCCTTTTGTCCACTTTCCCGACTCCCCTTCATGGCTACACCTCTTAAGTAATGTGCCTCATCCCTACTGCTCTCCCATGGCCCCCCTTCACCCACTCTAGACCCAGCTTCATTCCCACCCTCTCAATGAGACTGAGGTCACCAGTGATCCCATGGGGCCGAGTCCAGCCATCTTTTCTCCATTCTGATCAGAGCTGTACCTGAGCCAGCTGAGCACCCCTCCTTTGTGCAATACCCTTTTCCCCTTATGGCTCCTGTGACTCTATGCCCCAACGTTTAAGTCCCCTTTCCTAGACCCTTTTCAGCTGCACATCTGCAAACACTGCCCGATCCTAGGCTGGGCCCTGGTCCCTTCTACAGCTACAGTGTCTCCAGGAAACCCCATTCAATTCCATGGTTTTAAACATCTCTGACCACATCCTGACTCTCCAGACACACTGATGCAACTTTAAGAGGTTAGGTGCTAGCTCCCCAGCATCAGCGCCTAAGGAGTATTGCAGACTCGGTTCCTCTCAAAATTTTACTGTAGTATGAGTTCCAAAATAGCATCAAATATTTCCAAAAAGGAGGAAAAATTTGGATAAAATAAATTGTGGTCAACAAAGTAACCAATAAAATGTATACTTACATCCAATCATGGCTGCTTGATGGGGAAAATAAGAACACAGAACTAAGATCAGACAGTCTCAAGCTGGGGAGTGGAAGGTGAGGAGTTGGGAGTGTAGAACATGGAACTTATCAACTCTAGGCATTTACAGAAAGAAAGGCAGAAACGGTTGTTCCTAAAAGCTGAAAGACACCCACTAGAAGAATAGAAAAATCATGAGAAAGACTAAAAATTAAATTAAATGGCAGACTCAAATTCCAATTTATCAATAATCACAATTGTAAATGGAATAAATTGCTCTATAAAAAGATGAAGACTTTGAAGTAGAGTTAAAATATAGTTATAAAATAAAAGGATATAATATGGTTGAAAATGAGATAAAGAAATAATACTTTAAACAAGACAAGAAGGAGTTTTCTGTGGTGATAACTATCTGGAACACTTATGCACCTAACAATATGGTCTTGAAACATAAAGCAAAACTGGACAAACAAGAAGACTCAGGCACCTCCAGAATCACAGAGAAACCAACCTTACCTCTCTTAGAAATCAATAGGTCAAGTGATACAGTAAGTTAGGAAACAGATCTGCTGACGAACACCAAAAAGCTGGATCTAGCCTCAGCCTGAGGGACAACAATGTAAGCAATTAGTGGAGTGGATACATTCTCCTCAAACCACAATGAAACAGTCACCACAATGGACTGTGTGCTAAGCCACAATGAAATCTCTAAAGAGGCCAAAAAGCAGAAATCTAAAAGTGACCATATTACTGGACCTTAAAGCAATAAAAGTAAAAAATAATCACAAAATATTGGCTCCCCTCCCCCAACCTATCCACTTGAAAATCTGTTAAAACCCTTCTAAACCTCTCAGGTTAAAGAGGGAATCCAGACAGACAGGAAAAACTATTTAGAAATGAACAGCAATGAGAGAAGCATGAGGCAAATCCATGGCCTGGAGAGAAAGGCACAGAAGAAGGGACACAGCCTCCACTGCAGGTATCAGGGAATATCAACTATACACGAAGAAGCTGAGCACTTCCCTCCAGGAGCCAGAACAACACCACAATAAAACCAAAGACAGAAGAATGATGTGAGGATTCATGAGGCAGGTACAACAACGTAGACCTGAGCAATAGAGGCAAGGGCTGGCTGTCTGGAAATACCTGTAACGGTGAGAAACCTTGCACAGTCTGACCAAGAGGAACAGACAAAGGCACCAAACTGTACAATCAGGTATGATCAACTACAGAAGCAGCTTCAACGTGATAGGAGAACATAGCGGATAACTCTGACCAGGACATCAGTGGTCCTCAACTGGAGCTGTCCTTCCCCCAGGATGCATCTGGAAACATGCAGGATGAGTTTTGTTTCTTGCTTTGTATTGTCCTAATGGTCATTGCCCTGGGGGTCCAGGAGTTCCTGAACAGCCTGTCACATAGAGCCGTTTCCCACCTGAAGTGTTACTGACATTTGGGAAGACAAGCACTGATCCAGATTAAATGAACAGTGTGATAGGGAAATGTTTTCCATGGATGTATAACAGGGAAAAGATGGTACCCTCAATATGTAAAGAATATCAAGAAACGAATGTTTACAAGTAGTAAACTGTAAAATAGCAGGAAAATCAGAAACATAGCCAATAAACACACAAAAAATATATCCAACCTCTTTGTACAGGTAGAGAAATATGTATGTAAAGCACAGGAAACAGTCTAGGAGATTACACACCAAATTTTACTACCAACAAGGAATAAAAGTTGGGAGGTATGTGATAAATAGGAGTTTTTTCCACTTCTTAGCTTATGTATTTCTCTAGTGTTTTAGCTTTTACAAAAGAGAACATATTCTACTCAAACATATGTTTAAAATTTTAAAGAAATTATTAAAATGTTCAAAACAACTTCAGTTCAAGGATATTCATTAAAACATGAATGGAAAGGACTTCCCCATGACTTCAAGAGTCTCCCATAACTTTTCTAATAGTTTACTATGTCGATTTTGTTTCACATTTAGATCCTAACTCATTGGAATGTACATTTTTGTGAGGGATGCAACAGAAGCTGACTTTCTCCTGTTCCAGTGGAAAACCAACCGTCCAGTCACCATTCATTGGGTAGGTCTGGCTTTCCCAGCTGACATGCAATGCTTCCTTTCCCATTGGGTAAACCCCAACAGCTACCGCTGCCTCTCGAGCACCCTGGAGCGAGTGCGGTAAGCTCTGCAACCTGGGCTCCCTGTCTGTGAGGGACGGCTACAAGCAGAGCCTTATCCCAAGACAGCACCAGGCATGCTGCACACAGAAGTGCTCAGGGGCCGTCTGCTGTGGAGCAAGAAACCCCTCATGATGAGTAGGCAGTGGGGGAGCCCCAAGCCCCAGGACTGACCTCAGCTGGGGGCAGCTGGCTGCTCAGGCAGGGAGCCCCTTCACATCAGTTAGTCCAGCTCCTCCTGCAGCGTGTTCACCTCGCTGTCGGCGGCTGCCCCTCTTCAGCTCGCCGTTCTACTCCACTTACTCCTGCAGGCAGCACCTGTGCTCCTGTTGCCCCAGGAGTAGAAGCAGTAGGAGTGTAGCAAGTCCAGGAGTTCTTGGGCCCCCAGCACTGACAAGATGACCCCGCTGAGGGAAGTGGGGCCAGTGTTGCTGTTCTCGCCCTGCACAGCTTCTGTGGCTGGCTTCTGGGTGACATCTGTTGGAGGGTGGAGGGACTCTGGGAGGGTTTCTGAGGCATCATTGTGAATGATGAACTTGGGGGCTCCAGGTCAAACCCCCGTCAGGCCCCAGGCTGTTCCCGTTGCAGCTGGGTTCCACAGCTCTCTTCAGCCTCCTTCGCTCGACTGGCTCTCAGGGGACAGATGGCTTCTCTCGAGTGTGTGCTGAGGAGAAACTGTAAGAAGGAAGCCAGCCAATAAATCTGCATGGCCCAGATCCTGGGGGATAAATTCACCCACGGAAATGCCACTCTCACCCAGCAGGCCTTGGCCGGGAAGAGGGGGTCTCATTGCCAGCATCTACAGCAGACCTCTTTGCATCTCCCTGGCTACCTGACCCTGTGGAGGCCACACTGTCTCCTGGAGTTCCTTCCAGAAACTCTGCACCCGCTCCTGACTGGTGGCTTCCTGGGCGGCCTTGGGTGCGGGTTCACCCTGCAGAGGGGCTTGCTTCAACTTGCAGGACCCCAGCTAGGCCCTCAGGTTTTCTCTCATGGACAACGATGAACCTGCAGCTCCTTTCCCATCTGCTTCACGTGCACGTTCTCTCAGGATCCTGGCAGACTCCCTGGTGTCCTTTCTCCTGGGGCAGCCATGGCCTTCAGCCCCACCTTCTCAGTCAGGTGGAAGATGGAGGGCACGGCCATGGGATTGAGCAGGTAGTACTGACCCTGCAACTTTTCTGAGAGCTTTTTTTGGTCAAATGTTCACCACAGATGAAGGAATGCTTAGTGGGATCCAGTAATCCCTGTGAACAGCTTTGAACCACTGGATGAGATGTTTTGAGCCCTTTATAGGGAGCCTGCAAGGATACATGAAAAAGCAATTAGAAAGAAAGAGTTAAATGTCTCCCCCTAAAATGATCAAATATAAAAGCAAAACAAGTGTTGCAAACACCCAAACCTGTAGCGACTTTGCCCATTTAAACCTTTAGTAAAGATTTAAGGAACACCTTCTGCTTGCAAGTTATTACAGGAATAGAAAGGTGAAAGACCCACTGTCTATCTTAAGGAGCTGACCATCTGTAGGGCAGAGAAGGAAGGAAGGTGAGGACCTCCTCTCAGGCTGTGGTAAGTGCAGTGTAGCGACACAGACGCTCGGGCAGATAGCACAGGATGGCATCAAGACAACAGGAAAGGCTTCAGGAAGCCTCAGAAATAGTTCCTAGAAGCTCATGGCTGCCCAACCCTCCCACTGTCCCTGGCATGCAGGACTTTGGGTGCTAAAATGGAGAGGGTTGGTCCCCCTATTTCAAAGCCAGGCCAGATGTCAGCAAGCAGAGCCTCCTAGGCACTCAGCAGGGTGCCAGGAACCAGCTTTGCTCAAGCAGCTGAGGATGTGAGACCACCACCAAGAGGAAGTAAGCCCCAAGAGCTGTGGTTCTGTGTTCCTCCTGTCCTCCCACTACCAGGAGGACAGCTTTTCCCTGTACAAAGCAACCAGCCCCTGCAAGGTACTGACCAAGACACTTCATAATCTTTTTTCCTCATTAAGGTAAAATCTCTATTTAGACCAAACTGTGGACATGGCAGGTGGGGGGGTCTCTCCCAAGTGATTTCTGCTCCACCTGAGGTCATCTAGCCCCCCTGAGGCCACTGTGGACCAGACCAGGTTGGCACTAGCTCATCAGGGAGTTCCAAGCAACATGACCTTCTAACCTTTCTCAATGCTTTGTGACTAGTTACCAAAGAACCCTGACATCCTTTGCCCCCAGACCACATTAGACCACGACACATGCCAAGAGCTACCTTCTCTGCAGTGCTTTGCCTCATTCTCAAAAACAGTAACAAAACTTTTGGGACACAGGCTCTGAAGGAAACAGTCAAGAAAGCATGGTGGCTGACCTCTGAAACAAGCTCATGTTTCTAGTTATTTGGATAGAGTATAACAACTTCTGCCTTAGAACAAACCACTGTAAACTTTCAATAAGACTGAAGACAACAAGTGGCATTCAGGTCTTTCAAACTTCAATAACAACCTGCAGCATGAAACAAAAGGATCTGCCAGCAGGTTTTCAAAGTAGAATGTCTTCGGTACACTGTTCTGGGAACTTCCGTGTGGATTCCGCAGGAAAGTACTCACTGAACTAGCTGAATTCCAGAAGCTCTCATGAAGGGAGCCAGGCCAGGGGGAAGACAAACCCCTCACCATGCTGTGGGAGCCCAAGGAAGACGTGAAGAGAGGAGCCCCTTCCTGAGTCCCTGGGGTAAGCCTCCTGGTTAGGAGTGTGTTGCGCCATCCTCCACCCAGCATGCTGTCAGATGCAGGGTCTGAGCCTGCATGGTCAGCCTCCCCATGAGGAGTGGACTGTGCCCTGCTCCCCCAGGATGCTGTCAGATGCCCAGTCTGCAGGGTTAGCCTTCCCGTGAGGAGTGGGCCTCACCCTGCTCCACCCAGGATGCTGTCATATGCAGAGTCCAAAGTGTAAGACTCCCCATGAGGAGTGGGCTGCACCCTGCTCCACCCAGGATGCTGTCAGAGTCCAAATCCACAGGGTCAGCCTCCCTGTGAGGAGAGGGCCTTGCCCTGCTCTGCCCAGGATGCTGTCAGATGCCTCTCCAGGACTCACCTCTATGTGCAGAGCCACCTTTCCCTGAACTGCCAGGATGCTTCTAGCAACAGAGCATCTGGGAGGTGTATCCTTCCAGCAGGTA
>CM053558.1:61621734-61637213 GCA_028646465.1 Rhinoceros unicornis | reverse complement strand
GCTCCCTGCCATCAAAAGAGCAGAAAAGTCACAGCAAATGCAAGAAGATAGTGACCTAAGGAAGAGCGTTTCCAAAATACCCTGTTTCTTCACATTTTTGGCCCCAGCCCGAAACAATGGAGATCAGGGTGGTCGCAGGGTGGGGGTGAGAGTGTGGTGGAGGCCATAAGGTGGGCGCTGGCAGCTGTGGGGTGGCCATGGTGGCCCGAGGCGCCCCAAGCAGAGATGGTGGCACAGAACAAGGCAACACAGCACCCAGCACTGACTCATCCACTGGACGGGCCCCGAGGCCCCGAGCACAAAATGCCGCTCACCTCCTGCTGGACCTCACAGGGGGCTGACTGGTCAGCAGTGGCTGGTTACCTGTGGAAGGAGATGGAGGTTTCTTTTCGTTGTCTGGCCGGTGAGAGAAGTTTGAGGCCGTGCAGCGATCACCATCCCGGCCCTCAGGCTGTCACGCTGCCAGGCACCAGCCCCTTCCTTGCCACCCCCGAGCGGGACTGCCACCAAGGTAGAGCTCTGGGCGACACTCTGTGGGACATGGAGCTGGTCTCCGTGGCCTGCAGGATGGCAAGATGGCGGCGCATGCCCTCTTGTCCTTTGTAAAGCATGATGGCCTTGCCCACGGGCATATGTAAAATGCCTGCTGCCACACCCGTCCCGGGGTCACGCTGCCCAAACACGTTTGTTCAGCTGCCCCATGGGTCGCTGCTGCAGTGTTTGGCTCGAACAACCCAGACCATGGGGGAACCGAGAGTGCGGCCTAGCCCTCTGTGTGGGGTGCCACCATATGCCAAGATGGCGACCGATGCACTTCCCCCTGCACTTCTGGCTCCGCCTGCATTGCTTGGCTGTATTGGCCCCGGCAGCTGCCCATGACATCACACTCATTCTCCCAGACAGCTGGAAGAGGGATGCAGGTGAGGGCACGCCAGCACGGGGCATCCTGTGAGGCTGCGCTCACCTGGGCCCTGGGCCGCAGGGACTCACAGGCGCGGTTTGGGGCTGGGCCGCGGGCTAGAGTGGGGTCCTCGGGCAGAGTGGGCAGGGGCAGCACCTGTGGTGAGACCGGTGAGTCTGACAGCCCAGGCCCTGCTGGTCTGGATGCTTTTCCTGTCTGGCAACTGGGGCAGGAGGGGCAGCGGGCCATTGGGGAGGGGAGGCAGGGGCACAGCGGGGCTGTGTTGCCAGTTTTTGGGAGGCTTTTTCCTTCCCCTCCAGGAGTTAAGAAGTGGAAGCTCTGTAACTCCTGTGAAGTTATGTTGTAGGCTGGAGGGGAGGAATGTACTCCAATTCTCACAACACATGCATGTTTTTCTTATTATTTCAGTGACCAAAAGATCATTCAAGCTTCTTTTTCTGTGATGAAAAAGAGAAACTGAATCCATTTCATCATGCCTTAACTTCTTGGGGCCCTAGTACAATGAGTTGGGGTGGCAGGGGTGGGGTGTTGGTGCTTTGGCCAATGCTAGTGTCAAGGAGGAGGCAGAATTCTCTCTGCCCTTTCCCTTAAGGTTCTTATGGCTGTCCAAATAATTAAAAGACAGGTTAGCAGGAGAAAATAATACCAAGTTTAATAACATGTATACATGGGATAAACTCGGAAATGAGCAGCTCATCATTCTGTCTAAGCTGCTTGCTTAAGTATTGTAGCTAAAGATGTGGAAGGTGTTGGGGGAGTAGTGGTTTGGGATTTCAGAGGGGAAGAAGACAAGTCACATGGAGATAGAAATACAAATGTTTGCCAGACAACTCCTTTCAGGGCCGCCTATAGAGAATGTGGCCTGGGAGAGACAAAAATTTTGATAAAAAGGGGTTTGTTGGTGCCCTTCCTATTGTAAAATCTATTTTGCATTATATTATAGCCATCATATGATATTGGGTTCTTCCTGAAACTAGTCTTCTTTGTTAAATTCTTTAGGCAGTTTGGGTTGGGAAACTCAAAAGTTCTTCCTGAGTCTTCTGAGTTTTTGTCGTATTCAGCTCGAAATCATCCATATACCAGAGTGGTGCATCTTGGGGTGGCCTGCCCCAAGCACCATCACTAGCATGCTTCTGCTCCAGAGGAGACACTTCCTTAATTTTTACTGGCAAGGTATTTTGGATTTTTGCAAGTTGCCTTGGAAGCATTTGTACACAGGCTCTCTTTTTCTTCCCATAGCAATTTTAGTTCCCTCATTCCTTGTAAGGAGTGATTTGCTTACAAGTATCCCTGTATCTGTAAAGGAAGACTTTCATTTGGTTTAATTCCACTTGTCATCATGGATGGCATTGTTTTTGATTCCTTTTTCTTTTCCTGGCAGCTGCAACATAAGTTTACTGATATCTCAGTTTGGGAACTGTATGGTAGACATGTAGGCAATATTTCAATGGTTTGTGGCATCTGGTCAATTAAATGTGTTAGGTGGCTGGAGGAAGCAGTAGCCCTGACTTCCAAAGGAGCATGTTCAGAAAATGTATTTCTGGTGAAGTTTGTTTAATAAAGAAAAAGAATCAGACAGTGTTGTATTGTTTGCTGGGGGCACAGGGTGGGGGAAAGAATAGAATTATTTACTTCTCCATTTGTTCTCAGGTTATTACCGCTTGCATACCTACGACCATTCACAGGAGAGACTTGGTTAAGGTAGAAAACACAGTTTAATGTCAGTCATATTACCTTAGATTTGAAAGTCATCATGTTAAAGTTAGGAGTAGGCAGGTGATGAGTGGTAATGGGACACTGAAGGCTGCTTCAAAGTAGAAAAGGTGTTGGCATTTGAAGGCCTCTGTTGATGCTGATAAAAACATGTATGGTATTTGTAGGTTGTGCTGGAGCGTTTTCTTTCTAACATGACACTGTACATCCTTTTAGGGCTGACTAATGGACCAGCCTCCCTTGGCCCCTGGGGTTCTTAGAGATTCAGCCTTATTTGCCCAAGTGTCAGGCAATTCCTGTTTTTTTTTTTATGAGGAAGATCAGCCCTGAGCTAACATCTATTGCCAATCCTCCTCCTTTTTTTCCCCCAAAGCCCCAGTGGATAGTTGTTTGTCATAGTTGCACATCCTTCCAGTTGCTGTATGTGGGACGGGGCCTCAGCATGGCTGGAGAAGCAGTGAGTCAGTGCCCACCCTGGATCCGAACCCGGGCTGCCAGTAGTGGAGCGTGCACACTTAACAGCTAAGCCATGGGGCCGGACCATGGCTTTTCTTGTTGAACTAAAAAAATGCTTTACAACTTTCTTCCCTCCTTTCCATGTAAACCATAGGTTTGTGTGAGTTTGATGGATTCTTCAAACACTGGGTTTTGCCATTTACAAGATCACTGTGGTCCAAAGCAACGTGACTGGGAGCAGACGTCTGGGGTCAGGGTCTCTAATCTAAGCCTCCCTTGAGTCTGCACAGGGAAGTACTTGAGGGCCCACGTGTTCTTCCTGGGTGTCTCCCTGCTCATACCCACCACAGAAGGAGGCTTTCTGCTGAGAGAAGCTACAGAGCCCTGGAAAGCTGGGAAGGCACCTGCACAGGGGTTCGGGGTTGCTGTCCTTCCTGAGGTTGTCCCTGTGCTACCCTTGGGCCTATGTCTACACGTAGGGTGGAGTTTTGCACCCACAGTGCAGGTGCCCACAAAGTGTAATTTGTGCATATTGAGACAGTCTGTGAAAGTCAGGCGTTCTGTGTGTGGATTAGCGTTTATGAATTTAGAGTTCATTTGAGTCACAAGCTTAAAAGGCATCCTGCTGATTGTCTCCTCAGTTGTGAGAGTGGAAGCTGAGAAAGGGAGCCCTTCTCTACATGCCCAGGCAGTGGAGGGTGTGTGAGCTCCCAGAGTCCATTCCTGTGACTCATCAGGTGTCCCCACCCTTCTGTGCCAGGGACTGATCCTCTCCAGGGCTTCTGTCTCTAGTGAGAGAGTTTAGAATGTGTTTAACTTTCTGAATGTGGCTTTTCTTCTGTCCTGTGGGAAGCATGCTGCTTATCTGTGCTGACTCCATTATTTGTGTTTCTTTCCTTTGGATTCCTGTATCTCTTGAACAGTGTAGCCCTGTGCTTCTGTTTTCCGTTAGTTCTTTGTAATTTTATTTCCTGTATGAGAAATAATATTTTGAGTTTCTTTGGTTTAAAAATGTGAATTGATGGAGAGCTATAATACCACTAAGGCAAGAAAATTGTGGAACTAGAATTTTTGTTCTTTTTAGGCAAGAGAAACTCAAGATGTGAAATGAATGTGTTGAAGTTTTCAGGTGCATTTTTCATTTTTACATCAGTGTTTGCGTGTGCATGTCCCTGGAGAACATTGAGATTTAAAAATCTAAAGCGATGGAAATTTTATTTTAATTGATGTGAGGAAAACTAGTCAAACTAATCCTACTATGTTTAAGGAGCTAAACCCAATCCCCTATTGCATTATAATATGCTACTGATTCCTGAAAATACTGCCTGTGTGAGATACAGTGGAAGAACAAACTAGGATGCAGCTTGTCCTTTTAGTTAGCAAGAGATATGAAAATTTCATTTCATATGGTTATTATTTTTTAACTGTTAGTGTGCTAAAGGAATTAAATCTTAGAATCGTTTCCTATGTACAAAAGTTAAAATTAAAGGAAAACTGTTAAATGGGAAAACATGGCATGTGTAAATTTCTCTGTTTATATTGGATAAATCTGTAAGATAGAAAAGTCTAACCTCAGAAGGGTCACGGCCAACATTTCTGGCTCACCTCCAGTGCCCTTACTCCAGCCACCCCCAGTACACACTTTTGATCATTCTTGAGCTTCCTGTTGGTTTTTCTTTATATAAAAGGAAGCCATTGTGAATTCACATTTTTGTACGCATGTTGGTCCTTGTAATGAGCGGTCAGACTCTGCACTTTTTGATGTGTGCTGACAGCTTACGCCTCTCCTCTCCCTCTTTCCCTTGTGTTCACACTTGGACAAGCTGAGGAGCAAGTCCAGAGGCTCCCTTCTCTGGCATTGTTTTCGGATCCAACCACACAAGCCCGTGTCTGTGTGCAGAACTCTTGCCCTGGTCTCATCCCCGGCAAAGATTTCTTGCTTTGACCAAACTTTAGTCAGGCTCCTGAACCTTTTCCTAGGCCTGTCTGTGCACTTCCTTGTAAAATCCAGTTTTAGCAAGAACCTTGCTAAGTAAGTTTAACCAGAACACCCACCCATATGTCTGATGACCCTCGAGATCTGCTCAGGCTCCACCTCCTCCGCCATCATCCCTCAGGTGGTGTCTGATCACTCTGGCCTGTCTTTGGTAAGAATTCTCTTAGGTCAGGTTAGCCAGAAAGCCCAACACTTGTTTTGTCTCTTAGTGATTTTCCATCCCCTGACCCCCACCATGCTGCCTGGCTGTGAATTGCCACTTGCCCTTGCTGCATTCAGAGTCGAGCCCAATCTCATTTCTCCCCTACTTAGAATCCCATCACAGTGGTCTTTACGTATCACAGTGGTTCTGAATAAAATATGCTTTACCATCTTTGACAAGTGTCATTGAATATTTTTTCTTTATAACATCCGACCACAATAAAAACCCAGGCCAGGCTCCTTTCCTTGCTCTCTCAAGCCATTTCAGAGCTGCTTGAGATTCTTGCTCTGCTCTCCTCAGAGACCTCTATTATGTGAGTCATAAGACTTCTCATAACTTCTGTGTGTGTGTGCAGGGAGGCACACATCAGCATCAGTGTCTCCTTGGGAACCACAGCACTTGGCAGTGAGCAGTCATATTTTGAAAGGAGTCTCTTTCTCTGAGCTTTGGGTCTCAACAGTGGGCTCTAAATGTTCAGTGAACCATGTTGTAAACAGATGTGTCGTCATCCAGGCTTTGTTGTTCCATTTGAGTGTTGACTTTAACTTAAAGTCACCAGATGCATTACCCCTAACAAGAGAGTGAGCCTGTACAAAGGTCCAGGGGGTGGATTGGAGGGAGAGGGGAGAGAACAGGATCAGTTAGAGGAGCCAGAGTTCAGAGTGTGAGACAGGAGTTGGAGAAGGGGCCAGAGCAGTCAGTAACAGCACAGCAGCCAGGTCAAGGTGCCGCACACCATGGCTGGGAGTCAGGACCTTCTCCTAATTGCAGTCAGTGGGGGAACCCCACTTCTGGTTGGATCTCTGGTGAACAAGAAGGTATTGTCTTACCACATCTGTCTGTCCACAGCTACCAGACCCTGGCCAGGAAGCATGAAGCACTGATGCAGAAGTACCTACACCTGCTGCAGATTGTGGAGACGGAGAAGACAGTTGAGAAGCAGCTACGGCAGCAGATCGAAGATGGGGAGATCAACATCGAGCAGCTGAAGGCAGAGGTGACTGCTGGCTAGGGGTGCAGAGGAGGCTGGCCGGGGGTCCCAGGGCTCAGGCCCAACACCCCACACCCCAGGCTCCTGCAGGATTGGGAGTCACATTAGTGGCAGGGGGACTGGCTTCCAGCAACAGCTAGGCCAGCCTCCAAACTTAAATTTAGTGATGCTGGCAGATTGGAAAGGGCCTTAGTCAAATCTGACTTCAGATCATACCTCTGCCACTTGACAGTTGCAACCTGGAGTACGTTCCCTCATCCTCAGTGCTTCCATTCCTTCATGTATAAGACAGCCTTTTTATACTTGTCTGACAAGGTTGTGAGGATTGAGTGATGTTATTTATGGGTGAGTTTTTAGTTACTCTGCTGATGAACACATTGACTAAGCATTACCACATTATCAGCTGAAGAGTCCGGGGACACAGGGTCCCTGGTAGGTCATCATAGTGTGGGATCCTGGCTCAGTTCCAAGCAGTCATTCCCTCTGCCTGTCATAAGATCTCCTACAGGGGCTCACTGGGCATTGCTCTGGAGGCCACGCTGTTGCTAGGTTAAGCCTTCTAGAACTTCACTACACAAAAGGTGGTCCATGAAGCAAGAGCATGTTAGAAATGCAGAATCTCAGGCTCTGCACAGAACTCCAGAATCAAAATCTGCAATTTCACAACATCCCAGTTGATTGCCATTTACATTAAAGCTTTGGAGGTGCTGGCTCTCAGTCCCTTAGATGCCCATCACCAGCTGTCTAACCCTGCACCAAATGATCTGATTGCCTCTCCCCCCTCATCTCACCAGTGCTCACCAGATGCTCAGAGCCATCTGGCCACATCACACAAGGACCGTGGACTCTGAGTTGAGGATGGGAAAATGGAAACATAGATTCTAACCAGGGTCGGCTACATGATTTGTAGGGCCTGAGGCAAGGGAAAAATGCAAAGCCCTGGGTGGAGTTGGGGAAGTCGATCTCCCCTTCTCACAGCCCACCAACTCACACATGGCAGACAGGCAAGCCCCCAATATCAACCTCCAACCTCCTCTAACCTCTGTGCCACGATACACTTGGTACCTAGATGAGGGGCAGGCAAGATGCCCATGCTAAGTCACACTTCTAGTCCCCAGGCACTGTCTCCTCACCGTGCCCTGAGACACCATCGGGAGTGCACTGCACCCACCCTTTCTTCACCTACACTGAGGCCCCTGCAGAGGGTGGAGGGTGACTCATGGTGAGATGTGTGTCTTCCTGGCTGACTCACACCCTTGGCTTCCACACAGAGCGTAGAGGAGGTCATGGGTTCTGGTGTGCCAGCATGTTTGGAACGAGCACCTGAGAAATCATCCCAGGTAGGCAGCAGGAGGCAGGAACACATGACGGCTGAGGCTCCACTCCCCTGGGGTGTGCTCCATTATTCCATAAGATGTTACTCGTGAAACACAAGTTCAAAGAGAAATGGTTGAGAACTTCAACGTTGCAACTGCGGAAATTGAAGCCCCAAGCAGGGGGCCTTTTGAACATATGACCCCATCACACGCCCTTGAAGCCAGCTCTGCCTGGAATGTTCAAAGATCTGAAGTTGCCAATTCCGCCTTATGGTGCCATTGCCAAGCTCTGAACTAATGGTCACATCAGCTTGGAACTTGAGGTTGAACAAAAGTTGCAGATTCCACACACCTCCTCTATCCTGCACCAGGCACTGTCAGACAAGCTTCCTTAGTCAGTCTCCTTAACCATCCTCATAGGATCAAATGAGGAAGCAGGCTCAGAGAACTCAAAAGTCACCTGCGCAAGCTCACACAGCTGGGAGATGGTAAAGTCAGGACTAGAACACAGGTCTGTGTGTCTACTTGCCAGTCTTCCCGCTCTACTCATAGCCTCTTCCCACGTGGCTCCTGGGATAGGGGCTTGTTTCATGTCTAAAGCACTTGGTTCATTCTGAGATCTATCCTAGCCCTACACATATCCATGAAACCAAGCTGAGTCCTTGTTAGGGGCCAGGGAATAGGTCTAGGGACCAGCACCACGTTAGTGGCTTCATGATCAAGGGTCTCATTCAGTCACTCACTCATTCACTAACTGCCTAAGATCAGCTGACCACTGCCTCATCCTCTTCCCCAGGCTCCTCTTCCCCCATCACTCGGGGCTCCAGCCAGTGCTTCGTGGTTTCGAGCTGTGCAGCTCTTTGCCTTTACACATGCTGGGGCTTCTCTTTGGAGTGCCCTTGCCACCCCCACGCTTCTCTTCCTGGTGGAATCCTACCAAGCTCAAATGCCTCCTCCTGGGGACTCCCATCCCAGAATGTGCTCCATGCCCCCTGCTCCCACGGCTTTCTCACACTCAGCATGCCACATCAGAGCCAGCTCCTCGGGTCTCTGTGCCCCACTCAGCATTGTGGGACCTCCTTGAAAGCAGGGGTGTCGTTTATCACTCTGTCCCTCTGCCTCTCACATAGTAGGTACTCTGTAAAGGCTTGATGAATGAATGGACATCAGGCTCTGTGGTAGGCAGTAAAGAGATAGAAGTTTTTAACCTTAAGGTATGATTGTGGTAGAGTGTGATTGGCACCATAATAGAGCTTGCAGTGTGAACCGAGGTAGAAAATGAGTCATTTTATGGCCAAAGAGGCTATGGGTTCATGTCGCATATGGCCTTGAAAGTTTTCGGGGGTTGGTAGGACAGAGAAGGGGTGGGTGCAAAGGGCAGGGCCCTCTCTGGTTCTGGGGAGCACAAAACTGGTCAGTTTTGAGTGAAAGTGTGTGTGTGTGTGTTTGTCAGTGTGGCAGCAGAGGCCTTTTGGTGGGAATTTGGGACAACGTTTCCAACTGAGTGCAGTACTCTCCAGGGCAAATGATTTTTTTAAAGAAGACTTTGAAAGATCAGCTTGGTAAAGCTTTCTGGCTGTAATCTCTCTTTCTCTCTGTCTCTTTCTCTCTCTATCTCACTCTCCCTCACTCACACACACACACACAAACATCCTGCAGGGCAGAGGGCATGTGTGTGCTGCTGAAGGGCTCCAGAAAAGTGAAACAGAGCCCATTTCCCAGGAAGTAGGCCATCAGGTAGGCAGGAGGTGCTGAGGAGCCAAGTAAGTGGTGAGTGACGCCAGTGACAAAGACTGGCAAAGACAAAGACAAAGGTCTTAGAACATCAGAGCTGGGTGGTATCTGAGAAATCTGAGGTCCACAGAAGAGGAAGGGACTTATCCAAGGTCACTCCAAGGTCACTTCCAGCACTGGAATCCAGGCTTAACCTTGGATCTCCTGGCTGTAGATCTTTGGCCTGTCCCTGCCCCACAACTTATTCCTTCCTTGCTAGGGAGACAGGACAGAAAAAAGGTGCGTGTTCAGGAACCACTGTGTCACCTGGATGGCCTCAAGATCTCATGGTCCATCTGATAGCCAGAAAAATTCCTCAAGCCCCATCCCATATATTCCTGAGGATTTTCAGGGTCTTCCATTTTCCTGGCCATGTCTGGCTTTGAATTCTGCTCTCCTGACTTCTTGTATCACTACCCACAGTGGCTGTCTTCACTCAGTCTTGACTGCTCCTTCCCCCGTGTGGTCACTCCATGTGTCCATTAGGTGGACCTCGATTCTGCTGCAATTACAAGTAGCCCCCAAGTCTCACTGGCTGAAAACAACAAATAACATTTCTTTCTCTCTCACACTGTGTGTCCATTGAGTGTTCTGCTCCACAACATTCTCACCCAGAGTGACACAGGCTGACGAGGCTCCCACCATCAGGAAATTCACTAGCCCCATGGCAGGGGAAGCAACGTGGCAAAAGGTGCCTGACAGCTCTGCTCATATTTCATTGGACAAAGTGTGTCAAATGACGACACCTGACTTCAGGAGCCTGCGCAGTACAGTCCTGCCATGTCCCAGAAGGAGAACGAGAGTATCAAGAAAGCCCTAATGACACCCGACTGGCTCCTCCATCAGTCCCCAAGCCCCACACTGGCCAAGTATGGACCACACTTTCTGAAAGGCTTAGATACAGTAGAGGGGGTTTCCAGTACTGAAATAGAAAACAGCTTAAAGGTGAATAGAAGACATCTTTGCCGTCCTGTCACTCAGCCTTTCCTGCTACAAGGATTTCTTGCTGACCTCATCTCCTGACACTTGCCTCTCTCCACATGCTCCCAACTGTCATTTTCTTGGTGGTGGGGGTGTTCATAATCACTTTATCTGCCAATATCCTCGCCCCCATCCAATGATGTGCTGGAGCTGGCTCATACCAACTTGCAAGTTGGTTGTGAAATTTTCAAGAATCTTGCAAGCTTGTTATTCACCCTGTGATAGCTTAAAATGGGCCAATATAGGAATGTTTACACCATGGAAATCGGCCAGTGCTACCAGTCAGATTTTTTCTTTCAGAGAGCTGGTCGTTAATCCTTTACCAATATACCCTTGTATACACCTTTTTTCAGGACCAGCTAAATACTTTGCTGGGCCCAGTGCAAAATGAAAATGCAGGGCTCTTGAGAATTTCAAGGCAGCAACAGCAGAGTTTTAAACCAGGCATTAGGCCCTTCTAAGCGGGCTGTGCACAGGTCACATATTGAGGACACCAGCCCTGTCTCTACTCCCTCTATACTCTCCACCCCCAAAACCCTCACCTGCAGCCATCTCTCCCTAGAGGTAATGGGAGATCACACCCAAACAAAAGTCTGCACAAAATTTATTAAGGAAAACTATCCAGCTCTGTCTCAGTCTCTTCTCTCCCATCTAAACAACTCTATTGTGCCTCATCTTTTGTAACCAAAAAACTCCAAGGACGATCTAAAACAAAGGAAGCATCCTCCTCTGAGAAGAATCCTCCCCTCCTCTAGAATCCTCAGTTTGGCAACATTTCATTGTTTTAATAGCTATTTTTCTCCCATTTATGATTGGAAGTAAGTTGGGACAGCTCAGGCAGCCCTAAAGTGCAGGGTAGGAGTTTAGAGATGGTCGTTCTATTTTACTGGCTTGGGAGCACTCAGAATCTGGGAAGGCTGACTCTGCAAGAAACTGCAGAGATCTTTAGTTAAGGGTTTAAGGTAAAACTAGCCATGGAATCAGGTTTGCAAACCAACTGTGACATGGAAAAGACCTCCTTGACCCCTCCCTAGGCAGCCCCTCTGCAAGGCCCACTCTGTGCCTTGAGTCCTGTTTCCCATGGACCTCCTGCCATCTCCACCCCTGCTGCCCTGCACTCAACACCCTGTCATACTCTGCATCTTTGTTCACATCATCCTCTCTGCTCCAATTCCTTCCATTCTACAACACACCTGTTGGGCTCCTTTTTTTGGTTTTGTGAGGAAGTTCAGCACTGAGCTAACATCCATGCCAATCTTCCTCTTTTTGCTGAGGAAGACTGGCCTTGGGATAATATCGGTGGCCATTTTCCTCCACTTTTACATGCGACCCCACCACAGCACAGCCTGATAAGGGGTGCATCAGTGCAGGCCCGGGATCCGAACCTGGGCTGCCAGCAGCGGAGCACGTGCACTTACCCGCTACACCACGGGGCCAGCCCAACTGGGCTCCTCTTTTGTCCTGCAAAACCTCTGGGTAGCGCTTGTGGCTTCTGTGGTGAGACCCTCCCACTGCAGTAGGGGCACACCTCTGTTATGGCCTCACCTTGTTGGAGTATAAGTTACCTCTGTGGGTATCTGACCCCATTCTTAGGCTGGAAGCTCCTCCAGGGAAGGGATGTGACTTATCCACCTCCAGCTGTGTCTCACCCATGCCCAGCATGGTGCCCACCACAGAGATTTCATCAGGACATGTTGACACGATTGGCACAAAGGGACACAGTGATGGGCATCTCTTAGGCTTGGAAGAGGCCAGAGGGAATTGAGAATGAAGGAGAGAGAACTGAGTTGTGTGGCAGCTGTTTGATAAGCAAGAAGTGCAGAGGGAATTGAGAATGAAGAAGTGCAGAGATCTTTAGCAAAACTTTGACTGCTAACAAACAAGGAAAAACCCTGGACTAATTCATCCATCAATGACTGCACTGACTAAATGCATTCTGGATTAAAGACACTGTCTCCAGAGAGTTGACTGGGGTGTGGCTGGAGCCAATGAGCAGTGCTGCTAAGGGGTGTGGCAAAGGAGGATTTGCCTCTGACGGGCTAAGAAGGCCAGACTGTGGGGTGGTAAATGGGCAGGGCTCAGCGGAGATGCCAGACATTGAGTCAGGTTGGGCAGCCAGACCTGGACTCTAGCTGGCGAGTTGGGATAATAAGCCAAAGTCCCAACTCTCCGTGGCCATCGTTGACAAGGGCCAACTGAGCAGGCCTCAGATGCTAGCCAAGGCAACGCAGATCCAAAGCAAAGGGAAAGGCAGCCTCTGCGAGCTCAGTGGGGCAGGGGCTCCTGCCGCCATCCTGACACTGGCTCATAGCAGGGGTGGGCCGTGGACCAAGGCTTCTGCAGGGTCCCAGGCTCACAGCTGTACAGGGCTTTGCCTACCCAGCACAATCCTTAAATCAGACTCCCAGACTGCCAGTGTTGCCTGTGCTGGGAGTAGAGTGGCTGACCTGACTGCATCTGGTTTTTCCTCTGGTCCCTGGGGAGTAGATGTCCTACAGATGTCTCTGAGAAGAGCGCCATCAGTTTTACATACAGATTACTGTTACACACAGACACACCTCACTGTCCTAAAGAGAAAAGGATACCATATGCAAATACCAGAACTGGCCAAGAGAGCAGACTGGCATGGGAGTGATGACATCAGGGCAGTGAGGGTGTTGACTGGGTATTCACGTGTCTCTGAGATCTCCATGAGCCTGTGTGTGTGAGTCCCTTATCTCTTTAGAGATCAGATCCAAGAACAGCCATTATTTTATGTGCCAAGGTTCTCAGAGAATTGAAAAGATAGAAAAGCCTGCATCGGCACTGAGTATGTCTCCATTAGGTAGTTTCAGCTGCTCTTCAAGCACAGGCCAGGGTAGTTTTAGCAACCCGGGACAAGAGAGTGGGTAACTGTCCCATTTTTCTTTCAAAGTGCTCCATTTGCTCAATTTTCAGAGCTCATTCATCCTGCGGTTCAGCAAGTGGCCTTGAGGAAACAAAGCCATGTGCCCTGAAAAGGGAGCAGAGCTGGCTCTGTGGCATGTTTGTGATTTCCTGAGCTACTATCTTTGGACATGTGCCACACAGCTCAGGGGTGTCTCTGGGCCCACTCAACACCTTCCACCCCCTGCTCTTGTTGTACTGAGAGAGTGAGACCCCAGGGTGGGGGTTTGCCCTCAGGGCACACACTGCTGGGCGAGGGGAAAGCCCCCTGTGACAGCTTCCCCAGGAGTACAACACAAGGGGCCTCCAACAGCCACAGTGCTGGGTCATCACAGAGGGAGGGAGCAGAAAGCACACGTGGAGACGGACCAGGGATGGTCATCTGATGTGGCAGAGAAAGACAGAGACCACTGCAGGGAGAGGGTGACAGGCTCCTAGGTTGGGGCTGCCCTGACTCACGGGAGGATCACTCTTGCTCTCTGGGCCTCACTTTTCCTGTCCACAAATGGAGTGTAAGACAGAGTCCCTTTGGCTTCCCCTCTGTCATTCAGCTCAAACCCCAGGCACATTGGAGATGGGGGTAATGAGCAGGGGCAGAAGAGGAACAGTTGGGAGGGGAGAGGGCTGCAGGAAGTAGCAGAAGTCTCTCTGGCATGCTTACAGCTCATCCTAGGAGAGGAGACAAGGGCTGTATCCTGGAGCTGGCTGGCTGGGGAGCATGGGTGGGAAGAGGATTAGGGTGATGGCAGGGGAGCCATGGAAAGTGTGGCTGCCAGGCGTGCTCAGAGGCACATTTCCCAGCCTGTTGCTAAGCTGCCAGTGAGAAGGCATGTTCCCCAGGGCTCTTTATGTGGTGACAGAGCAGGTGTTTGGGAGAATCTGGGTGTTTTTGCTTTTCTAAGTTTTCCCGCAAAAAGGGGTGGTGGAGAGTTAGCATTTACTGAGCTTCTCCTCTGCACCAGGCACTCAAATTGTCCCATTCCTTGCAGGGGTGACCCCATTTCAGCTTAATATTTTACAGGAAAGACCTGAGGTTCAGAGATGTTAGGCATCTTGCTGGAGGTCACACAGCTGAGAAGCAGCATAAGGCAGATTTGAGCCTCCTCTGTGTGTGTCTCAAGCCCTAGCTCTTTTCACATCATCAGTGGCATTTCCTCTGAATTCTCCAGAGCCCTGAGTTCCTCTAAGATCCCTCAGGGTCACCCCAGCAGGTGCGACTGAGGGTGCAAGGAAGGCTGGCAGCGAGAGCAGCTCCCGTCCTCTGCCAGCTTCTGGGGCATGTGACCCATGTTTATAAAGGCCTGTGTTTTGTTTAGTGCTCTGCTGTCACCATCTTGAAAGTATGTCATTTTTTTAACGAGGGGCCTTGCGTATCTGCTCTGCATGGGGCCCCACAAGTTACATAGTCCATCCTGCTGATGGCTTTTCACATAAGGTGTCACTTGAGAAAGGCATTTGCTGATAGAGTCCCACTGGTGGTGCTAGTCCTTGCCCTCTTCCTGGGCTCCTCAGCTCTACTGGACTTGGGCGGGGCCTTGGAGGGGCAGGAACTCCATTGCCAGAGCTTACTCTGTGGTTCCTCTGTCAGTGAGGCCATGGTGGATTTGCACTAGATCTTTACCAAGGCCCGAACGCCTGCATCTCCAGCTGGCCCACTGGTGCCTGGGTGAGCAGGCAGCCCTGGCAAAGTTCCCCAGCCCCACCTGTCCCCGCCTCCACCTGAGAAGTCCCTCTCCACGGCCCACTCCTCCATGTTGGCGGCACTTCCATCCTCCCAGAGTGTAACAGTGGCCCCTTAAAAACCCGCAGAATCCCTCAGAGGGAGCAAAAGAGGAGAGACAAGTTGGCAAAAGCTGTTTTTCTATGATGAAGCGATATATTTTTAGTTTGTTATCTACTTTCACCTTTTAAAAATAATATATATGAACCCATTTGAGAAAATTTGACAATCTAGAGAAGCAGAAAATTTTGAAAGCTATATCAAACATAGTTCTGCTTCTCAAATATAACAACTGTAAACACTTTGGTGTGTTTTCTTCAAGTTTTTTTCTATGCACAGATCTTGGGTTTTTTCCCCCTGTTTTATTTACATAATGTCACAAATATGAATATTGAATTTGAAACCTGATGTGTTTTTTTTTACTTAACATTATAGCACAAGTGTTTTCTCATGCTTAAACTATGCTTTTTGATGGCTGTATGAT
>CM053558.1:61597469-61621234 GCA_028646465.1 Rhinoceros unicornis | reverse complement strand
ATGGAAATGCTGAATGCACAATTCAGAAACAAGGAATAATCGACAAGGTAAACCAACTCAATAGATTTATAATTGGTTACATGTACACAGTAAGAGTTTCTGCTGAATAATTAAGTACACTTGTATTTGTCTTGATGAAGACATGAAACTTTATGTTGAATAAAAATGGGCCATTTTCCTGTATTAGTACATTACTACTCATCATTTAGTCAATTTCTATAGTTAATGGAGTTATAAACATAATTACAAAGGCATGCATCCATCAGAAAATAACTATGAATGAATCTGGAAATTGTAGGGCCAAAATAATGTTTTCAATATTATGTATTAGAATATGTATATATATAACAAGGATGAGAAAAAAACTCTGATTAAAGGAGATTAAAATGTAGTCTAATCTTAAAACAGTAAAAAGGGCGTTAGTCCTGGGAGACTGGGTATAGGCAGTAAAATTTCACAGAATTCTGAGACTGGAAATGGGCCATTCCCTACTTTCATTTTTTTATTGTCATTGCCAAGGGAATTTTGCCACCAAGAACAGAGAGATGGAGGGGAAAGAGGACATAGAGGGATATTGCAGGCATGGGAAGGGCTCCATTTTCAGGACACCATAGAGCAGCCGTATGTCCATATTCTAGATCATGTAACCACAAAGAATTTCCCCTGGGAGATGCCTTCTGTCGCTCTTCCCTCCAAATTTCCACTCATTGTCCTTGGTGAGATCATCCTAAATCAGAACAGGCTGGGAGAAAGACAGAGCTGCCTGGAGGAAAGCCCAACTTCTAAATTGACCCTGCGCTGGAGCTGGCTGGGCAGAGAACAGGAGCTGCACGATGGATACCGGCCCCTTTTCAGTCCAGGGACTTTCCTTTATTGCCCAAATCACTGGCTGTAACACTGAGGTTCGCTGAAGGCCAATGAGGTGAGCTGTGAGACTAAGGTGTTGATAAAGCACTTGACGCAACATGTTTTCATGTGTATCAATATGTACATAACTAGGGAGAAGGGCCCTAATGTCTCTATGATCCTTAAGGGAAATTTGACTCACACCAATTTAAGAATCATTTGCAATAACACGTCATGTAGAAGAAGGATCGTCAATCTAAATGAACTTATTCACACACTCAGTGTCCTAGTCAATATGGGATGCTGTAACAAAAATACCATAGACTGGGTACTTTATTTATTTATTTATTTTGCTGAGGAAGATTCACCATGAGCTAACATCCATGCCAGACTTCCTCTATTTTGTATGTAGGTCACCTCCACAGCATGGCTGCTGATGAGTGGTGTAGGTCTGTGTCCAGGAACTGAACCCAGGCTATCGAAGAGGAGCTCACTGAACTTAACCACTAGGCGGTGGGGCAGGTCCCTAGATTGGGCACTTTTGGGTTGTTTTTGTGTGTGTGTGTGAGGAAGATCAGCCCTGAGCTAAGATCTGATGTCAATCCTCCTCATTTTTCCTGAGGAAAATTGGCCCTGGGCTAACATCTGTGCCCATCTTCCTCTACTTTTTATATGGGATGCCGCCACAGCATGGCTTGACAAGCAGTGTGTTAGTGCGCACCCAGGATCCGAACCTGCGAACCCTCAGGCCACCGAAGTGGAGCATGCACACTTACCTTACCCATTGTGCCACCAGGCCATCGTTAGACTGGGCACTTTTAACAACAGCAATGCATTCCTCACTGTTCTGAAGACTGGGATGTTCAAGATCTAGGTTCCAGCTGATTTGTTTTTGGTGAGAGCTCTCTTCCTGTTTTGCAGATGGACAGCTTCTTGTTCTACCCTCATCTGGCAGAGAGAGCTCTGGCCCTCCATCTCCTTATAAGGGCACTAATACCATCATGGGGGCTTCACACTCATGGCCTCACCTAACCTAATTAACTCCCAAAGGCCCCACTTCCAAATACCATCATGTCGGGGATTAGCATTTTAACGTATGAAATTGGGTTACATAGATATTCAGTCCATAGCATTCATGAAACCAACAATTAACAAATATTTATAGAAGTCATACAGCCCCAACTGAAGAATGTTCTGGAAATCATGTGGCAAATGATACAATGTCCTTCCCTTCACAGAGTCTTCTAGTGGAGGCAATAAAAATTAACAGCCAAACAAAACTTGTGATATTAAAAAGCTGACATAGATCAATTATGACAGATTATACATACTATTGTCTTCTGGTAACACAAGTCCGATTATGAGAGTCCAGATTAATCAAATTCCCCTGGGTGAGGGCATGTCTGGCAATCTCACCTAAAAAGGCTCTTCCCTTCTTGAAATTTTCTTTCATCTAGTCCTGTTTGCTTCCACATCCCTTTGGTGTTTTGAAACATATAGTATTTTTAAATCAATGTTTAATTGTTGCTCTGCCTTTTCCACATCTGACTGGAAGCAGAAGTTACTGGACTTTGCTGGAACCAAATTTCTTTTCATTTTTCCTCCTCTTTCTACTCAGACTCTCTTCTCTAATTGTTGAAATAGCAAATGCCTTAGGTGAGAAACCGCAAGGAGCTGGTGCTCACAATCTTGTGCTTCCCTCGTCTCAGAGATTATAGACCTCCGTGTCTTGCCTGCACAGGATGTTCTCCCACCCTTCAAACAGCTGTTCTGTGTGCTTTGTCCAGCTTTTATAGCTGCCCAAGGAAAGCTACTCAATAAAAGTGGAACCTGCAATAATTTTATCCTGAAATGTTTTAAATGTTTTAAACCAATGATTATGTGTCATTTTTCAATGAGTATAATATTATAAGAAACATTTAACTAGGAATTTTAACACTAATAATGGCTGTTCTTTGGCCAGAATTCCATGTCATTCATTGTTTGGAATTATATCTAAGCTTTGATGCACTCTCCTCAGTGCCTTTTAAAATATCATTGTTCCTTACATTTAAATAACTTGTGATTGGTTTGTATCAGTCACCTCCTTTGTACCATTTCAGATCCTCTTGGCTCCTCATACCCTTGAGTCATACGTCATTTAGCAACCAGCTTTGCAGGTATCATATTTGCTTTATGCAAGTGCCTCCTGACTGCTCCCCACATTTTTCCCCTGTGTCCTCAGCCTCTCCCTCTCGCCCCGGTGTGTCCATGTTGATGTTGAGTTGTGAAAAATCCCCTGATCAAGCCCACACGTGCACAGCCATGATCCTTGTTATGTGGATGTGTGTGTGTTCAGCAATTCTGTATGGTCATAGGGTGCAGGGCTATTATGTCATCTAGGTGAAGGTGTGTTTTGTTGATGTCTGTGTGTGTTTAGAGAGTTCAAGTCATTGTGCGCTCTGAGACAGTGAGTGGTCTGTATGTGAGTGAGTTTGTGTGTATGTTCTGAGTATCAGTGTGCATTATCAGGTGTAGTTTACAGTCTGAATGCTGCTGGTCATTTGCAAATAGTGTATATATGGGTGTGAATGTGTGTTGTCAGCATTTCCAAGTGTTCAGAGGACGTCTGTCATTGTGGGAATGGGTGAAATAAGTATGTTGATGGAGATCAGCGTGGGCACCAACACTGTTTGCCTGTTTAGTTCAACACTCTACACTCCTGAAGAAACAATGAGACCAGACAGACACAGGCCCCATCAGGCCCACAGAGATCCTACTCAGATGTTTCCCCTCCATCACAGAAACATGAATGTGTAACCCAGGACCACTTGATATTTCAAGAATTCCTCTAGCATGAAAGATGGAGCAAGAAACACATACACTGAAGTGAAGGACTAAAGGAGCAGCAAGGAAATCCAAAGATCATAGTGAAATTTCAATTACATATCTAGTAACATCTTCAAAACAATTAGATATGGTCCAGTCCCATGACACAGTGATTAAGTTCAGAGAATTCCACTTCATTGGCACAGGTTCAGTTCCTGGGCGTGGACCTCCACCACTCATCAGTGGCTAGGCTGTGGCAGCAATCCACATACAAAATAGAGGAAGATTGGCACAGATGTTAGCTCAGGGTGAATCTTCCTTAGGAAAAGAAGAGGATTGGCAACAGATGTTAGCTCAGGGTGATTCCTCCTCACCAAATGGAAAAAGAAGATAGATTATCCATTAAGTGTATATGTATGTATTGATGTTATCACACAATATTGGGGTTCCCTTGCCCAATGCACATTAAAAAAGCCACTTATTCTGGCATCAGCTTTTGGGGAAAGAATTGTAGCTTTATTTTGTGAGATTATCTGCAAGGAGACAGGGGTCATGTGTCTGTCTCAGATCTGTCTCCCCCATCCAGAGCTTGGGGCACAATTTATGGGATGAAGGGCAGGGTGGTCTGACATGTGGAGGTAAATGATTGGAAGTAAGGAGAAGTGAAGTAATTGATTATCCGCACAAGCAAAGTCAAGCTTCATGGCTCTTCATCGGATGTGTGTTCACAAATTGGCTGTGTTACCATGATCTGAGGATGGAGTTTTTAGCTCGATGTCAAAAATGTCACTTTTCGAGCATTTGCACAGGCCCAGTTGATGGGTTGGTGGTCTCAAATGGCCTGAACTGGACGAGGAGTCTCAGTTCCTGAAAGAAAACTCTTAACTACTCTGTGGATAAGATAGGGTCAGTTGAACTGGTCCTGGATGGCCCATGATTGTGTCGGTATATGCATATATATGCATATGCATGAGATTATCTGGATGTGTGTTAAATGTAGAGTATACACAAAGCCAGATCCTAGTTAAAGTGGTCAGGACAGATTTTAATCAGTAATACACCACTGCAATAGGGAAGAGGGAACAGGGAGAACTGAACTCAATTTGATTTATACAGAGGTGACTGGGCATTTGAAAGGGAGAATGAAGGGGCAGGCAGAGGGGTGAGCGGGGGCTCAGTAGAGTCAGGGAGGGAAAAGTTACAGAGTGGTGGTCAGTGCAGTGTGATCTGGCCAATTGAGTCTGCTAGTTGGAAATGATGAAAGTTTCACTTCTCTCCTCTCACAGAGTCTGGGAGATAGACACCCTGTCCTCATCTCAAGGAACGGCTCTCAGGACCTTGAGAAATGCAGTTATAGGAGACACATATACAACTCAAAATGACAGAGGAAAGAGTCACAGTTGTAAGCACTTTTGGGTAAACGCTCTAAGAAAAGGATGTCAGGGGCCAATGATTGAGTGTTGTTCAGGACAAAGAGTCAATTCTTTTGGCTGCCTTGAGCTTTCTCAGGGGAACTAGGCCAAAAGCTTCCACAAAGCAAAGTGAATTCTCCAGAAGTGGTGGAAGTGGCCTAAGTCAAACACACTGCTAGTCTGACCATCAGGGAATTTGCCATATTGTGAAGCGATGTAAGATAGGAGGCTGGAGAGCTGGGCTGAGACGTCTGAAGGGCATAGATGAATTTTCTGTGGGCTCCCACACCTGAGGAGACAGAGATCTACCAGACTTAGAACCAGACCCCTGTGCATGGGAGGGAAGCACAGCAAACAGCAAGAGGGGGAAAGCGGAAGGGCTGGGTTTACTAAAAATGAGACCCAGACCCAACTCTGATCAACATCTAATTGGACTCAGGTGCTCCAACCTCACTCTTTCCCAATGAAGGAAGATAAGGTCATGTGGAGCCACTCGACTTATGTTACACACGCCTTCCAAAGACACTGGTGAGAGGATGGAGAAGGCAAGCCACAGACTGGGAGAAGACCTTTGCAAATCACATATCTGACAATACTATAAAGAACTGTCAAAACTCGGCAATAAGAAAACCCAAGTTTATAACGGGCACAGATTTGGACACTTCACCAAAGAAGATACACAGATGGCAAATAAGACATGAAAAGATGCTAAACGTTGTTAATAATGAGAAAAATGCACATAAAAACCACACTGAGATACTGCTATGTACGTATTAGAATGACTAGAATTAAAGAGGCTGACCATACCAAGTGTTAATGAGGATGGAATGTAACTGGAACACTCCTACATTGCTGGTGGGAACACAAAGTGGTTCAGCCTCTTTGGAAAACAGTTTTAAAGTGTAGTTTGTTATGCTGCTGTAACAAATTAGCACAAATTTCATGGCTTAAAACAACTCAGATTTATTATTTTACAGTTCTGTAGGTTAGCAATCTGACACGGGTCTCCTTGGGCTAAAATCAAGGTGTTGGTAGAACTAGGTTCTTTTCGGGGGACTCTAAAGGTTAATCCATTTCCTAACCTTTTCAAGCTTCTAGAGACCACCTCATTCCTTAGTCTATGGCCCCCCTCCTCCACCCTCAAAACCAAGAACTCAGTATCTCTCTGGCCCTGCTTCCCCTATTGTATCTTTTTTCTACTCTACTGCTTCTCTTTCCCTTTTAAGGGCCTTTGTCTGCACTGGGCCCACCTGGGCAATCCAGGATACTCTCCCTATTTTAAAGTTAGTTGATTACCAACCTTAAATCCATCTGCAAATTTAATTCACCTTTGCCAAGTAAACTAATATATTCCCAGGTTCCAGGGATTAGGACATCTTTGTGGGCCTTTGCTACCACAAACAGTTTTTAAAATAAAGTTAAACATACATATTCCATATGACCCAGCAATTCCACTTCTATGTGCTTACCCAAGAGAAGAAGACTTATGTTCACACAAAAACTTGTTTGCAAAGATTTATAGCAGCTTTATTCATAGTCAAAATGACAAAGCTGAAAATAACTCAAATGTCCTTCAACTGGTGGCTGGATAAACCATGGTACATTCATACAATAGATACTATATTCAGCACTAAAACAGAAGGAACTGCTGATACTGTCAACAACATGGATGAACACTGAAATAAATGTATCATGCTAAATTAAAGAATCCAGACTCAAAAGGCCAAATACTGTAGGATTCCATTTATGTGATATTCTAGAAAAGACAAACCATAGGGAAAGACAACAGATCATTAGTCGCCTGGGGTTAAGTGTGGGGAAGAATTGACTACAAAAGAGCAGCTCAAGGGACTTTGGGGGCTGGAACTGTTTTTAACACTGTTCTAAAAACTACTTCTAAAAACCACCTCCTTATCCAATTTTAATTTTAGCACCAACTGCCAAGAAAATCTTTTCAACTGAAACCAAAATTCTGTACACATTATGTCAATCATCAATTGATCAGTCATCAGTCCATGTTAAGAGAAGGTGAGTTATTATTAGGAAGCTACATAATTTGTACCAAAAATTGTTTAAAGCTCCTTTCATTAAATGCGGTTTACAACAATTCACAGGCTTCAAATTTTGCCTTGCAAATATAGAGTCAATTATCAGAAACCATTAATTCAATTAGGCTTTTCTATAAAACTGGTCCCAAGGAAGTAGGAACCGTTTATTGTTTAATGAAGGCAGTGAAGAGCCCAATAGCCTGAGCGGAGTCAGGCAGAGGAGCGCTGACCACAGGCCATCTTCTGAAGGAAAGTGTTCACCCGGAGATGTCGCGACCTGGCCTAGACGGGGTCCCGGGGGGCACGAACTCAAGGGTGCGTGCACAGGACAGGTGACTCCCTGCTGCCCCTTGTACCTTCGCTGGGTGGGCAGGAGGTCCCGCTGAGGTGGGGCCCCGCCAAGGCAGAGGGACTGGCTGGCCAGGCGATGCTCCTCTGCTCCTCCAAGGGACAGAGGTTGGGCTCCCCCGCCCCCGACACCTCACTCCCGCCATCTGCAGTCGAGAGCTCCATGCCAAGCCCATCGCCCACCACCTACCTCAGTGCTGCCTCCTGCCCAGCGCTCCTCCACGCTGCAGAAAGGAGAGCTCCCCAGCACTGAAAATACTGGAGGAAGGATCCAGAAACTTCCCAATCCCCCCACACAAACCCCAGCTGCCGCCACTTCTGCACCAGGGACCCCACCTCCTGTGTGCATGCCCCAGGGTCTCCAGCTCGCTGGCCCCTCTGCCACTCTGAGTGCCAGTCCTGCGCACATGTGGGCCTCCGAGGACACAATGGGAACTGCTGGGGGGCGCCAGGAGAGGAATCGGGGGTGGGGACCGAGGTGTCCCTGAGACGGAGAGCTGGAGCAGCATGGTGTTCTGCAGCCCTTGACTCTGTTCTCCCTGGATGACTGACAGCTCCTGGAGAAGATCTGCCTTTCCTTGAGGAGGCTTCTCCTGTCCTGAGAAGCACATCACACGATCTAACATCTGTTTAAAAAAGAAAGATAACATCCTTAACACCCGATGTGTCGTGTCCCCAGAAGAATTCTCTGCTTCCCCATAAGACAGCAAGCAGCTAGGACCAAGTTCTGACCCAGGAAGGAGGGATGCTGAGGGCACAGCTATCTCCCCTCCACTGGCTCCTTCTCCTGATCTGTGGCCCTGATGGGGCTACAGCATTGGGGACTCCTGCAGGTGACAACGCTCAAGTGTTTGCCCACAGTATTACATTTCTTATGGTTTAGTGGTTAAAACGGGCTGCTAGCGGTCAGTTTTTCAGACGATTTCACTTGCAGAAATGTCTTTGGACAAAGAAGTGTGTTTTCTTCATCTCTGAATTTTAAAATCAATAACAATAATTATAATACTTATTTTCTTAATCTCCTTGGCATGCTAAAACAGACAAGTCACTGGGTTTTCACCAAATTGGCCACATTTTCATTAAAACTTTGGAAGTATTGCTGTTTGAGGTAAACAAAGCATGTGGGAAGAACAATTACCCTCAGATAATATCTTCCCTGATAAATGTACAAACACATAGTTTTGAGCCATTTTGAGGGGCCTGGCAAATCCAGTTTGAGTTCTACAATGGATCGTCCAAAGTACAGGTTAAATTAGTAATTTTCTGAGGAGTTTGAAAGTAAATATTCATGTCACCTTCATCAAATAGGTCTGGTGATTTAAATGAAGATTGAGCTAATGATAAAAGTTTTCAAGAGACTGAGAAATATTAGGTAATGTACTTAAAAAAAGGTTGCAAGTTAAAGTAAAACCTGCCAGTATCCTCTTTAAAACAGAGTCACAGCATTATTGTCAAGGTATAAGAAGGAATAGAAATGTTTCTAAAGACAATTCTTCACTTCTATAGGACCTAACATGTCATTCTCGAAGTCTCCATAGTCTTTCACTCATCTAGATTTAAATTGCTCAATTTATATTTTAAAGACTAATTATTAAAAAAAAAAGACTAATGAATCTGAAGGCCAAATATTCAAGGTCATTGTTTAATTGTTTTTCATTGTTGCAAAGTACATAGGTATAAAGTGTGGCTGAAATCCATGGTCTTGAAGAAGAAAAATATATAGAACTTATTTATCACTCTCACGGTGTGTTCTGACTTAATCCTACACATGTCCCAAGAATAAAGCCTCAAGGAATTCCATTCTATTCTTAGAAATGACATCTTTGAATCATAATGAATATTCTCAAATTAGGCTCTAGCTAGTAATTGTGTTCCTGATGCAAGTAGCCAAGAAAAAAGGATCCATGTTTGGTTAAATTGGGCTCATAACATGTATAGATGGGGGAAACCTGAGAAACGGAGTCTCTCAACACAATGGCAGAGATTCTTCTCTTAAATACTATCTTGACCTAAAGACAAAGGAGGATGTTGGGGGTGGAGATTTGGGATTTGAGAAGGGAAGAAGACAATTCTTATGGAGAGGGACATGGACATGTTTGTCTGGCAACACTTTGCAGGGCGCCCCAGAGAATGTTGCCTGGGAGAGACAGAATTTTTGATAGGATGGGCTTGTTTGTGCCTTTCCTATTGAAACAACTATTTGACATTCTATCACAGCCTCCATAGGACAGTGTCTAATTCCTGAGATGAATCTTCTAGTTTCAATTCTTTAGGAAGTTTGGGGGAGGTCCAATGTATGACTGAGAAAATAATCGAGGTAAAGAAACATCTTTCAGGGTGGCCCATTTTGATCTCCCAGTTCCACAGGGTCCAAAGACTGAGAGAAGTCACGACAATTGAATCGGTGCAGGACTCCAGGCTCTTCCTCGCCCCTGCACCCCTGGCTATTTTGCCACCATCCACCCCCATCTGAACCATTTCCCCTGCACTGGGGTCTGGTCTGGAAGGGACAGCATAGAGGTGACCAGGAACTGGCCTCTCTGTGGGGGGGCTTGCCCCGAGGTGGGTGTGTGGGTGGTGGGGGGCAGGGGTTGGCCTGTGACATGGCATCAGCGGTGGCAGCAGTGATTCAGTACTCAGGGAATTGTCTGCCTCTGCCTTTCTCTGCGCCTCTCTGCCTCACTGTGTCTCTGTCTCTGTCTCTCTCTCTCAGGGACTGGAGGAGAAGAGGGGGGCACACCCTGCCCACCTCGCCTATGTCTCCAATGTGCCCTTATTTCTCTGGCTGCTCCGGGAGCCCCGCAGGGTTCGGTTTAACCTGTGAACCCAAGGGCACATGCCTGGCTGCCAGGGCTTTGGGCAGTCCTCGGGGGTCCTCAGTGAAGGCCCTATCTGCCTGCAAGGCTCTGACCCAGTGGGGCACTCTCTCGTGCCTGCCAGATGCAGGTGAAGAAGAAACACTGTTATTCTTGACTTGGCTTCAGCTGTTGTCTCCCTCACATCCCCCCACTTCCACTCAGCTTGCTGGCTGCTTCTCTTCTTTGGAAATGGTGGTCTGGCCCTGGTGGCCAAAGGCAGATTGGGGTGCGAGGTCAAGGCTCTGCCTCAGCCAGCTGCTTAGTCCCGTGCTTCATTTCTTCCTGGAAAGACAAAACCATGACCTCACCCCATGTCCACACTTTTTGACTCCAAACAGGTGGAGGAAAAGCTCTGTGGAGTCAGAAGGGCCCTGTCAGGAATATGGCAAAGCAGTTAGTGTGGCCCCAGCTCCCTAGGCCTCTGGCCTGCTGGGGCCACACTGGCCAAGCCCTTCTGGTGACAGGTCCCAGCCTATTCTCTGGGGTCAGGAAGCCCTGGCCTTCCAAGTGCCCAAGGTTAGAGTTAACCCTAACCTTAACTGTAACCCTAACCCAACCCCTAACCCAACTCTGTTCATAACTCAAACCCTAACCCTAACTCTAAACCTAACTCTAGCACTAACCTGCATAGTAATCTTAAGTCGAAACCGAAGCCTAACCTTAAATCCAACCCTAACCAAACCTGAATCCTAAATCTGAACCAAACGTGAACCCTGACCCTAACCGTAACCCTTACCATAACCCTCACCCTTACTGCCAACCGAACACTAATGGTAACACGAGCCTCAACGTTATTTTGAAACGGTACCTGAAATCTAATCCTAACCCTAACCAGAGCCCGAACTGTGACTCTAAACTGAAACAGAACCCTAACCATTACCACAAAGCTAACTTGAAACTAAGTCTGTCCCTAATACCTAACACGAATGCAATACTAACTGTAAACTGAACCTGAACCCTAACCCTAAACCTAACCCAAACAGTATCCCTTAATCTAACCAGAACCCTAACCCCAAACCTCAACCCAACAGTAACAGTAAGCCTAACCTGATCATAACCCTAACGCTAAACAGAACCCTAAACCTCACCTGAAACCTAACCCGAACTCGGACCTGAACTCTAACACTAACCCTAAGAAGAACCCTCAACCTAACCATAACCCGAACCCTAACCCCAACACTAAACCTATCACTAACTCTAACAATAATGATAACATTAATGTGATTCATAACCCTATCCATAACCTGAACCATAAACCTAAGGCTAACCCTAATGTTAAATCTAAACATAACTCTAAACCTAACCTGAACCCTAACCCTTACCCTAACAAGAAGCCTATCCCTAACACTAAACCAAACTGGATCCCCAACTCGAACCCTAACCCTAATGTGAACATTAACTGTAACCCTAATTCTAAACCTAACCCAAATCATAAGCCTAACCAGAACTCTAACCAGAACCCAACCCTAGACCTAATCAGAACCCGAATCCTAAAGCTAACACTAAACCTAACCTGAAACCGAACACTAAACCTAACCCTCACCCTATCCCTAACCCTAACCTGAACCATAACCCGAATCCTAATCCTAAATCTAACCTGAACCCAAACCCTAACCTGAAATTTAATTCTAATCCTAACTGGAAACCTAACCCGAACCCTAACCCAAACTCCAAAACTAACCCTAAATCAAAACTTAACCATAACCCAAACGCTAACCCTAACCCACCTGAACCCTAACCCTAAACCTAACCCTAACTCAAACCATAACCCAAACTCTAACCCTAACACTAACCCACACAGTCAACCTAACCCAAACCTATACCCTAACCCTAACCTGAACACTAACCCAAACCCTAACTCTAAACTGAACCCAAACCCAAATACTGACCCAAACCCTAAAACTAATCTAACCCTAAACTGAACACTTACCCTAACACTAAAACTAAACCTAAACCTAAACCAAACACTAGCCCTAAAACAACAAAACCTTAACCCCAACACTAACACTAAACATAACCAGAACCATAAACCTAAGCCTAACACTAAACCAAAGCTTAACCCAAACCAAATTGTAACTGTAACCAAAAGCATAACCCCAATCTAATGCTAACCTGAACCCGAACCCTAACCCTAATCCTAACTTGAACCCTAACACTAACCCGAAGCTTAACCCCAACCTAATCCTAAACCTAACCTGAATCCCCAACCTGAACTGGAACTGTAACCCCAATCTGAACACTAACATTAATCCTACACCTAACCATAACCCTAACCTGAAACCAAACCCTAACCCTTGCCTTAACCATAACCCAAACCCTAACAGTAACCCTAACCCTAACCTGAAACCTAATACTAACCATAAACCGCACCCTAACATGAACCCCAACCCTAAACCGACCCCTAACATTAACCCTATCTGTAAACCTAATCCTAAACCTAACCCGAACCCTAAACTTAACTCTAACATTAAGCCTAACCTGAACCCTAACTTGAACCCTAAAAATAGCTGTTACTCAAACCATAACCCTAAACTAAAACCGAACCCTAGCTCTAAACCAAACCATAACACTAACCTGAACCCTAACCCAAACCCTAACCATAACACGAACCCTAACCCTAGCCCTAACATTAAGCATAATCTGAACCCTCATCCGAACCATAACTCTAACAGTTACCCAAACCCAAACCCTAACTCAAGCCCTTACCTGAAAACTAAGCCTAAGCATAACCTGAACCCTAAATTTTACCCTAACCCTAACCCTACACAGAAGCAGAATGCAAACCTGAACCCAAACACTAACTCTCACCCTAAAACTAACCCTAACCCTAACACGAACCCTAACCTGAACACTACCCCTATACCTAACCCAAACCCTAACCCTAACCATAACCTTAGCCCTACCACTAGCACTAACTTGAACCCAAGCCCTAAACCTAAATCTAGCCCTAACCCTAACACTAACCCTAATCTGAAGCTGAACCCCAACAATAAACCTATCCCTAACTTAATCCTAAACCTAACTCGAATACACACCCCAGCAATACCCCTAAACATAACCCGAACCATAAAAAGATCCGGAACCCTAACCGTAACCCAAAACCTAACTCAAACCCAAAACCTAACCCTAACCATAACCCTAAAAATAAACCGCACTCCAAAACATAACACTAACACAAACCATAACACAAACCCTAACCTGAACCTACCCCAACTGGAACTCGAACCCCGACTCTAACCCAATCCCGAACTCTAGCAGGAACCCTAACCCTAACCCTAACCGTAACCCTTAGCTGAACCTGAACCCTAACCTGAACCAGAACCCTAACCTTAATCCTAGCTCTACCCCTAAACAGAACCCAAACTTAACTCTAAACCTAACCCTAACCCTAAACCAAACACTAAACCTAACGCTAACAGAAAAACTAACCCAAACCCTCAACCTAAACCTAACTTGAATACTCACCCGACCCTAAACCTAAACCTTACCTGATCCTGAAAACAAACCATAACACCAACAGTCACCTGAACACTAACACTAACACTAATCCTAAACCTAAACCTAACCCTAATGCGAACCTTAAACCTAACCTGAACAATAACCTCAACCCTAACACTAACCCTAACCCTAAACAAAACCGGTACCCCAACCCTAACACTAACACTAACCAGACACCTAACCCTCGCCCTAACCTCAACCCTAACCCTAACCTGAACCTTAACCTTAACCCTAACCTGAATCCTAACCCTAACAAGAACCCTAACTTGAACCCAAAACCCTAACCCTAACCTGATGCCTAACCTGACCCTAACCCTAAGCCTAAACTGATACAGAAACCGAACCCTAACACTAAACCCAACCCTAACTGAAATACTAACAATAACTCTAAACCCAAAAATAACCCTAACTCTAATGTGAACCCTAACACTAACCTTAACACTAAACCTAACATGACTACTGACCAAAACACTGAACCTAACCATAAACTCTAACCCTAACCCTACAAGTAAAGAAACCTGTACTGAACACAAACACTAACCCTAACCAGAAGCCTAACTCTAATGCTAACCGCAACCCCAACCCCAACAGTAACACTAACCATAAACCTAACCCTAACCTGATCATAAACCTAACCCTAAACTGAACCCTAACCCTAACTGAAACCTAACACAAAGCTGGACCCGAACCCAAACCCGAACCGTAACTAGAACACTAACCCTACCCATAAGCCTAACCATAATCCCAACCCTAAACTTAACACAGACCCTAACTCTAACCATAACATTGAGGCGCATAATAACCCTATCGCTAACCTGAACCATAAACCTAACCCTAAACCTAACCGTAAACGTAACCATAACCTAAACCTAACCCGAACCCTAACCCTAACCAGACACAAGCCACAATCCTAAACCTAACACTAACAGTAATCCTAAACCTAACCCTAACATGAACCCAAACCCAACCCTAAAACTAACCTTAGCCCTAACCTTAACACTAAACCTAACTCGAACCATAACCCGAACCCTAACCCTAACTGGAATGCAACCATAACCACAAACCTAACCCTAACAGTAACCCTCTCCCTAACCCTAACCTGAACCCGCTCCCAACTCTAAAACTATCCCTAGGCCTAACCCTAACACTAACTCATACCTGAACACTAACCCTAACCCTAAACCTAACCCATACCCTAACCCTAACCCTAACCCGTAGCTGAACCTGACCCTAACCATAACCATAACGAATCCCTAACCAAAAACCTAATGATCAACCTAATCTGAACACGAACCCTAAATCTAAACCTAACCCTAATCCTAACCCTAACCCAAACCGTAACGCTTACCCTAACATGAAACCTAACCTGAACCCTAACCTGAACTCAAATCATAGCACTAATCATAACTCTTAATCTAACTCGAACTCTAACACTAAACCTAAACTGTACTCTAACCCTAACACTAATTTTAACTGTAACCTTAACCTTAACCCTAATCCTAACCCGAAACCTAAGCCTAAGGCTTACCATTAACCTAATCCGAACCCAAACCCTACCTCAACCTGAAACCAACCCTAAACCGAACCCTAGCCCTAACACTAACCTAACCACTACCGCTAACCCTAACACTAACCCGAAAACGAAACCTAACTATGACACGAAAACTAACCCAAAGCCTAAGCCTAACCCTAACCCAGCCAAACCCTAACACTAAACCTAGAACAAACCCTAAGCCTAACCATAACTTGAACTCTAACAACCATAACCCTAACCCTAACCTGAACCATAACGCTAACTCTAACTCGAAACCTAACACCAACCCTAAACCTAACATTAACTTGAACCCTAACACTATCTGTAACCCAACCCTAAACCTAACCCTAGCCTTAACACAAAGCCTAACCCTAACCCAAACCCTAACGCTAACCCTAACCTGAATCCAAACACTAAGCCTAACCCAGCCCTAACTCTAACCCTAACTCTAACATGAAGCCTAACCATAACCCAACCCAACCCTAACTCGAAGCCTAACCCTAACCCGAACCCTAATAGTAACCCTAAACCAAACCCTAACCCTAACTCTCATCCTAATCATGACACTAAACCGAGCCCTAAACCTAAGCCTAACACAAAGCCTAACCCAACAATAACCAAAACTCTAACCAGATCCAGAACCTGAACCCTAACCCTAACCCTAATCTGAACACTAACCTCTCCCTAAATGTAACAGTAACACTAACCGTAATCCTAATCCTAAGCCTAAAAATAACCCGAAACCTAAACCTAATGCTAACCCGAACAACAACTTGAAACCTAAACCTAACCCGAAACCTAGAGCTAACCCTAACCCGAACCCAACACTAACCCTATACCTAATCATAACCCTAACACGAATATTAAATCTAGCACTATAAGAAACCCTAACCCAAACCGTAACACTAACCCTAACCCAACTCCTAGTCCGACACTAACCCTAAACGTAACGTGATCTCGAAGCTGAACCCTAACCCTAACACTAATCCAAACACTAAGCCTAACACTAAACCTAACACTTACCCTAACCTGAAACCTTAACCTAATCTTAATCCTAATGCTACCCCGAAACGTAATGCTAATTCCAGCCCTAATGCTAACCCTAATCCTAAACAGAACCCTAACCCTGTCCCTAATCAGAACCCACCCTAACCCTAACCCTAGCACTAAATTTAACCCTAACAAGAACCCTAAAGCTAACGCTAACCCTAAACGTAACATTAATCTGAATACTAAAAATAACCCTAAACATAACCGTAAGCCTAACCCTAACCCTAGCCCTAACTCTAACCCAAAGCGAACCTCTAATGCTAAAGCTAAGCATAACCCGAACCCAAAACATAACCATAACCCTAATCCAAACAGTAACCCTAAAACTAAACCTAACCCTAACCCAAACTGTAACCCTTACCCTAACATGAACACTAACCCTAATTCAAACCTGAAATAGAACCATAACACTAACCCCAACCCTAACCCTAACCCTAACCCTAATCCTAACCTGAAACCTAACCCTAATGCTAACCCTAACCGTAACCCAACCCGAACACTAATGCTAAATCTAACCCTAACCTGAACCCAAACCCTAACCTGAACCTGAATCCTATCCCTAACCCAAACACAAACCCAACCCTGCCCCTAAACCTTACCCTAACGCTAACCCAAACACTAAACCTAACCCGAACCCGAATCCTAACCCTAACCCATACCCTAAACCAATCCCTAACTGTAACCTTAATCCGAACACTAATGCTAAATCTAACCCTAACCTGAACCCGACACATAACACTAACCCGAACCCTATCCCTAATCCAAACACAAACCCAACCCTACCCCTAAACCTTACCATAACACTAACCCAAACAGTAACTCTAACCTTAACCCAAACCCGAACCCGAAACCTAAGCCTAACTCATACCCTAAACCGATCCCTAAATGTAACCCTAACCTGAAGTCTGAACCGACCCTAACACTAACCCTAACAGGAACACTAAACCTAACCCTAACTCTAACCTGAACAATAACACTAACCTTAAACTAAAGCTAAACTGACCACTGACCCAAAGGCTAACCCTAACCCTACACCTAAACCTAAACAAAACCAGTACACAAACACTAACCCTAACCAGAACTCTAACCCTAACCCTAACCCCAACACTAACCCTAACACTAATGCTAACCTAAACGCAAACCTGAACCTTAACCATTACCCTAAACCTAACCATAACCAGAACTGCAACCCTAACCAGACCCCTAACCCTAATCCTAATGGTAAGACAACGATAACTCTAATTCTAACCCTAACAGAAACCCTAACCCTAACCCTAATACAAACCCTAAACCTAAGCCAGAACTTAAACCTAACCCTAGCCCTAACCCTAATCCTAACGATAACCCGAACCCTAACCCAAACACTAACCTTAACCCTAAACCAAACCTGTACACAAACCCTAACCCTAACCCTAACCCTAACCCTAACCAGAAACCAACCCTAACTCCAGTCATAACCAGAACCTTAAACCTAACCCTAACCCAATCATCACCCTGACCATAAATCAAACCCTAACCCTAAAACTAAAGGTAACCCAAACCATAACCTTAACCTCACCCAAACCATAAGCCTAGTCCTAACCATAACTCTAAACCAAACCCGAACTCGAATCCTAACCCTAACCCTAACCCTAACCCAAACCCTAAACCTAACCCAATCCCTAACCCAAACTGTAACACTAACCTTAACCTGGAAGCTAGTAATGATTCACACTCAGATACAAAAATGTTTCTTTCTGTCAACTTACAAACCGAGAGAAGAAACCGTGTTCTCTAAGGAATTTGAGAGTGTTCCTGTCTCTAAGAACTCCATGGCACTCTTTCCAAACCTCCTTTCGGAAGGTGATCATTAGCAGGTGGAAGGAAGGGAGACGAGGCATGAAGTTACTTCCAGGAGTGGGTGTTATCCATAGTTTAACTCAGCTGTAGTAGTGATTGCCCATCAGATACCAAGATATTTCTTACCATCTTCTCACAAGGCGAGATAAGAAGGAGCCTTCTCTAAGGAATTTGAGTGAAATTCTGTCTCAAGGCCCTACATGGTGCTGTGTACAACATTCTCTGGGAAGACAATCAATAGGAGCTGGAAGGAAGGGAGATTGGGCATAAAGTTACTTCCAGGAATGGTTGGTATGCATCATTTCACTCAGCACTAGTAGTGATTGCCACAAAGATAGAACGATGTTTGACAACATCTACTTCCTTTCCAGGATAAGAAAGTGGCTTCTCTAAGGCATGTGAGTGAGATTCTCTCTGAAGGCCCTATGTGGGCCTATGCAAAACCTTTTTGGGAAGGCGATCCTTAGGAGTGGGAAGGAAGAGTCATGCGACATGAAGTTACTTCCAGGAATGTGTGCTATACATAGTTTATCTGAGTTGTAGTAGTGATTGCCACTCAGATACAAAGATGTTTCTTACCATCTAAATACAAGCCGGGATAAGAAGGTGCCTTCTCTAAATCATGTGAATGAGATTGTCTCTCAAGGCCCTTCATGGGCCTGTGTAAACCTGCTTTGGCAAGGTGATACTTATGTGCTGGAAGGAAGGCAGATCTGGCATGAGGTTATTTCCAGGAATGGGTGTTTTACATAGTTTAACTCAGCTGTAGTAGTGATTTCCACTTAGAAAGATGTCTCTTTCCATCTACGTACAAGCCAGGATAAGAAAGTGTCTTCTCTAAGGCATGTGTGTGAAATCCTCTCTCAAGGCCCTACATGGCCCTGTGCACAACCTGGTTTTGGAAGGCGATCTTTAGGAGCTGGAAGAAAGGGATATTGAGCACCAAGTTGTTTCCAGGAATGGGTCTTATACACAGTTTAACTCAGCTGTAGTAATGATTGCCACTCACAAACAAAGAGGTTTCTAACCACCTACTTCCAACACAGGATAGGAAATTCTTTTCTCTAAGGAATTTGAGAGTGATCCTTTGTCAAGGCCCTACACGGCCCTGTTTCCATACCTTCTTTAGGAAGGTGATCTTTTGGAGCTGGAAGGAAGGGAGACTGGGCACATAGTAATTTCCAGGAATGGGAGTTATACTTAGTTTAGCTCAGCTGTAGTAATGCCTGCCACTCAGATACAAACATGCTTCTAACCATCTACTTAGATTGTAGTATGAGAAAACGTGCTCTCAATGGCTTATGAGTGAGATGCTGTCCCAAGGCACTACACACTCCTGTTTCCAAACCTGCTTTGAGAACACGATCCTTAGGAACTGGAAGGAAGGGCTTGGACATGATGTTACTTCCACGAATGGGTGTCAACCATAATTTTACTCAGCTCTAATAATGATTGTCACAACATACTTACAAGACAGGACAGGGATGTACTTTCTCCAAGGAATGTGACTGAGATTCTCTCTGAAGGCCCTACATGGACCTGTGCAAAACCTTCTTTGGGAAGGAGATTCTTAGGAGGTGGAATGATGAGAAATTTTGCAAGATGTTACTTCCAGGTATGGGTGTTACACATCGTGAAATTCAGCTATAGTAATGACTGCCACTCAGATACAAAGATGTTTCTTATCATCTACTTATAAGATGGGAGTAGAAAATGTGTTGTCTGAGACATTTGAGAGTGGTCCTGTCTCAAGGCCCTACACGGCCCTGTTTCCAAACCTGCTTTATGAAGGCGATCCTTTGGAGCTGGAAGGATGGGAGATTGAGCACAAAGTCATTTCCAGGAATGGGTGTTATACTTAGGTTAGCTCAGCTGTAGCAATTCTTGCCACTCAGATACAAATCTGCTCCTAACCATCTACTTAGAATCCGCTATCAGTAAGTGTGCTCTCTATGGCTTGTGAGTGAGATTGTCTCAAGGCTCTACATAGTCCTTGTTCCATACCTGTCTTAGGAAGGTGATCCTTATGTGCCAGAAGGAAGGGATATTGGGCATGAACATCATTCCAGGAACTGGTGTTATCCATAGTTTAACTCAGCTGTAGTAGTGATGCCACTCAGATAGAAAGATGTTTCTTACCATCTACTTACAAGCTGGGATAAGAAAATGCCTTCTCTAAGGCATGCTCATGAGATTCTCTCTCAAGGTCCTACATGGCACTGTGCAAAACATGCCTTGGGAAGGCAATACTTAGGAGCTGGAAGGAAGACAGATTGGGCATGCAGTTACTATCAGGAATTGTTGTGGGCTGGCCTCATGGCTTAGCGGTTAAGTGTGCATGCTCTGCTACTGGTGGCTTAGGTTCGGATTCCATGCATGCACCAACGCAATGCTTCTCTGGCCATGCTGAGGCCATGTCCCACATACAGTAACTAGAAGGAGGTGCAACTATGACATACAACTATCTACTGGGGCTTTGTTGGAAAAAAAAGGAGGAGGATTGGCAATAGATTTTAGCTCAGAGCCAGTCTTCCTCAACAAAAAATGAGGAGGAGTAGCATGGATGTTAGCTCTGGGCTGATCTTCCCTACAAAAATAAATAAATAAATAAATAAATAAATAAATAAATAAATAAATAAAAAATAAAAAAAAATAAAACAAAAGAATGGTTGTAATACATAGTTAAACTCAGTTGAAGTAATGAATGCCTCTCAGATACCAATGTGTTTCATACCGTCTACCTTCAAATCAGGAGAAGAAATTGTGTTCTCCAAGGCATTAGAGAGTGATTCTGCCTCAAGGCCCTACATGGCCCTGTTTATAAACCTGCTTTTGGGAGAAGATCTGTAGCAGCTGGAAGGGAGGGAGATTGGGCAGAAAGTCATGTCCAGGAACGGGTGCTATACATAGCTTAGCTGAGCTGTGGTAATGATTATCACTCATATAGATACTTGTTCCTAGACATTTACCTACAGGGGTTCAGAAAGTACCTTATCAAAGGAGTACAAGATTCATTCTCAGGGCACAAAATATTATTATGCTCTAAATCTGGTTCAGGTTTTTCACCATTACAAGATGGAAGGAAGAGAGTTTAGGCACAAATTTATTTCCAGGATTGGGCGTTACACATACATTTGCTAAGCTGTAGGAATGATTGCCACTCATATACAAACTTGTGCATGGACTTCTACTTAGAAATCTGCATCAGAAATTACATTTTCAAAGGAATGTGAGATTAATTCTCGGGTCCAGAAATGGCATTATGTTCCAAACCTGGTTGAGGAAGGTGATCCTTACAACATGGGAGGAAGACAGACTTTGCACAAAGATATTTCCAGGATTTGGTGATATACATAGTTTAAGTTCACTTTAATAATGATTGTCACTCATTTACAAACTTGTTCCTGCATATCTACATATAGGCTGAGATAAGAAATTGTCTTCTCATAGCAATTTGAGATACCTCCTCAGGGTCCAAAATGACAATATGTTCCAAAATTGGTTTAGGTTGTTGATGCTTCCCTGATGGAAGGAAGAGAGATTAGGCACCATTATTTTCAGGAATAGGTGATATATATTTCATCTCCGCTGTAGTAATGATTGCCGCTCATATTCAAACTTGCTCCTAGACATTTACTTACAAGCCAGGATCAGAAATTGCCTTCTCAAAGAAATGTGGGATTCATTCTCAACACTCGAATTTGCATTATTTACCAAACCTGGTTTCGGGTTGTGATCCTTACGTGATTGAAGGAAGCAAGATAAGGCACAAAGTTATTTCCAAGTATGGGTGTTATACATAATATAGCTCATCTCTACTATTGATTGAAACTCATAAACCCACTTTTTCCTAGACATCTACTTAGAAGGCAGGATTAGAATGTGCCTTCTCAAGGGAATGTGAGATTTGTTCTCAAGGTGCGAAATGGCAATATGTTCGAAATCTTGTTTAGGTTTGTGATCTTTACGAGATGGAAGGAAGAGAGATTAGACACACAGATACTTCCAAGAATGAGTGTCATATGAAGATTACTTCAACTGTAGTAATGATTGCCAATCATATAAAAACTTGTTCCTAGACATTTTTGTAAAAGCCAGGATCAGAACATTCCTTCTCATATCAATGTGAGACTCCTTAAGGACAGATATGGCATTATGTTCCAAATCTGTTTTAGGTTTGTGATCCTTATGAGATGGAAGGAAGAGAGATTAGGCAGAAAGTGATTTCCAGGAACGGGTGTTATACCTAGTTTGTCAGCTGTAGTAATGACTGTCACGCCTATAGAAACTTGTTCCTAGAGCTCTACTTAGAAGCCAGTATCAGAGAGTGTGTTCTCAAAAGAATGTGAGATTCCTTCTAAAGGCCCAAAAGGGCACTAAGTTCCAAACCTGGTTGACAAAGGTGGTCCTTACAAGCCGGAATGAACAGAGTTTGGGCACAAAGTTATTTCCAGGAATGGCTGCTAGTCACAGTTTAGCTCAGCTGTAGCAATGATTGCCAATCATATACAAAGTTGTTCCTAGACTTCTACTTAGAAGCTGGGATAAGAATGTCCTTCTGAAAGGAATATGATGTTCCTTCTATTTTTTTTTGTAAGGAAGTTCAGCCTTGAACTAACATCCATGCCAATGCTCCTCTATTTGCTGAGGAAGACTGGCCCAGACCTAACATCTGTCCCGATCCTCCTCCACTTTATGTGGGACGCCACCATAGCATGACCTGACAAGCAGTGCATTGGTGCATGTCCGGGATCCAAACGCAGGCCACCAGCAGCAGAGCATGCACACTTAACCACTACGCCACGAGGCTGGACCCTATGCGATTTCTTCTCAAGGCAAGAAATAGCACGATATTCCAAAAATTGTTGAGCAAGCTGATCCTGATGAGATGAAGGAAGAGAAATTAGGCACAAAGTGATTTCCAGGAATGGCTGTTATACATACTTTAGCTCTTGCAGTCATGATTGCCACTCATATGCAAACTTCTTCATAGAAATATACCTACAGGCAGGGAACACAAATGGCCTTTGCAAAGGAATGTGACATTCCTTCTCAGGGCCCCAAATCGCAATATGTTCCAAACCTGGATTAGATTTGTAATGCTTACTGGCTGGAAGGAAGAGAGGTTGGGCAGAATGATATTTTCATGAATGGGTTTTATACATAGATTAACTCAGGTGTAGTAATGATTGCCACTCATATACAAACTTGTTTCTAGCCATCTACTTAGAAGCTAGGATCAGAAAGTTCCTTCTCAAGGTAATGTGAGATTCCTTCTCAAGGCCTGACATGGTATTACATTCAAAACCTTGCTTAGGAATGGAATCCTTTAGAACTGGAAGGAAGAGAGATGGGGTAGGAAGTTATTTTGAGGAATGGTTCTTATACATAGTTTAGCTCAGCTGTAGTAATGATTGCCACTCATTTAGAAACTTCTTACTAGACATTTACTTACAAGCCGAGATCAGAAAGTGCTTTCACAAAGGAATGTGAGATTTGTTCTCGAGGGCCTGAAATGGCATTA
>CM053558.1:61560893-61596969 GCA_028646465.1 Rhinoceros unicornis | reverse complement strand
CTCAAATGTGTATGTGTGACATCACTCCCATTGTTATGTGTGACATCACATCAATTGTGTGACTACATTTTCACTATTTGTGACATCAGTGACTTGTCCATAGTGACATGACACACATTTTATTGTGTGACATCTCTCCCATTGTGTGCATGTGATATCATTAACATTGTTATGTGTGGTGTGACACACGTTTATGAGTGACATCACATCAATTCTTTGAATGTGACAACATCCTCTTTGTGTGTCACATTACAACAATTTTGTGTGACATCAATCTTAATTACCATATGATATCCCAACCAATATTATGTGTGGTGGTACTCACACTGTTATGTATGACATCACACCAATTGAGTGTGACATCACTTTCAAAGTGTTTGACATCACTCCAGTGCTGTGTGACGTTGCTCACATTTTGTGTCTGACATCACTTCAATCATTATGTGCGACATCACACTCATTTTGGAACATCACACACCTTGAGTGTGATAAGACTGGGATAGTCTATCACGTCTCTCAAATTGTATGATATCACTCTCATTGTGTGTCAAGGGAGTCATATTCTTAACTGTGATGTGACATCCACTGTTATGTATGAAGTCACTCCCAGGTTTCTTTGAAATCTCTCACATTCTACTCTGACATATCCCGCTTGTGTGTTTTGTGTACCTCTCACTGTTATGTGTGAAAATACACTCATTTTCCCTAGAGACACCACTCCCATTGTCTGTGACATCACCAGGTTGGTGTGAGCCTTCACACACATTATGTGTCTTACATCAATTAATGTCTGTGTGACATCACCCAAATGTTTTATTTGTGACAAGGCTCACATTTGAGTGTGAAAACACACCCATTGATATGTGACACTATTCGCTTTTTTGTGAGATAAGTTATATTTTTATATATGTCATCACACCTATTGCGAGTGGGACAACATTCACATATGTTGACATCACACCAATTGCGTGTGACATGAATGCAATTTAGCATATGAAATCTCTGTTTTCACATGTGTAGTCACTCTCAATATTCCAAGTGACATCACACTAATTCTTGAGGACATCATGCTGCCAGTGTTGTGACATCACTCCCATGGGGTTTCTGTGACTTCACTCATATATTTGGAGTGACATCTCTCGGTTTTTGAGATATCATGCCTGTTCTGTTGCATGACATCACACCAATAGTGTGACATCACTCCCACATATGGGTGACATCAGTCACTTGTACTTTGTGATATTACTCACATGTTTATGTGTGACATCACTCCCATTATGTGTGACATACCATGAATTGTCTGACAAGACTCCCACTGCTATGTGTGACATTGTTTATGTGTCCCTTTGACATAACTCACATTTTAGATTGTGCCATCACTCCCATTTTGTGCGTGTGATATCACTGCCATTGTTACACCTGACGTGACACACATGGTTATGGGTGACATCACACCACTTGTGTGTGTGTGACAACATCCTCATTGTGTGTCACATCACATCAATTTTGTGTGACATCAACCTTAATTAGCATATGATATCCCAACCATTATCTTGGTGTCACTCACAGTATTATGTATGACATGACACCAAGTAATTGTGGCATCACTCTGATAGTGTTTGACATCACTCCAACATTGTGTTTGTGACATCGCTCACATTTTGTGTGTGACATCACTTCAATCATTATGTGTGACATCCCACATATTTTTGGACATCACACATCTTGAGTGTGATAACACTAGGATAGCCAGTCACATCTCTCACATTGTGTGATATCAGTCCCATTGTGTCTTACAGTGATGATATTATTCACTGTGATGTGACATCCGCTGTTATGTATGAAATCACATCCAGGTTTCGGTGAAATCTCTCACATTTTACTCTGACTTAAATCCCACGTGTTTTGTGTAACTCTCATTATTATGTGTGAATTCACCCTCATTTTCGTGAGAGACACCACTCCCATTGTCTGTGACATCACCAGGTTGGTGTGTGCCCTCACACACGTTGTGTGTCTGATATCACTCAGTGTGTGTGTGACATCACACCAATGGTGCATGTTTGACAGGGTGAAAACACACCCATTGATATGTGTGACATCATTCACTTTTTTGTGACATAAGTCACATCTTTATGTATGACATCACACCTATTTTGTGTGTGACAACATTCACTTAGGTTGACATAGAAACAATTGTGTGTGGGATAGGGTTAGTGGTAGCATTAAGTTTAGGGTTAGGGTTAAGGTTGGGGCTAGGGTTAGGGTTTGGGCTATGGGTAATGCTAGGTTTAGGGTTAGGGTTAGGGTTAATGTTATGGCTAGGGCTGGGTTAGAGTTAGAGTTAGTGCTAGGGTTAGGGTTAGGGTTAGGTCTAGGTCTAGCATTATGGTTAGTGCTATTGCTTGGATTAGGGTTCGGTTTAGTTTTATGGTTAGTGTTAGACTTAGGAGCAGCGGTACTGTTATGGTTAGGGTTAAGGTTTGAGGTAGGGGAGAGTAGGTTTAGGCCCATGGTTAGGGTTAGAGTTAGCATTGTTGTTGGGCCAGTGGTTAGGGATAAGGTTAGTGTTAGGGTTAGGGTTATGGCTAGATCTAGAGTTAGGGCTAGTGTTAGGCTTAGGGCTAGGGATAGGTCTATGGTTAGGGTTAGTGTTAGAACTAGGGCAAGGGTCAGGTCTAGGGCTAGATTAGGGTTAGGTTTACAGGAAGTGTTAAGGTTAGCATTACGTTTAGGGTTGGGGTTTGGCATAAGGCTATTGTTAGGCTTAGGGTTGGCTTAGGATTAGGTTTGGGGTAGGGGTATTGGGTTTGGTTAGGGTTGGGGTTAGGCTTAGTGTTAGAGTTTGGGGTAGGGTTAGGAATAAGGTTCTGGTTAGTCAGGGCTAGGCTTAGGGCTAATGCTACTGTTGGGGTTAGGGTTATGCTCGGGTTAGTTTTAGTGTTTGGGTGAGGGTCTGGGGTATGGTTAGCGTTAGGATTAGGGTTTGTCAAGGCTTAGGTTTACATCTCGGGTTAGAACTAGGGTTAGATTTAGCTTAGGTTCAGTTAGGTTTAGGGCTACAGCTAGTGTTAGGTCTAGGGTTAGTGCTAGGGTGAGGGTTAGGGCTAGGGCTGGGGCTGGCTTTATGGTTATGTCTATGGCTAGGATTAGGGTTAGTGTTAGGGTTAGCATTGGGTTAGCATTAGGCGTAGTGGTATGGGTAGTGTCAGGGTTACCTTAGGGTTAGGGATAAGTTAAGTTTAGATTTAGGGTAAGGGTTAATGTGACGGGTAGGGGTAGCAATAGGGTGAAGGGTAAGTTTCGAGTTGAGTTAGAGTGTGGATTATGGTTTGGGTAGGGTTAGTCTTTGGGTTAGGGCTAGGGTCAGGGTTAGCATTAAGGTTAGTACTAGGGCTAGAGTTAGGGCTAGGGTTAGGGTTATGGTTAGGGTTAGGGTTACTGTTAATATTAGGGCAAGGTTTAGGCATAGGGTTAGTGGTAGGGTTTGGGGTAGGGCTAACGTTTGAGTTAGTTTTAGGGCAAGGGTTAGTGTTAGGGCTAGGTTTAGGCCTAGGATTCGTGTTAGACTTAGGCTTAGGGTTCAGGTTAGGTTTATAGCTACAGTTGGGGTTAGGGTTAGAGTTAATGCTGCAGTTAGTGTTAGGGCTAGCTCTGGGCCTTGGTTTAGGGTTAGGGCTAGGGTTAGTACTGCAGTAGGGTTACGGTTAGTTTTGGGCTAGGGTTAGGGCTAGAGTTAGAGCTAGGCCAATTTTTAGGGTTAAGACAAGGGTTAGAGATAGTGTTAGTGCTAGGGCTATGCTTAGCATTAAGGCTAGAGTTACCATTCGTGTTATGGTTATGGTTAGGGATTGTTTAGGTTTCTGGTTAATATTAGGGTTAGGGTTAGGGTTAGGGTTAGGGTTGGGTTAGGGGTTGGATTTGTGGTTGGGGTAGGGGTTGGGTTATGGTTAGGGTTAGAGTAGCGATAAGTTTATGGTTAGGGTGAGGGTTGGGTTAGGGTTAGAGTTATGGTGAGCATTAGGGCTAGGGGTAGCATGAGAGTTAGAGTTAGGGCTAGAGTTAAAGTTAGGGCTAGGGTTATGCTGAGGGCTAGGGTTACTCCTAGCCTTAGGGATAGGGTTAAGAGTAGGGCTATGATTAGGGTTATGTTTAGCATTATGGGAAGGGGCAGTTTTAGGGCTACAGCCAAGGTTAATGGTAGGTTAGCCTTACAGTTAGGGTTAGGGTTTGGGTTAGGTATAGGTTTAGGGTTGGGTTTAGGGCTAGTGTCATGGTTAGCAGTAGGATTAGGACTCAGGTTAGGGTTAGGGTTTGGACTTGGGCTAGTGTTGGTGTTAGGGCTAGGGCTAGGATTATGTCAGGATTAACATTAGGGTTAGGGTTGGTGTTGGGTTATGGTTAGCGCTAGCATTAGGGTATCTCTAGGTCAAGGGTTGGGGTTAGGCCTAGGGTTACGGTTAGAGTTAGGATAAGGTTTATGTTTAAGGTTACTGCTAGAGGTAGGGTTAGGTTTATTTTTAGTGGTAAGCTTAGTGTTATAGGTAAGTTTAGGTTAAGGGTAGGGTTAGGGCAATGGCTGGGGCTAGGTTTTGGGTTAGGGTTAGAGTTATGGTTAGTGTTAGGTTTCGAACTAAGGTTAGTGTTGTGCCTCAGACTACGATAAGGGTTAGGGTCAGTGTTAGCGTAGAGCTGAGTTAGAGTTAATGTTAGGCTTAGGAGTAGGGGTACGGTGGTGTTTAGGGATGGTTGAGTGTTAGTTTTAGGGCCAGTTTTAGGGTTAGTATTAGGGATGAAGATGGTGTTAGGGTTACAGTTAGAGCTAGGGCTATGGACAGGACTAGGGTTAGCATTAGTCCTAGGGTTAGGTCTATATTTATGTTTAGGGTTAGGGTTATGGCTAAGCTAGGCTTAGTGTTAGGGTTAGAGTTAGGACTAGTGCTAGGGCTAAGTTTAGGGTCATATCTAGGGCTAGGATTTGTTTGAGTTAAGGCTAGGGTTGAGGGTTAGGGTCAGATGTATGGATAGATATAGGGCTAGGATTAAATTACCTTAGGGTTATGTTTAGTGTTATGGTAGGATAAGTGTGTGGGTTAGGGGTACATGTAGGGTATGGTCACAGTTAAGGTTAGATTTAGGGTTAAAGGTAGGTTTAGAGTTAGGGGTATCGGGATGGGTTGTTTTAGTGTTATGGTTAGGTTTAGGGTTATCATTAGTTTCTCTGCTTGTGTTTGTTAGTGATAGTGTTAATGTTAGGGTTAAGGTTAGGGCCACGGCTAAGTTTAGGGATAGGTCTAGGTTTAGGGCTAGGGCTAGACATGAGTTTAAGGTTACGTCTAGGATTACGGTTAATTTCAGATCTAGGGCTGGGTTAGTGTTAGGTCTATGGCAATGTTTAGCCTTAACATTGCAGTTGGGGTCAGTGCTAGGGCTCAGGCTAGTGCTAAGGTTAGTGTTACGGCTAGTGTTATGGTTAGTGTTAGTGATAGTGCTAGGGTTAGAGTTAGGGCTAGGGCTAGGTTTAGTATTAGGGTTAGGTTTAGGGTTAGCATTGATGTTGGGTTAGGGTGAGATTTAGGGCTTGGGGTAGCATTAGAGTAAGGGTTTGTGCAATGGTTAGGGTTAGGGCTAGGGTTAGTGCTAGGTCAGGGTTAGGGCTAGGGGTGGTGCTGGTTTTATATTTAGGGCTATGGCTATGATTCAGTTTAGGGTTACAGAAAGGTTAGGGTAAGCATTAGGGATGGGGTAGGGGTAGAGCTGTATTAGACTTAGGGTTAGGTTTAGGGGTAGGGGTAAGAGTAGGGGTGAGGTTAGGGGTCGGTTTGGATTATGGTTAGGTTTGGGGTTAGTTGCACATGTAGGTGCAGGGCTAGGATTAGTGTTATGGTAAGCTTTAGGATTAAGATTAGGTTTGGGACAGGCTTAATGTTAGTTTTATGTTTAGCGGTAGGGTTAGTGTTGGGGTTAGGCTTCCGTTTGTTTGGGTTTAAGCTTAGTGATGGGGTCGGGTTTGGGTTAGGATTAGAGGAGGTGTAGGGGTAGGGTTAGGCTTAGCGTTAAGGTTTGTGTTAGTGCTAGGACTGGGGTTAGGGTTAGAGTTAGGATTGGGTTAGGGTTAGGTTTAACAGAGCGGTACATGTAGGGATAGTGTTAGGGTTAGTGTTAGGATTAGGATTAGGGATAAGGTTATGGCTAGGGCTATGGTTAGGGTTAGGGGTAAGGTTAGGGATAAGATTATGGCTAGTGCTAGGAATAGAGTTAGTGTTAGGGATAGAGTTAGGTTTTGGTTTGTGTTTGGTTTACAGTTAGTTTTATGGTTAGTGGTATTTTTTTAGGGTTGCATTAGAGTTAGTTTTAAGGTTAAGGATGGGGTTGGGTTTTGGTTAGGGTTATGGTTAGGAAAGGAACGGATGTAGGGATAGGGTTAGGGTAGGGTTAGGGTTAGGGTCAGGGTTAGGGTTAGGTATTGGGTTAGTGTTAGTTTTAGGGTTAGGGTTAGTTTTAAGGTTTCAGCTAGTGTTGGAATTGGCATTAGATTTAGAGCCACATCTAGGGTTATGGTTAGGGTTATGGTTAAGTTTGGTGCTGGAGTACAGTTAGGGTTAGGGTTTATATTTGTCTTATGGTTTGGACTAGGTTTAGGTTTAGGATTAAGGCTAGGTCTAGGGCTTGTTTTAGAGTTATGACTAGGGTTAGGGTTATTGATAGGGTCAGGGAAAGTTTTTTGGTTAGGTTTAGGGCTAGGATTAGTGTTAGGGTTAGGGTATGGTTAGCTTAGAGTAAGGGTTAGTGTTAGGGTTCAGGGTAGTGGTAGGTGTATTGGTAGAGTGAGGGTTAGCATTAGAGTTAGGGTTAAGGTTAGACTTATGTGTAGGGGTAGGCTAAGGTTTAGCATTTGGTTAAGGTTAGGCATATGGTTAGGGTGAGGAGTAGGGGTAGTTTTAGGGTTAGAATTATGCTTAAGATTAGTGTTAGTGTTAGCACTTGGGATTGTGTTAGGGTTAGGCTTAAGGTTAAGATTAGGTTTAGGGTTATGGTTACTGCTAGGGCTAAGGTGAGAATTGAGGTTTGGGTTAGGGTTATTGTTAGCATTAGGATTAGGGGTAGGGTTAAGGTTAGAGTTGGGTTAGGTTTAGGTATAGGGATAGGGGAAGGGGTAGGTGTTACATTAGTGTTTGTGTTAGGGGAGGGGTAGTTGTAGAGGTACAGTTAGGGTTGGGGTTAGGGTTTGGGTTAGGGTTAGGGTTAAGGTTATGCCTAGGGCTAGGGTTAGGGTTAGGTCTTGGGTTGGGTTATGGTTAGGGTTATGCTGAGAGTTAGGGGTTGGTTTAGTTTTAGACTTAGGGTTACTGCTAGAGTTCAGGTTAGGGCAATGGTTAGGGTCAGAGCTAATGTTAGGGCTAGATTTAGGGATAGGGTTAGGACTAGGGTTAGGGTTAGGGCTAGAGCTAGGGTTAGGGTTAGGGATATGGTTATGGCTAGGGCTAAGTTTATGGTCAGTTCTAGGGCTGAGATTTGTGTTAGGGTTAGGGCTTTGGTTGAGTGTTGAGTGTTATGGTTAGGATTAGGGTTAGGGCTAGAGCAAGGGCTAGGATTAGGGTTTTGCTAGCATTAGTGTTAGTGTCATCTGTAGGGCTAGCATTTGCTTAGGGCTAGAACACTAGGCTTAGCAATAGGGTTAGTGCTACGGCTGGTGCTAGGGTTAGGGTTATATTTAGTGGTAGGTTTAGGGTTAAGGTTACCGTTATGCTTAGGGTTTGGGTTTGGCTTAGGGTTGGGGATATGGTTAGGGTTAGTGTTAGAGCTAGGACAAGGGTTTGTGTTAGGACTAGGTTTAGCTTTAGGGTTAGGCCTAGGGTTAGGGTTATGGTTGCGTTAGAGTAAGGGTTAGTGTTAGGGTTAAGTTTAGGGATACGATTAGGTTCAGTGGTAATGATAGGGGTTGGCTTAGGGCTAGGGTTAGTGTTTGGGTAGGGAGTGCTAGGGTTAGGGTTAGGTTTAGGTTTAGGGTTAAGGTTAGGTTTAGGGCTATGGCTAGAGCCAGGGTTAGGGTTAGGGCTTGCATTAGGTCTATGGCTAGCCTTAAATTAATGCTAGGGCTAGGATAGGGTAGGATTAGAGTTAGCGTTAGTGTTGGGTTAGGCTACGTATTTGGGTTAAGGGTAGGGGTAGGGGTAAGGGCATGGTTAGAGTTGGGTTTCGGGTTAAAGTTTGGGCTAAGTTTATGGGTGTGTGAGGTCTAATTTTAGTGCTATGACTAGGGTTATGGTTAATATTAGTGTTTATGCTAGCGTTAGAGTTCTGCTTATAGTTCATGTTATGGTTGGGGGAGGGTTAGGATTCGTGTTGTATTAAGGTTAGGGTTAGGGTTAGGGTTGGGGTTCATGTAGGGGTACCGCTAGGATTAGTGTTAGAGTTAAGGATAAGGTTAGGGATAGGACTTGGTTATGGTTTCATTAGTTTTATGGTTAGCGGGAGGGGTTATGTTGTGTTATGGTTGTGTTAGGCTTAGGTTTCAGGTTAGGGATAGGGATAGGGTTTGGTTTATGGTTAGGGTTAGAGTTACGTTTGGATTAGTGTTATGGTTAGGGTTAGTGTTAGGGTTAGATCTAGGGTTAAGGAAAGCCTTAGGGTTTGTGCTAGAGTTAGGGATAGGGTTAGTGTTAGAGTTATGTTTGGGCCAGGACTAGGGTTAGTTGTAGGATTAGGTTTATGTTTTGTGATAGGTCTGGGTTTTAGGGTTAGGGCTTGGGCTAGTATTAGTTTCAGGTGTTGAGCTGTGGTAGAGCTAGTTCCAGGGCAAGGAGTAGGTGCAGGGTTACATTTAGGCTTAGGGTTAGCGCTAAGGCTAGTGCTAGGGTTAGGTTTACAGCTTGGGCTATTGTTAGTGTTAGGGATAGGGCTAGGATTAGGCTTAGTGCTAGGGCTTGGATAATTGTTAGGTTTAGGGTTAGTGTTTGTGTTGGCATTTAGTTACGGTAAGGGTAAAGTTTAGGGTTAGTGTTAGGCACAGGGTTAGGGTTTGGTTAAGTGTAGGATGAGTGTTAAGGTTAGTGTTAGGGTTAGGGTTATGTATAAGTTTAGGTCTAGGGCTATGGTTAGGGTTAGGGTTATGGTTAGAGCTAGGGTTAGGGTGAGATTTAGGCTTCATGTAAGGATTAATGTTAGCATTAGTTCTTGGCTAGTGTTAGGGTTTGTAACACTAACCCTAATCCAGCTTTAGCCCTAACATTAAGCCTATCCAAAAACCTTAAACCTAGCCCTATCTCAATCCCTAATAATATTCTTAACTCTAACCCTCACTGTAAGGTAACCCTAAGGCAACTCTAACCCTAACGTTAAAACTAGTCTTAGCCCTAGCCCTAACAGTAACCCTAACACTAACATAACCATAACTCTAACCCTAATCCTAACCCAAACCCTATCCTACACCTACTCCTATGCCTTCCTCTATCCCTAACCCTAATGCACACCCAACACTAAGGCCAGACCTAACCCTAATTCTACCCCTTCCCTAACCCCAAACCCAGCAACAGTCATAACACACACATTAAACCCAGTCTTAAACCTAAAAAGACAGGTAACCCTAAATGTAACCCTAAATCGATGCCTAAGCCCAGCCATAAAGAAAACTCTTGCCATAACACTAAACATAACACTACACCCACCCTTAAACTTCACCCTAATCCTACATATAATCCAATCCTAACCCTCACCCCAGACCTAGCTGCATCCTTAACCCAGTCCTAATGCAAATGCTAACCCTATTCCTAACCCTAAACCTACTGCTAAACCTAACACTAACCCAAACTGAAACGCCTCCCATAACACTAACCTTAACCCAAACTCGAACTCTAAACTGAACCCTAACCCTAACCCTAATGGGAACCCATCCATAACTATAACCCTAACCCTAACAGTAACCCTAAACCTAACCCTGACCCTAACCAATATCCAACCCTAAACCTAACCCTAACGGTAATACTAATCCTAGCTCTAGCTCTGATGCTAACACTAGCACTAGCCCTAGTACTATCCCTAACCGTAACTGTAACCCTACACGTAAACCTTTCCTTATAACTAAACCTAAACAAGCCCCACACCTGAAAATAGCCAAAGCCTTAGTCATAAACCTAAACCCATACCTATCCCTAGTTGTAAGCCTAAAACTATCAGTAACCATAATACTAACACTAATATGAACACTAAACCAAAACCAAACCCTAAACCTAAAACTAATCCTAACCCAAACCCTACCCCTAACCCGAAACCTAACCCTAACCATAACCCTAAATTGAACTCTAGACCTAACCCGAATCCTGACCCTAACACTAATTGTAACCCTAACCCTAAACTAAACACTAACCCTAACCATAAAGTGAACCCTAAACTTAAGCCTAACCCAAACCAGAACCTGAAAGAGAACCCTAACCATGAAACTAACTATAAACCTAAGTCTAACCCAAACCCGAACCCTAACTCGACCCAAACAAGAAATACAACCTGAACCCTAACCCTAACCCAAGCCATAACCTAACCCTAACCCAAACTGAAACCTAAACCTAACCCTAACCCTTACCCGAACACTAAACCGAATAATAATACGAACCCGAATATTAACCCAAGACCGAAACCTAACCTTAAACCTGACGCTAACACTAACATAAACCCTAACACTCTAACTCTAACCCTAACCCAACCTTAACCCTAAATCTAAACAATAACCCTAACCCTAATCCTGACCTGAACCTCAACCCGAATGCAAAACCTAACCTAAACCTAACCCTAACACTAACACTAATCATAACACAAAATCTCACCTGATCCCTACACCTAACCCTCACCAAAACACTAACCCTAAAATGAAACATAACCTGAACACTAACAGTAACCCTAACCATAACCTGAAGCCATAGCAGAACCAGAAGCATAAGCCTAACCCTAACCCTAACCTGAAGTCTAACTCTAAACCTAACCCTAATCCTAACAGAACCAGAACCCTGACCCTAAGCCTAAACCTAACACTAAACCTAACTGTAACCCGAACACTAACCTGAACCCGAACCCTAACCCTAACCATAACCCAACCAGAAACTTGACCCTAAGCCTAACCCTAACACTAAACCCAACTATAACGTGAACCCTAACCTGAACCCGAACCCTAACCCTAACCATAACCCAACCAGAAACTTGACCCTAAGCCTAACCCTAACACTAAACCCAACTATAACGTGAACCCTAAAATGACTCCAAACCCTAACCCTAAAACTAACACTAACCTTAACCCGAACCCTAACATGAGCACTAACCCTAACCCGAACCTGAACTAGAACTATAAAATTAACCAGAACCCTAACCCCAACCCTAATGCTAACCCTAACCTAAAACCTAAATATTTAACCCTAACCCAACACTAACTCTAACTGTAACCCGAAACCTAAACCTGATCCTAATCCTAAAACTAACCTGAAACTCGAAACCTGACCCTAAACCTAACCTTCCCCTAAACCCAGCCCTAAACCTACCCCCAAACTGAACCCTAATCCTATCACATACCCTAATGCAAAACCTAACACTAACCCAAACCAGAACCCTTACCCGAACCCAAACCATAACCCTAACCTGAACCCTAACCTGTCCATAAACCTAAGCCTAACACTAACACTAAATTTAACCCTAACCATAAGCCTAACACAAACTCTTACCCTAAACCTAACCAGAACTCAAACCCGACCCTAACCATAACCCTAAGACTAAACCAAAACTGATCCCAAATCTTAACCCTAAACCTAAAAAGAACCCTAACCCGAACCCGAACCCGAACCTAACTCTAAACTGAAGCCTAGCCCTAACCATAACCCTAACCCTAAACAGAACCAGAACCTTAAACTGAAGGCTAGCCCTAACAATAACCCTAACACTAAACAGAAACAGAAACTTAAACTGAAACCTAACCCTAACCCTAACTTTAACCTGAAACCGAACCCTAACCTGACCCTTAAACTTAAGCCAAATCCGACATAGAAACCTAACAGTAACACTAACCCAAACCGGAACCTTTACACGAACTCTGACCTAGGCCAAACCTGAATCAGAACACTACCTCTTAAGCTAAACTTAACACTAATACTAGCCCTAACCATAATCATAACCTTAAAATTAACCATGACTCTATCCCTAAACCTAACTCTAACTCAAACCGAAACCTAACCCTAACCCTAACCCTTACCCAACTCTAAGCCAAACCTTAATACAAACCAGAACATTAACCCAAGACCGAAACCTAACCCTAACCCTCACCCTAACCCTACATAAACCCTAACCCTCTAATCCTAACCCTAACCCTAACCTTAACCCTAAACCTAACAATAACGCTAATCCTAACACTGACCTGAACTGGAAACCAAACCCTAAACCTAACCTAAACCTAACCCTAACACTAATCCTAATACTAACACGAACACTAACCCGAACCCTACACCTAAACCTCACCAGAACCCTAACCCTAAAATGAAACATAACCTGAACACTAACACGAACCCTAACCATAAATTGAAGCTGTAGCAGAACCAGAAGCATAAGCCTAACCCTAACCCTAACCCTAAACTGAAGTCTAACCCTAAACCTAACCCTAACACTAACACAACCAGAACCCTGACCCTAAGCCTAAACCTAACACTAAACCTAACCGTAACCTGAACCCTAACCTGAACACGAACACTAACCCTAACCATAAACATAACCCTAACCATAACCCAACCAGAACCATGACCCTAAGCCTAACATAACACAAAACCTAACTGTAACCTGAACACTAACCTGAATACAAACGCTAACCCTAAAACTGACACTAACCCTAAGATGAACTCTAACCCAAACACGAACACTAAGCCTAACCCGAACCTGAACCAGAACCATAAACTTAACCAGAACCCTAACCCCAACCTTAACGTTAACCCTAAGCTAAACCCTAAACCTTTAACCCTAACCCAACACTAACTCCAACTGTAACCTGAAACCTAAACATGATCCTAATGCTAAAACTAACCCGAAACCAAAAATCTGACCGTAAACCTAACCTTTCCCTAAAACCAACCCTAAATCTAGCCCTGAACTGAACCCTAAACATATCACGTACCCTAACCCTAAACATAACCCTAACGTGAAACCTAATCCTAACACAAAACAGAACTCTTACCCGAACACAAACCATAACCATAACCTGAAACCGAAACCTAAACCGAACCCTAACCCTAACCCGTCCGTAAATCTAAGCCTAACACTAACTCTAAATTGAACCCTAACCCGAAGCCTAACACTGTTACCCTAAATCTAACCAGAGCACAACCCGAACCCTAACCATAACCCTAACACTAAACTAAACCCTATCCCAAATCTTAACACTAAACCTAACAAGAACACTAACCCTAACCCTAACCATAACCCAACCAGAAGCCTGACCCTAAGCCTAAACCTAACCCTAACCCACACACGAAACTGAACACTAACCCTAACCCTGACCTGAACCCTAAACCTAACCTTAACCTTAAACTTAACACCAACCCGAACCTGAAACCAAACCCGAAACCTAGCCCTAACCTTAACCATAACCCAACCCCAAAACTAACACTAACACGAACCCTAATCCTAACCCAGACCCGAACCCTAAACTGAACCCGAACCCTAACACTAAACCCGAGACCTAGTCCTAACCCTAACCTTAAACGTAACCTAAGCCTAACCCTAAAGCTAACCTGAAAAGTAACCCTAAACCTAACACTAACGCTAACCTTAACCTGAAACCTAACCCAAAATCTAACCCTAACTCTAACCTTAATCTTAATCCAAACCCGAACTCTAACTCAACCCTAACTCTAAACCTAATCCTAAGGCGAACCCGAACTCTAAGCCTAACCTGAACCCTAACCGGAACCCAAATCATAACCCGAACCCAAACCCTAACCCAACACTATACCTAATCCTAACTCTAAACTAAACCCTAACACTGTAACCCTAAGCCTAACCATAAATCTTACCATAACACGAACCCTAAACCTAACTCTAACCCTAACCATAATGTGAACCCTCACCCTAATGCTAACCCTAACACTAAATCCTAACCCAAAACCAAACCCTTAACCTAACCCTAACCTGAACTGTAAGGTGAACAATAAGTCTAACTGTTACCTTAACACTAACATTAAAACGAATCCAAAGCCTAAGCCTAACCTTAACTGTAAATCTAATGGGATAACAAACACTAACCCTAACCTGAAACTTAACCCTTACCTAACTCAACGAGAACACTGACGCTAAGCCTAACCCTAACTTAATTGTAACTCGAACTCTAACCTGAATCCGAACCCTAACCCTTGCCATAACCATAACCCTAACATGAGCCCTAACCCTAAACATAGTCCTAACACTAACCCGAACCCTAACTCTATCACTAATCCCAACCCTAATCCTAACCCTAACCCTGACCTAAATCCTAAACCTTTAACCCTAACCCAACACTAACCAAAACTGTAACATGAACACTAACCCTGACCCTAATCCCAAAACTAAACCTAAACAAGACTCTTAACCCTAACCCTAACCTTACTCTAAACCAAAGAATAAACCTAACCCTAACTGGACTGTAATCCTAAAACTAAGCCTAAAGATGAAACCTCAACCTAACCATAACCTTATCCTAACTCGAAAACTAAAAATAGTCCTAACCCGAACCCTAACCCTATCATATACACTAACAATAAATGTAAAACTAACCCTTACCCGAACCCAAACCCTAACCCTAACTTGAAGCCAAAACCTAACCCAAACTGTATCCCGAACCCTAAGGCGAAACATAAATCTAAGTCTAACAATAACCCTAACCTGAACCCTAACTCAAAGCCTAACACTAACTTTTACCCAAACCCTACCATTAACTCAAACCCAAACCCTAAACCTAAACCTAAAACTAAATGAAATGTGATCCTGAAACCTAACCCTAAACTTAAACCAAACCCTAACACAACCAGAAGCCTGACCCTAAGCCTAACTCTAACCTTAACCTGAACCCAAACCCTAACCCTAAACCCAACACCAGCCCGAACCCTAAACCAAAGCCTAACCTTAAACCTAACTCGAACCAGAACCTGAAACAAAACCAGAACCCCAGCCCTACCCTAACCCTAACCCAACACTAACATGAACACAAATCCTAACCCTAACCCAAACCCGAACCCCAACACAAACCAGAACCCGAACTCTAAAACTAACCATAACCCTAACCCTCTAACCGTAACCCAAACCTAACTCTAAGTGTAACCCGAATCCCAACACTAACCCGAAACCCGAAACCTAACCCTAACCCGAAACCCGAAACCTAACCCTAACCCTTACCCTAACGGTAACCGTAACCTAAACCTAACTTGAACCCTAACACTAACCCTAACATGAACCCCAAACCTATCATGTACCATAACCCTAAATGTATGTCTAACCAGAACCATAACCATAAACCAAACCCTATCCCTAACCCTAACCCTAACCATAATGCTACCCTGAAACCTAACCCTAAACCTAACCCTAATGCTCACCCTAAACCTAACCTTAACCTGAAACCTAACCCAAAACCTAAGCTTAACACTAAACCTTACCCAAACTCGAACTCTAAACCTAACCCTAATGCAACCCAAACCCGAACCTTAACCTTTAGCCTAATTCTACCCCTAAGCTGAACTATAATCCGAATCCGAACTGTAGCACTAACCTAACCTAACCTAACTAACCTAACCCTAACCTAAACCGTAGCACTGTAACCCTAACCCTAACGATAACCTGAACCCGAATACTTCCCTAACCCTAACTCCAACCCCAACCTAAACCCTAACTAGAATGCAAACCATAACCCGCACCCGAAGCCTAACCCAACCCTATCCATAACCCTAACTCTAACATAAACCCTAACACTGTAAACTTAAACCTAACCCTTACCTTATCCGTACAATGAACCCTAACCCTAAATCTGAACACTAAACCTAACGCAAATCCTACCCCGAACCATAACCCTAATCCTTACCCGAAACCAAACCCTAACCCTAACCCTAACCTGAACCGAAACCAGAATTGTAAGTGTAAATGTTACCCTAACCCTAACCCTAACCTGAACCAAAATCAGAATTGTAAGTCTAAATGTTACCCTAACCCTAACACGAAAATGATCCCAAACTCTAACCCTCACCCTAAACCTAACCCGATCCAGAACATTAAATGTAATCCAAATCCTAAGCCTTACCCTAAATCAATGAGAACCCTAACCCTAAGCCTAACCCTAACACTAACCGTAACCCGAAACATAACCTGAATCTGAACCCTAACCCTAATCCTAACATGAACCCTAACCCTAAACTTAACCATAACACTAACCTGAGCCCTAACCCTAACCCAAATCCTAACCTGAACACTAAACCTAACACTCACCTGAACCCGAACCCTAACTCCAACACTAAGCCTAACCCTAAACATTTAACCCTAACCCAATGCTAACCATAAATGTAACGTGAACCCTAAACGTGACCCTAATCCCAAAACTAAACCTAAACACAAACCCTAACCCTAACAGTTACCTTACTCTAACCCAAACCTTAAACCTAACCCTACTCCTACATTAACCCCATCACGTACCCTAACCCTAAACATAACCCTAACATGAACCCTATACCTCAGATTAACCATAACCCTAACTCTAACCAGAGCCCAGAACCTATCTGAAACCAGAATGTTAACCCAAACCCTAACTCTAACTCTGACCCTAAACCTAACCCGAACCCTGACCCTAACCTTAACTCTAACCCTAAACTAACACAAAACCTAACCCTATCCCAAACGCAAACACTAACACGAACACTAAACCTAAGCTAAACATGAAACGGAACCCTAGCCCAAAGCCTAACACTAACCCTAACCTAAACCCTAAAGCTTTAACCCTAACACAACAATAACTCTAACTGTAACCTGGACACTAAACCTGACCCTAATCCTAAAACTAACCCTAAATCCGAAACCTAACCCTAACCTTAACCTTACCTTAACCCAAACTCTAAAGCTAGCCCTAACTCGAACCCCAACCCTATCACGTACCCTAAACATAAACATAACCCTAACCTGAACCCAAACCCCTACTTGAAAAAAAGCTTAACCCTAACCCGAACCCAAAACCTAACCATAACTGTAAACATAAGCCTAACACTAACCCCAACCTGAACCCTAACCTGAAGTGTAATACTAAGTGTTACACTAACCCTATCTCAAACTCAAACATGAACCCTAACACTAACCCAAAACTGAACCAAACCCGATTCTGAACCCTAACCAAAAATCTAACATGAACCCTAACCCTAATCCAAGCAGAAGCCTGACCCTAAGCCTAACCCTAATGCTACCATGAACCCGAAACCTAGCCCTAACCCTAACATGAGCCTGAACCCGAACCCAAACCCCAAATCGAACCTGAACCCCAGCCCTAACCCTAACCCTAACTCAACCCTAACACTACATGTAACACAAAAACGAACCCGAAACTGAACCCAAACCCCAACCCGAACAGAACCCTAACACAAAGCATAACCCTAACCAAAACCCTAACCCTCTAATCGTAACCTAACACTAGCCCTAACTGCAACCCAAACCTTAACCCTAACCCAAACCCTAATACTGAACCCTAACCCTAAGCCTAAGCCTAACCGTAACCTAACCCTAACCTAAACCCTAATGCTAACTCTAACCCGAACCCTAAAACTATCACATACCATAACCCTAACTGTATCCCTAGCCAGAACCATAAACCTAAATCGAACCCTATCCCTAACTGTAACCCTAACCATAATGCTAACCTGACCTACCCTCACCTAAGACTAACCCTAACAGGAAACCTAAACTTAACCTGAAACCTAACCCAAAACCCAACCCAAACCTAACTCTAAACCTAACTCAAACCCAAACTTTAACCCTAACCCTAATCTTAACTCTAACCCGAACTGGAACCCTAACTCTAACCCTAAGCCTAACTCTAACTCTAACCTGAACCCTAACCCTAACACTAACAGGAACCCAAACCATACCGTGAACCCAAACCCTAACCCAACTTATCCCTAACCCAAACCAGAACCTAAACCCTAACACTGTAACCCTAACCTTAACCCTAACCCTAACACTAACCCTAACCTAACACTAATCCTAACCCTAAATGTGAACCCTAACCCTAATGCTAATCCTAACCCTCACCTTCACCCTAATCCTAACTCAAAAACAAAACCTAACCCTAACCATAATCTGAACCCTAACCCGAAACATAAGTCTAACCATTACCCTAACCCTAACATGAAAATGAACCCGAACCCTAACGCTAACTGTAACCCTAAACCTAACCCCATCCTGAACCTTAAATATAACAAGAACCCTAACCTTTGCCCTAACCTGCGAGAAACCTGACCCTAAGCCTAAGCCTAAACCTAAGCTCAACTGTGACCCAAACCCTAACCTGAATCTGAACCCTAACCCTAAAGGTAACCCTAACAGTAACCTGAATCGTGACCATAACCCCAACCCTAACCCGAACGCTAACCCTAAACCTCACACAAACGCAAACCCTAACCTGAACCCGAACCCTAACCCAAACCCTGACCCTAACCTAAACCCTAAACCTTTAACCCTAACCCAACACTAACTCTAACTGTAACACAAACCATAAGCCTGACCATAATCCTAAAACTAAACCTAAACACGAATCCTAATCCTAACCCTAACCCTAACCCTAACCTTACCCTAATGCAAACCCTAAACCTAACCCTAACCCAAACCTTAAGCCTATCACATACAATAACCCTAAACATAACCCTAATGCGAACCCTAAACCTAAGGATAAACCTAACTCTAACTCTGACCTGAGACCCAAACCTATCTGTAACATTAACCCTAACCCAAAACCTAAATCTGACTCTAACCCTAACACGAACACAGAACCTAACCCTAAACCGAAACCTAACCATAATCCTAACCGTAATATGAACCCTAACCAGAACCCAAACACTAACCCGAATGCTAACTCTAACCATAACCCCAATCTGAACCCTAACCCCAACCCGAACCCAAACCCGAAAGCTAAATCTAACGCTAACCCGAAAGCTAACAGGACACGGAATCCTAGCACTAACACAAAACAGAAGCCTAACTTGAAGCTGAAACTTAATCCTAAACCTAACACTAACCCAAAGCCTCACCCTAACTCAAACCGGAACCCAAGCCCTAACTTGAACCCGAACCATATCCTAACGCTAAACCTAGCTTTAACTCTAACCTAAACCCTAACACTCTAACTCGAACCTTAAACCTAATGCTAACCCTAAACTTAACCGTAACTCTAACACTAAAGGGGAACCCTAACCCTAACCCTAACAGGAACCCTAACTCTAATCCTAACGTGAACACTAAAACGAACACTACCCATAACCCGAACCCGAACCCAAACTAACCCTAACCCTAACGTAAACCATAACACGAATACTAACCCTAACCACAAACCGACCACAAACCATAACCCAAACTCGAACCCGGAACCCAACCCTAATGCTAACCCTAAACTAAACCTTAAACATTTAACCATAACCCAACCCTAACCCTAACTGTAATGTGAACCCTAAGCCTGACCCTAATCCTAAAACTAACCTTAACCCGAACCCTAACCCTAAGACTAACCTTACCCTAACCCTAACATGAAACCTAACCCTAAATCGAAACCTAACCCTAACAAGAACCCTAACCCTAACCCTAATGTGACACCTAACAGGAACGCTAGATCTAACTCGAACCTGAACCTGTACCATTATCGGATCCTGACCACTAACCCCAACTTTAATGATAACCCTAAACTAAACCCTAAATCTTTAACCCTAAACCAACCAAAACCCTAAATGTAACGCGAACACTAACTCTGACCCTAATCCTAAAACTAACCCTATACCCGAACCCTATCACTCACTCGAACCTTACCCTAACTCAAACCCTAAACCTAGCCCTAACCCAAACCCTAATCCTATCACAAACGCTAACCCTAAAGGAAACTCGAACCCGAACTCTAACCCTAAACTGAACATGAACACTTAACCCGAACCCAAACCCTAACCCTAACATGAACCCAAATCCTAACATGAACCCAAACCCTAACCCTAACATGAACCCAAATCCTAACCTGAAACCTAACCCTAAACCAAACCCTAAAACTAATCTTAACATTAACCCTAACCTGAACCCTAACCGGAAGGTTAACACTGTTACTCTAACCCTAAACCGAACTCAAACCTGAACACTAACACTAACCCTAAACCAAACCAGATGCCAAACCCTAACCCTAAACCTAACCCGAACACTAACCCCAACCCAAACCCAAACAGAACCCTGACCCAGAGCCTAACCCTAAACCTAACCCTAACCTTAACCCAAACTCGAACCTTAACCCCATCCTGAACCCAAACCCAAACCCTAACCCTAAACCCAACCTTAACGCTAAACTGAAACCAAAGCCAAAACCGAAACCAAACCCTAGCACTAACCCTAACACTAACTTTACCCTAACACTAACCCTAACTGTACCCCTAACCTGAACCCTAACCCTAACCTAAACCCTAACCCTCTAACCATAACCCAACCCTAACTCTAACTGTAACCCAAACCCTAACCCTTACCCTAAACCCGAAACCTAACCCTAACCTGAAGCCAAACCCGAACCCTAACGCGAACCTTAACCAGAACCTTAACTCAAACACTACTAATGATTCACACTCAGAAACAAAGGTATTTCTTTCTGTCAACTTACAAACTGAGAGAAGAAATTGTGTTCTCTAAGGTATTTGAAAGTGTTCCTGTCTTAAGGAACTCCACGGCCCTGTTTCCAATCCTACTTGTGGAAGGCGATCCTTAACAGGTGGAAGGAAAGGAGATTGGACATGATGTTACTTCCAGGAATGGCTGGTATCCATAGTTTAACTCAAGTGTTGTAGTGACTGACACACAGATAGAAAGATGTTTCTTATTATCTACTTACAAGCTGGGAAAGAAATTGCCTTCTCTAATGCATGTGAGATTTGTTCTCAAGGCCCTTCATGGCCCTGTGCAAAACCTCCTTTGGGAAGGCAATCTTTAGGAGCTTGAAAGAAGGGAGATTTGTAACAAGCTTATCTACAGTATTGACTGTTATGCTTAGGTTACCGCAGCTGTATTAATGCTTCCCACTAAGATACAAACATGTTCCTTTCCATCTACTTAGAATCTGGCATCAGAAAGTGTGCTCTCTATGGCTTGTGAGAGAGTCTGTCTCAATGCACTACATGGTCGTGTTTCCAAACATGCTTTGGGAAGGTGATCGTTAGGAGCTGGATAGATGAGAGATTGGGTATGAAGATACTTCCAGGATTGGGTGTTATGTATAGTTTAACTCAGCTGTAATAGTGATTGCCTCTCAAATACAAAGATGTTTCTTACTGTCTACCCACAAGCCAGGATAAGAGTGTACCTTCTCTAAGCATGTGAGAGATATTCTCTCTCAAGGCCCTACATGGAATGTTGCAAAACCTTCTTTGGGAAGGCAAACCATAGGAGCTGGAAGGAAGGCTAATTGGGCATGAAGTTACTTCCAGGAATGGGTGTTATCCATTGTTGAACTCCGCTGTAGTATTGATTGACACACAGATAGAGAGGCGTTTCTTACCACCTACTTACAAGCCATGATAAGAGACTGCCCTCTCTAAGGCATGTGAGCGAAATTCTCTCAAGGCCCTAGATGGCACTTAGCAAAAGATGCTTTGGGAATGTGGTCCTTAAGAGATGGAAGGAAGGGAATTTGGGCACAAAGATATTTCCAGCAATGGGTGTAATACTCAGTTTAACTCAGCTGTGGTAATGATTGCCACTGAGAAACAAAGATGTTTCTAACCATCTACTTACAACTCTGGATGTGAAAGTGCATTCTCTGAGGTATTTGAGAGTGGGCCTGTCTCAAGGCCGTACACGAACCTGTTTCCAAAACTGCTTTAGGAAGGCGATACTTAGGAGCTGGAAGGAAAGAAGATTGCTCTCAAAGTTATTTCCAGGAATTGGTGTTACATTTAGTTTAGGTCAGCTTTAGTAGTGCTTGCACATCAGATGCTAACATGTTCCTAATAATCTACTTAGAAGCTGGTATCACAAAATGTGTTCTCTATGGTTTGTGAGTGAGATTCTATCTCAAGGCACTACACGGTCCTGTTTCCAAACCTGGCTTGCGAAGGCAATCCTTAGGAGTTGGAAGGAAGGGAGATTGGGCATGAAGTTACTTCAAGGAATGGCTCTTATACACATTTCAATCAGCTGTAGTAGTGATTCACACTCACATACAACGATGATGCTAACCATCTACTTAAAAGTCGGGATAAGAAAGTGCCTTGTCTAAGGCATGTGAGTGAGAATCTCTCTCAAGGTCCTTCATGGCCTTGTGAAAATCCTGCGTTGTGAAGGCAATCCTTAGGAGCAGGATGGAAGTGTGATTTGGCTTGAAATTACCTCCAGGTACGGGTCTTATCCATAGTTTCTCACCTGTAGAGGTGAGTGCCCCTGAGATACCAAGATGTTTCTTACCATCTTCTCACAAGCCAGGATAAGAAAGTGCCTTCTCTAAGGACTTTGAATGAGATTCTCTCTCAAGGGCCTACATGGTGCTGTGCACAACTTTCTTTGGGAAGAAAAACCTTAGGAGCTGGAAGGAAGGGAGATTGGGCATGAAGTTACTTCCAGGAATGGCTGGTATCCATCGTTTCACTCAGCTCTAGTAGTGATTGCCACAAAGATAGAAAGATGTTTCATAACATCTACTTAATTTCCGGGATAAGAAAGTGCCTTCTCTAAGGCATGTGAGTGAGATTCTCACTGAAGGCCTCATGTGGGCCTGTGCAAAACATTTGTGGGGAGGCGACGCATAGTTGTGGGAAGGAAGAGAGATGTGGCATGAAGTTACTTCCAGGAATGGGTGCTATACATAGTTTATCTGAGTTGTAGTAGTGATTGCCACTCAGATACAAATATGTTTCATACAATCTACTTACAAGCTGAGATAAGAAAGTGCCTTCTCTAAATCATGTGAATGAAATTCTCTCTCAAGGCCCTTCTTGGGGCCATGTTAACCTGGTTTGGCAAGGCAATTCTAATGTGCTCAAAGGAAGGGAGATCTGGCATGAAGTATTTCCAGGAATGGGTGTTATACATAGTTTAACTCAGCTGTAGTAGTGATTGCCACTCAGATAGAGAGATTCTCTTTCCATCTACTTACAAGCCTGGATAAGAAAGTGCCTTCTCTAAGGCACGTGAGTGATATTCGTTCTCAAGTCCCTTCATGGCCCTGTGCAAATCCTGGTTTTGGAAGGCGATCTTTAGGAGTTGGAATAAGGGGAGACTGAGGACCAAGATGTTTCCAAGAATGGGTCTTATACATAGTTTAACTCAGCTGTTGTAATGATTGCCACTCAAATACAAAGGTGTTTCTAACCATCTACTTACTAGCCGGGAGACGAAAGTGCCTTCTCTAAGGCATATTAGTGAGATTCTTTCCCAAGGATATACACGATCCTGTTTCCAAAGCTGCTTTGGGAAGATGATCCTTAGGAGCTGTACGTAAGGGATATGGGTCATGAAGTTACTTCTAGGAATGGGTGCTATCCATATTACAACTCAGCTCTAGTAATGATTACCTATCAGATAGGAAGATATTTCTTACCTTCTACTTACAAGATGGTATAAAAAAATCCCTTCTTTAAGTTAGGAAGCTGAGATTCTCTCTAAAGTCCCTTCATCAAGCTTTGTAAAACCTGTTTGGGAAAGCGATCCTTAGGAGATGGAACGAAGGAAATTTGGGAGTGTAGTTGTTTCCAGGAATGGATCTTATACATAGTTTAACTCAGATGTAGTATTGATTGCCACTGAGATAGATAGATGTTTCCTACCGTCAACTTACAACTCAGGAAAAGAAAGGGCCTTCTCTAAGGCATGAGAGAGATTCTCTCTCAAGGCCCTACATAGCATGGCACAAAATATACTTTTGGAACGTGATCCTTAGGAGCTGTATGGTAGGATGTTTGGGCACGAAGTTGTTTCGAGGAACGGTCTTATACATAGTTGAACTAAACTGTAGTAATGATTGCCACTCAGAAAAAAAGATGTTCCTAACCATCTACTTTCAACTCCAGATCAGCAATTCTGTTCTCTAAGGCATCTGAGAGTGATCCTGTGTCAAGGCCCTACATGGTCTTGTTTCCATGTCTGCTTTAGGAAGGCAATTCTTAGGAGCTGGAAGGATGGGAGATTGGGCACAAAGTAGTTTCGAGGAATGGGAGTTATACTTAGTTTAGCTCAGCTGTAATAAGACCTTCCATTCAGATACAAATATGTTTCTAACCATCTACTTAGAATCTGGCATGAGAAAATGCACTCTCAATGGCTTGTGAGTGAGATGCTGTCCCAAGGCACTACACGGTCCTGTTTCCAAACCTGCTTTGAGAAGGCAATCCTTAGGAACTGGAAAGAATGGGTTGGATATGATGTTACTTCCAGGAATGGGTGTTAACCACAATTTTACTCATCTCTAGTAATGATTGTAGCAAAGCCAGACAGATGTCTCTTACCATCTACTTATAAGCCTGGATAGGAATGTGCCTTGTCAAAGGCCTGTGACTGAGATTCTTTCTGAAGGCCCTAAATGGACCTGTGCAAAACCTTCTTTGGGAATAAGATTCTTAGGAGGTGGAATGAAGGGAGATTGTGCAAGAAGTTACTTCCAGGTATGGGTGTTATACATCGTTAAATTCAGCTATAGTAATGACTGCACTCAGACACAAAGATGTTTCTTATCATCTGATTACAAGCTGCAGGTAGAAAGTGTGCTAAGGCATTTGAGAGTGGTCCTGTCTCAAGCCCCTACATGGCCCTGTTTCCACACCTGCTTTATGAAGGTGACCCATAAAAGCTGGAAGGATGGGAGGTTGGGCACAAAGTCATGTCCAGGAATGGGTGATATACTTTGTTTAGCTCAGCTGTAGCAATTTTTGCCACTCAGATACAAACATTTTCCAAACCCTCTACTTAGAATCCAGTGTCAGTAAGTGCGCACTCTATGTCTTGTGAGTGAGATTGTCTCAAGGCACTACATTGTCCTTGTTCCATACCTGCTTTAGGAAGGCAATCTTTAGGTTCTGGAAGGAAGGAATATTGGGCATGAACTTAGTTCCAGGAAATACAGTTGTCCATAGTTTAACTCAGCTGTAGTAGGTATACCAATACCAATCAGATAGAAAGATGTCTCTTTCCATCTACTTACAAGCCAGGATAAGAAAGTGCCTTCTCTTAGGCATGTGCCTGAGATTCTCTCTCAAGGTCCTACATGGCCCTGAGCAAAACCTGCTTTGGGAAGGCGATCCTTAGGAGATGCAAGGAAGACAGTTTGGGCATGAAGTTACCATCAAGAATGGTTGTTATACCTAGTTAAACTCAGCTGTAGTAATGAATGCCTCTCAGATACAAAGACGTTTCATACCGTCTACATTCAAACCAGGAGAAGAAATTGTATTCACCAAGGCATTTGAAAGTGATCCTTTCCAAAGTTACTACATTGCCCTGTTTATAAACCTGCTTCAGGAAGGAGATCTTTAGCAGCTGGAAGGATGGGAGATTGAGCTTGAAGTCATGTCTAGGAACGGGTGTTATACATAGCTTAGCTCAGCTGTAGTAGTGATTACCACTCATATAGAAACTTTTTCCTAGACATTTTCTTACAAGGGGGTTCAGAAAGTGCCTTATCAGAGGAGTTTGAGATTCGTTCTCAAGGCACAAAATGGCATTATGCCCCAAACCTGGTTCAGGTTTTTCACCCTTACAAGGTAGAAGGAAGAGAGATTAGGCACAAATTTATTTCCAGGAGTGGGCATTACACATAATATGTTATGCTGTGGGAAAGATTGCCACTCATATACAAACTTGTTCATGGACTTCCACTTAGAAACCTGCATCATAAATTACCTTCTCAAAGGAATGTGAGATTAATTCTCAGCTCCAGAAGTGGTATTATGTTCCAAACCTGATTGAAGAAGGTGACCCTTATGACATGGAAGGAAGATAGTTTATGTGCGAAGTTATTTCCAGTAATAGGTGTTATACATAGCTTAACTACGCTTTAATAATGATTGTCAGTCATTTACAAACTTGTTACTGCATATCTACATACAGTCCAGGATGAGAAAGTGCCCTCTCAAAGGAATATGAGATTCCTTCTCAAGGAGTGAAATGGCAATATGTTCTAAACCTGGTTTAGATTTATGATCCTTATGAGTTGGAAGAAAGAGAGATGGGGCACAAAGTTATTTCCAGGAATGGGTATTATCCATAGCTTAGCTCAGTGGTAGTAATGCTTGCCACTCATATAGAAACTTGTTCCTAGACATCTACTTACAGGCAGGGATCAGAAAGTGCCGTCTCAAATGAATGCGAGATTCCTTCTCAAGGCCCAACATGAAAATATGGTCCAAAACTGGTTTGGTTTAGTATAGTGATGCTTAGTGCTGGAAGAAAGAGAGTTTGTACATGAAGTTGTCTTGAGGAATGGGTATTATAAGTCGTTTAACTCAGCTGTAGTAATGATTGATGCTCCAACATAAACTTGTTCCTAGACATCTACTTACAAGAAGTTATCAGTAAGTTTCTTCTCAGAGGAATGCGAGATTTGTTCTCAACGACTGAAATAGCATTATCTTCTAAACCTCGTTTAGGAAGGTGGTTCTCACAAGCTGAAAGGAAGAGAGATTGAGCACAAAGATGCTTCCAAGAATGGGTATTTTATACAGTTGAGCGCAGCTGTAGTGATGATTGCCACTCATATACTAACTTGTTCCTGGACTTCCACTTATAATCTGGGACGAGAAAGTGCCTTCTCAGAGGAATGTGATATTCCTTCCTAAGGCTCAAAACAGCAATATGTTCAAAACCTGTTTTAGGAATGTAATCCTTCAGAGCTAGAGGGAAGAGAGATTGGGCATGAAGATATTGCCAGAAATGGGTGTTATACCTAGTTTAGCTCAGCTGTAGTAATGATTGCCATTCATATACAAAGTTGCTTCTAGACATTTATGTACAAGCCTGGGTCAGAAAGTGCCCTCTCAAAGGAATTTGAGATTTAATCTCAAGGTCAGAAACGGCATTCTGTGACATACCTGTTTTAGGTTTCTTATCCTAACGAGATGGAAGGAAGAGAGATTGGGCATGAAGTTATTTCCAGCAATGGGTGTTATACATAGTTTAGCTAAGATCTAGTAATCATTTCCACTCATTTACAAACTTGACCCTAGAGCTCTACTTAGAACCCGGGATCAGAAATTGCCTTCTCGAAGGAATGTGTGATTCCTTCCCAAGGTCTGAAATGGCCATATGTTTCAAACCTGGTTAAGGAAGGTGGACCACATTTGCTGGAAGGAAGAGAGACAGGGCACGAAGGTATTTCCTTCCTTGCTACTGGCAAAAGTGGTTGATCAGTGGTAATTTGTCTTTCCACTGGGAAGGTAGCCTCAGTGCAGGCAACGAGCCAAAAACAAGAAAAGACACTTTCCATTATGATCCTCAAAAACTAAAAGGAAATGTTTTTCTCCACAGAGTACGTTCATCAGATGGATATTATAGATATTATCTCCCAGCTGCAGTGGAAAGTGTAAAAGCTGTCAGGGGTAGGTCCTCCTTAAAGCTGCCTGCAAGCAGAGTTAAGCAAGACCTTTCTGGCATTACTTGGGAGAGATTTCTATTTTTTTTTCTGAGGAAGATCAGCCCCAAGGTAACATCCGATGCTGATCCTCCTCATTTTTGCTGAGGAAGATTGGCCCTGAGCTAACATCTGTGCCCATCTTCCTCTACTTTATAAGAGACACCACTACAGCATGTCATGGAATGCAGCATAGTGGTGCATGCCCAGGGTTGGGAAAGTGCAAAGCCTAGGCCACCAAAGCGGAGCATGCACACCCAACTGTTTGTGCCACCAGGTAGGCCCAAGGGAGAGAATTCTTAAGTGAACGTCATTATAGCTATGTTGGGGAAGGCAATTTTCAGGATAGTCTTCTACAGATGCAAGCAAGATTTTTTCTCCATACTGGCCATTTGACAAGTGCTATAGATACTCTCTCCCAGCTGTACTGAAATATTAAAATGAATATGAATATGTTACTTACAGTTATTGTGTACCTGTGTTAAGCAAAAGTGTTCGCCATGATATGCTAGTGAGACCCTGAATGCAGATGGAACTGCAGTGTATTCAAATTCTAAGATGATCCTAAACAGCTACAAGTAGGAGTTTCTCTTAATAGTCAACTTTCATTGAATGGATCCTGAGGATAATCTGCACCACCTGTATTGATAGCTCTCCTAGGAAAACATTCCTGAAAGCTACTGGCAAACTTGGTTGATTAGTGGTGTTTTCTCATTCCATTGGGATGAAAGCCTCAGTGCAGGCAATGAATTGCAAAGAGGAAAAGGCACTTAACCACTTGATCCAAAATTCTACAAGGAAAGGTTTTTCTGCACAGAGAAGGGTTCATGTACTGGATGATATAGATATTCTGTCCCAGCTGCAGTGGAAAGTTTAAAAGCTCTCAGAGGCAGATCCTGGAGAAAGCTACTTGCAATCTGAGTTCAGCAAGGTCTTGCTTGCATTACATAATGAGAGAATTACTAAGTGAAGGTTGTTAACTGCAAGGTTGGAAAGGCAATTTTCAGGATAGTCCTATACAGATAGTAGCAAGGAATTTTCTCTACAGTGAGCTTTCATTTTATTGATGTTGTGGATACTCCCAGCTGCACTGAAATTTTAAAACCTCTCATATGGTGAAGTTACTAACACGTATTGACCACCTTTGCTAAGCAATAGTGTTCATCATGATATGCTAGTGACACCCTGAATGCTGCTTGAATTGCACTGTATTTAAGTCATGTAAGAAGATGACACTAAACAGTTACAAGAAGAGGTTTTCTTGAAGGTGTACTTTCATTGAATAGATTTGATAGAGCTGCTTTCCGAGCTGTGGTGAAAAGTTTAAACTCTCACAGGGAGGTGTTCCTAACAGCTACTGGTAAAGTAGGTTTAGCAGAGGTATTTCTTCTTTACATCAGAGTGGAAGCCTGAGTGCAGGCAATGAACTGCAAAGATGAAAATGCTCTTTACAATAAGATCCTAAAAAGAGAAAAGCAAGTGTTTTCCTCCACAAATTACTTACATGATGTGGATGTTACAGATATTCTCTTACTGCTTTAATGAAATGTTTAAACACTCTCTGGGGAAGATCTTACTTAAAGATCCTTGCAAGCTGAGTTCAGCAAACACTTTCTTGCGCTACTTGGCAGAGAGAACAGGAGTTGAGGCTGCTAGCTGTAATGATGGAAAAAGCAATTTACAGGGTGACCCCATACAGACACAAGCAAGTGATTTTCTCCACACTGTACTTTCATTTTATGGATGTTATAGATACTCTCTGCCAGCTGTACTGAAATTATAAAACCTCTCATAGCAAGAGGTTCCTTACAGATATTGGCCACCCGTGTTAAGCAATAGTGTTCCTCATGATATGCTGGGGAAACTTCCTGAATGCAGATTGAACAGCAGTGTATGAAAAGACACATATCAAGAAGTTGCTAGGGGCCAGCCCGTGGCTTAGCAGTTAAGTGCGCACTCTCTGCTGCTGGAGGCCCGGGTTCGGATCCCAGGTGCGCACAAATGCACTGCTTCTCCGGCCATGCTGAGGCCGCATCCCACATACAGCAACTAGAAGGAACTGCAGGTATGACATACAACTATCTACTGGTGCTTTGGGGGAAAAAATACATAAAATTATATATAAAAAAAGAAGATGCTAAACAGCTACAAGCAGGAGTTTTCTCTCCACACTCAACTTCAATTGAATGGATGTTAACATGAATGTGCACCACCTGTACTGAAAAGTTTGAAAGATCTCATAGGAAGATTTTCCTTCCAGCTACTGGCCAGCTGGTTCAACAGGAACATTCTTTTCTTCTCCTTGATAGGGAGTCTGACAGAAGCACTTTAAATATCAAGTTCAAAGGCAATTTTAAAGATGATCTTAAACAGCTACAAACAAGAGATTTCCTACACAGTTTACTTACTTGGAATGTGTGTGATAGATAGTCTCCACCACCTGTAGTGAAATTGTAAAACTCTCTTTGGAAAATTCAAGTTAAAAGCTGGTTTCAAGCTGAGTTCAGCAAGCACATTAGTTCATTACATGTGAGAGAGACCCTGAGTGTAGTCCGTGAACTGCAATGCTTTTAGAGACAATTTTTCAGATGATCTTAAACAGCAGAAAGGAAGAGTTCTTCTCCAGAGTGTCCCTCATTGAATGGATGATATAGGTATGCTGTCCCAGCTGTCCTGAAAATTGTAAATCCTGTCATAGGAAGATGTTACAGCTCCTGACAAGCTGTGTTCTGTCATAGTCTTCATCCATGTGACAGCCTGAATGTAGGTTGAACTGCAGTGTATTAAATGTCACATATAAACATGATCTGAAACTCCTACAGGCAAAATATTTTCTGCACACTGTCCTTTCATTGAATGGATGTTATAGGTAATTTCTTACAGTCAAAAGATGAAGCTCCCATAGGAAGATGTGACTCACAGCTAATGGCATGCTGAATTCTGAAAAAAGTGAGAGAGAGCCTGAGTGAAGGCTGTAAAACGGCACTCTGTGAAAGCGTACATTTCATAATGATTCTATAGGGCTGCAAGGAGTGGATTTTCTCCACAGTGAACATTCATTGAATGAGCATAACAGATATTCTTTCCCAGATATTGTGAAAAGATTAGAGCCCTCATAGAAAGTTGTGACTTACAGCTAACAGCAAGCTGATTTCCAAATTAGTGGTCTTTCATGATATGCTTGTTACAGCCTGTATGTTGGATTGAGCTGCAGTCTATTAAAAGACACTTACCAAGAGGATCCTAACCAGCTGCAAGCAGAAGTTTTTCTTCACAGTTTACTTTGATTGAGTGGATGTTATAGATATTCTGTCCCCGTTGTTTTCAAAAGTTTAGAATCTCTCAAATGAATATGTTTCTTGCAACTACTGGTAACCTGGGCTCAGCAGGAGCGTTCATTTTTTACAGCAGAGAGGAACCCTGAGTGCAGGTAATGAACTGAAGCATTTCAAAAAGCAGTATTCAAGTTCATCCTAAACATCTGAAAGCCAGAGTTTCTCTTCATGGAGTACTTCCACGGAGTGGATGTTCTTCAGGTACTCTCCCTCGAGTAGTGAAATATTTAAAGTTTTATACAAAGATGTTCACTAACAGTTAGTGACAAGCTGACTTCAGCAAAAATACGATTTCTGTTTATTCGAGAGAGACCCTGAGTGCAGGCCATGACCTGCATTTTTGGGAACAGCATTATTCAAGATGATCCTAAACTGGTAGAAGCAAGAATTTTTCTCCACACTGTACTTTCATTCAGTGGATGACCTGGCTGTTCTCCTCCTGCTGTAGTGAAAAGTTTCTGAGCCCTCCTAGGAAGCTCTGACTTACAGCTAGAGGGTGGTGATGTTCACCACGGGCGTTCTTTCATTACCTTGGAGAGAAAGCCTGAGTGCAGGCCACAAACTGTCATGCTTGAAATGTCACTTATCGTGACGATCCTCAACCACTCAAAGCAAGAGTATTTTTTAACTCTGTTTTCATTCTCTGGAAGTTAAAGATATTTTCTCCAAGCAGTAGTGAAAACCTTAAAATCTCCCATGGGAAGATTTCATATACAGCTAAGGGCAAGCTCTGTTCAGTAAGCACATTCTTTCATTTAATGTGAGACAGAGCTTGGTTGAAGGCCGTGAGCTGCAATGTTTCAAAAGACACTTTTCAGTGAAGTTCCTAAACAGTTACAAGCAAGAATTTTTCTTCACAGTGTGCTTTAAGTCAAGGGGTATTTTAGATCTTCTCTTCCTCATGCAGTGAAAAGGGTATAGCCCCTCATAGGAAGATGTTCCCTAACAGCTACTGGCAAATTGACTTCAGCAAGATCAGACGTTCATTCCACCTAAGAGAGAGGTTGAATGAAGCACGTGAACAGCAACGTTTGAAAAGGAATTTTTCAGGATGATCCTAAACAGATAAAAGTTGGAATTTTTCTCCACACTGTACTTTCATTGAATGGATGATACAGATAATCTGTCCCAGTTGCAGTGAAAAGTATAAAAGCTATCATCAGGATATGTTCCTTGAAGCTACTGGTAAGCTGAGTTTAGCAGGAGCACTCTTTCATTACATTGGAGAGAAAGCTTGAGTGTAGCCCATGAACTGCAAAGTGTGAAAGGTCACTTATCAAGATGATCCTCAAAAGCTACAAGTAAGATTTTTTCTCCATTCTCCTCCTTCATCGAATGGGTGTCATAGATATTCTTTCATAGCTGTAGAGAAAGCTTGAAAGCTCTCTTAGAAAGATGTTCCTTAACAGCTCCTGGCATGATGTGTTCTGTGAAAATATTCTTACATTACACGTGAGACAGATCCAAAGGCAAGTCTGTCAATGGCAATGTTTGAGAATACATATGTCCAGATGACCCTAAACAACTGCAAATAATAGACATTATTGGCAGTGTACATTCATTGAATTGATGTAATAGATATTCTCTCTGAGCTATAGTGAAAAGTTTACAAGCTCTCATAGGACCACGTCACTCATAGATGTTGGCAAGCTGAGTGTAGCAATAGTGTTTTTCATGAAATGCAGTTGAATTTCTGTATGTAGGCTCAAAATGCAGTTATATAATGTCACTTATCAAGATGATCCTAAACAGTGACAAGAAGAGCTTTTCTTCACAGTGTACTTCCATTGAATGGACGTTAAAGGGGTTCTGTCCCAGCTGTAGTGAAAAGCTTAAAAGCTCTCACAGGAAGATATTCCAGACAGCTGATGGCAAACTAAGTTTAGCAGTGGTGTTTTGTCTTTACATCAGGGAGGAAGCCTGAGTGCAAACAACGGACTTCAAAGATGAAAAGGCAATTTACAATATGATCCTAAAAAGTTAAAAGGAAAAGTTTTCCTCTACAGATTACTTTCATGGAAGGGATGTCATGGATAGCCTCTCCCAGCTGCAGTGAAATGTTTAAAAGCTCTAAGAGCATAGTCCTACCTAAAGCTCTTTGCCAGTTGAAATCAGCAAGAACTTTCTTGCATTACATGGGAGAGAGAGCCTGAGTGGAAATCGGTAAGTGCAATGTTGGAAAAGGCAATTTTCAGAATAGTCCTATACACATACATGCAAAAGATTTTCCCCAAACCTGACTTTTATTCTGTGGATGTTACAGATACCCTTTCCCAGGTGTACTGAAATTTTAAAAACTCTCATATGAAGATGTTTCTTACAGATATTGGCCAACTGTGATAAGCAATATTGTTCCTCATGATATGTTACTGAGTACCTGAATGCAGATCGAACTACAGAGTAGAGAAAGTCTCTTCTCAAGATGATCCCAATCAGCTACAAGCAGTTTCTCTGAAGAGTCAAATTTCATTGAATGCAGGGTAATGATAATCTGCACCACATGTAGTGATAGTTTGAAAGCTCTCCTAGAAATGTTTCAAAGAGCTACTGGTAAATTCCGTTGAGCAGTCGTGTTTTGTCTTTCTTGGGGAAAGGAAGCCTCAGTGCAAGAAATGAAAGGCAAAGAGGAAAGGGCACTTTACTATGTGTTCCAAAAATGCTAAACCAAAGACTTTTCCACCACACAGTACTTTCAAGAAATGGATGTTATAGGCATTCTCTCCCAGCTGCAATGGAAAGTTTAAAATCTCTCAGAGGAAGGTGATCCTTGAAGATACTTGAAAGCTGAGTTCAGCAAGAACTTTCTTGCATTGAAAGGAGAGAATTCCTACGTGAACGTCGTTAACAGCAATGACATAAAAGGCAATTTTCAGGATAATCCTATACAGATATAATCAAGAGATTTTCTCCAAATTGGACTTACATTTTATGGAAGTTATGTATACTCTCTCCCAGCCATACTGAAATTTTAATACCTCTCAAATGGGGATGTTACAAACAGCTATTTGCCATCTGTGTTAAGCAATAGTGTTCGTCATGATTTGCTAGTGAGACCCTGACTGCAGATTGAACTGCAGTGTATTTGAAGTCCCTTATGAAGAAGATCCTAAACAGTTACAAGCAGAAGTGATGTTCATGGTGGACTTTCATTGAATGGATGTGATAGAGTTTTTTCTGAGCTTCGGTGAAATGTTTAAACTCTCAAAGTAAGGTATTCCTAACCGACTAGGTTTAGCAGTGGTGTTTTTTCTTTACATTGGGGGGGAAAGCCTGAATGCAGGCAATGAAATGCAAATATGAGAATGCAATTGACAATATGATCCAAAGAAGCTAAAAGCAAGTGTTTTCCTCCACAGAATACTTCCATGGCATGGATGTAATAGATATGTTCTCTTAGCTGCAGTGAAAAGTTTACAAGCTCTCAGAGGAAGATCATCCTTAAAGATTCCTGCAAGGTGAGTTCAGGAAACACTTTTTTGCATTACATGGGCTAGAGAGCCTGAGTGAAGGTTGTTAAGGGCAGTGATGGAAAAGCAATCTGCCAGAAGATCTTATAAAGAGTCAAGCCAAAGATTTTCTCCACATTTCACTTTCATGGTATGGATGTCATAGATACTATATCCCAGCTGTACTGAAATTTTAAAACATCTCAGATGAAAATATTACTTACAGATATAGGCCACTTGTGTTAAGTTATAGTATTTGTCATGATATGTTCATGAGACCCTGAAAGTGGATTGAACTGCAGTGTATTAAATGTCTCTTCTCAAGATGATCCTAAACAGCTACAAGCAGCAGTTTCTCTGAAGAGTCAACTTTAATGGAATGGATATGAAATATAGTCTGGAAAACATGTAGTAATACTTTGAAAGCTCTCATAGTAAGATGTTCCTAACAGCTACTGGCAAAATTGGTTGAGCAGTGGTCTTTTTTCTTTACATAGAGAAGGAAACATCATTTCCAGCAATGAAGAGTAAAGAGGAAAAAGCAATGCAACATATGATTTTAATACCTAAAAGGAGGAGTTTTTCTGCACAGAGTATGTTCATGTAAGGGATGTTAGAGATATTCTCTCCCAGCTGCAGTGAAACATTTAATAGCTCTCAGAGTAAAATCCTCCTCAGAAATACTTGCAAGCTGAGTTCAGCAGATATTTTCTTGCATTAATCGGGAGAGAGAGCCTGAGTGAATGTCATTCACTGAAAAGAGGGAAAAGGCAATTTGCAAGATGATACTATATAGATACAAGGAAGAGATTTTCTCCAACCTTGACTTTCATTTTATGGATGTTATAGATACTCTGCTCCAGCTGTAATGAAACTGTAAAACCTCTCCTACGAAAATGTAACCTATGGATATTGGCCACATGTGATAATCAATAGTGTTCATCATGATATGCTACTCAGACCCCGAATGCAGTAATTAAAAGAAACTGCTTAAGATGATCTTAAACATCTACAGGCATGAGTGGTTCTGAACAGTCAACATTCCTTGAACGGATGGTAAGGATAATCTGCACCACCTGTGGTGATAGTTTGACAGCTGTCATAGGACGTTGTTCCTAACAGCTACTTTCAAACTTCTTTGAGCAGTGGTGCTTTGTCTTTCCATTGGGAAGGGAGGCTCAGTGCAGGCAATGAGCGGCAAAGAGGAAAAGGCACTTTAACATATCCTAAAATGCTAAATTTAAGTTTTCACCACACAGTAGGTTTATGGAATGGATGTTAGAGAAAAACTCTCCCCACTGCAGTGGAAAGTTTAAAAGCTCACAGAGGCAGATCCTCCTGTAAAGTCCTTGCAAGCAGAGTTCAGCAAGAACTTTCTTGCTTTACATGGGAAAGAATTCCTGATTGAAGGTCGTTAACTGCAATATTGGTAAAGGCAATTATCAGGATAGTCGTATACAGATACAAGCAAGAAAGTTTATACATAC
>CM053558.1:61528725-61560393 GCA_028646465.1 Rhinoceros unicornis | reverse complement strand
CCCACTGCAGTGGAAAGTTTAAAAGCTCACAGAGGCAGATCCTCCTGTAAAGTCCTTGCAAGCAGAGTTCAGCAAGAACTTTCTTGCTTTACATGGGAAAGAATTCCTGATTGAAGGTCGTTAACTGCAATATTGGTAAAGGCAATTATCAGGATAGTCGTATACAGATACAAGCAAGAAAGTTTATACATACTGGACTTTCGTTTTATGGATGTTATAGATACCCTCTCCCAGTTATACTGAAATTTTAAATCCTCTCATATGAAGATGTTACTAACAGATATTGGCAAGCTGTGTTAAGCAATTGTGGTCATCATGATATGCTAGTGAGACCTTGAATGCAGATTGAACTGAAGTGTATTTAAAGCCACTTAAGAATATGATCAAAAACACTTACAAGAGGAGGTTTTCTTCACGGTGTACTTTCATTGAATGGATTTGGTACAGCTTCTTTCTGAGCTGTGGTGAAAAGTGGAAACTCTCCTAGAAAGGTGTTACTAACAGATACTGGCATAGTATGTAGCAGGGGTGTTTTCTTTTACATCAGGAAGGAAGCCTGACTGCTTGCAATAAATTGCAATTATGAAAAGGCAGTTTACAATATGATCCTGCAAAGCTAAAAGGAAGTGTTTTCCTCCACATAGAACTTACATGGAATGGATTACAGATATTCTCTTGCAGCTGCAGTGAAAGTTGACAAGCTCTAAAAGGAGGATCTTGCTTCAAGCTCCTTGCCAGCTGAGTTCAGCAAGGACTTTCTTGCACTTACATAGGGGAGAGAGCCTGAGAGACGGTCGTTAACTAGAAGGATGGAAAAGGCATTTTGAAGGCAGATACTATACAGATACCAGGCAGAGATTCTCTCCACACTTGACTTTCATTTTATGGATGTTATAGATACTCTGCCCCAGCTGTAGTGAAAAGTTTAAAAGCCCTCCAAGGAAGAGCTAACTTACAGCTACAGGGCTGTTGAGTTCAGAACGGGTGTTCTTTCATTATATTTGAGGGAAAGCCTGAGTGCAGGCCATGAAGATCAATGATTGAAAAATTCACTCATCAAGATGATCCTCAACAACAAAAAATGAGTTTCTTTCCAAAGTTTATATTATTTCAATGGATGTTATAGATATTTTCTCCCAGCAGTAGTGAAAATGTTAAAAGCTCTCATGGGAAGATCTTAGTTACAGCTAATTACAACCTTTGCTAACTAAGAACATTCTCTCACTTAATGTGAGAGAGAGCCTGAGTAAATGTGGTATGCTGAAATTTTTGAAAATGTACTTTTCAGTTCAGATGCTAAACAAGTAATATCGAGTTTTTCTCCACACTGTGCTTTTCATAAATGGATATTATAGATATTCTCCTCCTTGTGTATTTAAAAGTTTAAATCCTCTCATAGGAAGATACTCCCTAACAGTTGTTGGCAAACTGAGTTCAAGGAGCACATTCTTTCCTTCCATGTAAGAGAGAGCCTGAATGAAAGATGTGAACTACAACTTATGAAAAGGCACTTTTCAAGATGATTATAAACAGATTAAAAAAGGTGTTTTTCTTCACACTTCTTTCATTGAATGGATGTTACAGATAACCTGTACCAGTTGTAGTGAAAAGTATAAAAGGTCTCATTAGAGTGTGTTCCCTGTAGCTACTGGCAAACTGAGTTCAGCAAAAGTGCTCTTTCACTACAATGGATAGAAAGGTTGAGTGTAGACTATTAACAGCTTATGTGTGATATAGTGATGTGTCCTTTTTGATATTACTCATATGTCTATGTGTGACATCACTCCCATTGTTATGTGTGACATCACATCAATCATGTGATATCACTCCCACTGCTATCTGCGACATCAGTGATGGGTAAATTTTGACATCACTCCCATTGTGTGTATGTGCTATTACACACTTTGTTATGCATGATGTGACACACATGGTTTTGGGTGATATCACTCCCCTTGTGTGTGCATGACAACAACCTCATGGTGGGTCACATCTCATCAATTGTGAGTGACATCAACCTTAATTGTCAAATGATATCAAACTATTATTATGTGTGTTGTCACTCCCAGTGTTATGTATGAAATCACCCCAATTGAGTGTGACATCACTCTGATAGTTTTTGACATCACTCATCATGTTTGTGACATCGCTCACATTTTTTGTGTGACATCCCTCCAACTGTTATGTATGACATCACACCCAATTTTGTACATCACACACCTTGAGTGTGATAACACTAGGGTAGCCTGTCACATCTCTCAAATTGTGTGATATCACTCCCATTGTGTGACTTCAGTCAAATACTTAACCGTGATGTAACATCCACTGTTATCTATGAATTCACTCCCAGGTTTCTGTGATGTTTCACACATTTTACTCTGAATTAAATCTCGCTTGTGAGTTTTGTGTAATTCTCATTGCTATGTGTGAATTCACACTCATTTTCCTTAGATAGACCACTCCCAAAGTCTGTGATATTACCAAGCTGGTGTGTGCCTTCACACATATTGTGTGTCTGACATCATTCAGTGTCTGTGTGACATCACACCAATGGTGTATGTGTGATAGTGCTCACATTTGTGTGTGAAAACACACCCATTGATATGTGTGACACCATTCACATTTTTTGTGACAACCCACATTTTTATGTATGACATCACACCTATTGTGTGTGTGAAAACATTCACATATGTTGACATCACACCAATTGTGACATCAATCCAACTTAGCATATGAAATGGCTATTGTTACGTGTCATGTCACTCCCAATATTCCATGTGATTTCACATTAATTCTCGAGGTCATCACTCTAATAGTGTTGTGACATCACTCCCATGGTGTTTCTGTGACTTCACTCGTATCATTTGGGTGACATCTTTCTGTTATGTGTGATATCACGTCTGTTGTTTTGTATGACATCACACCAATATTGTGACATTAATCCCACATATGTGTGACATCAGTCACGTGTCCCTTGTGATATTATGCACATGTTCAGGTGTGACATCACTCCCACTATGTGTGACATCAGTGACATGCCCCTTGTGACATAACTCACATTTTAATGTTTGACGTCACCCCCATTGTGTGCATGTGATATCGCTCCCATTGTTATGCGTGGCCTGACACACGTGTTTATGGGTGACATCACATCAATTGTTTGAAATGACAACACCCTCATTTTGTGTCACATCACAACAATTGTGTGTGACAACAACCTTAATTACCATATAATATCACAACCATTATTATGTTTGGTGTCACTCACAGTATTATTTATGACATCACAAAAATTGAGTGTGACATCACTCTGATAGTGTGTCTGACATCACTTCAATCTTTATGTGTGACATAACGCTCATTTGGGGACATCACACACCTTGAGCGTGATAACACTAGGATAGCCTGTCACATCACTCAAACTGTGTGATATCATTCCCATTTGGTGTGAAGGTAGTTATATTCTTAACTGTGATGTGAAATTCACTCTTATGTATGAAATCACCCCCAGGTTTCTGTGAAATCACTCACATTTTACTCTGACATATCCCACTTGTGTGTTTTGTGTAGCTCTCATTGTTCTGTGTGCATATGCACTCATTTTCCTAAAAACACTGCTCCCGTTGTTTCTGACATCACCAGGTTAGTGTGAGCCTTCAATCACATTGTGTGTCTGATGTCAATCAATATCTGTGTGACACCACACCTATGGTTTACATGTGACAGTGCTCACATTTGTGTGTGAAAACACACCCATTGATGTGTGTGACACCATTCACATTTTTGTGACATAAGTCACATTTTTATGTATGACATCACACCTATTGTGTGAGTGACAATGTTCATATATGTTGACGTCACGCCATTTGCGTGTTACATGAATCCAATTTAGCATTTGAAACGTCTATTGTTACATGTGATATCACTCCCAATATTCCATGTGATGTCACACTAATTCTCGAAGAATGTCACTCTGCTACTGTTGTGACATCAGTCCCATGGGGTTTCTGTGACTTTACTACTATATTTGGAGTGACATCTCTCTGTTATTTGGTATATCATGCCTGTTGTGTTATATGACATCACACCAATAGTGTGACATCACACACACATGTGTATGACATCAATCACATATCCTTTGTGAATTTACTCACATGTTTATGTGTGACAACACTCCCATTCTCTGTGACATCTTATGAATTTTATGACAACATTCATTGGTATGTGTGACATCGTTGATGTGTCCCTTTCGACACAACTCACATTTTATGGTGTGACGTCACTCTAATTGTGTGCATGTGATATAACGCCCATCGTTATGCGTGACATGACACACGTGGTTATGGGTGACATCACACCACTTGTGTGAGTGGAGAAAACATCCACATGGTGTGTCATATCACATCAATTGTGTGTGACGTCAACCTTAATTAGGATGATATCCCAACCATTTTTATGTTGGTTTCACTCCCAGTATTATGTATGACATCACACCAAGTGAGTGTGGCATCACTCTGATAGTGTGTTCGACAACACTCCAATGTTGTGCTTGTGACTCACTCACGTTTTGTACATGACATCACTCCAATCGTGTGTGACATCACACCCATTTTGGGACATCACACACCTTGAGTGTGATAACACTGGGATAACCAGACACATCTCTCAAATTGTGTGATATAACTCCCATTGTGTGTGACGGTGGTCCCATTATTCATTGTGATGTGACATCAGCTGTTATGTGTGAAATCACACCCAGGTTTCTGTGAAATCTCTCACATTTTACTCTGACTTAAAACCCACATGTGTGTTTTGTGTAACTATCACTGTGATGTATGAATTGACACTAATTTTGATAAGCGATACCACTCCCATTGTCTGTGACATCACCAGGTTGGTGTGTGCCTTCACACACATTGTGTGTCTGACATCACTCAATGTGTGTGTGACAACACAGCAATGGCGTATGTGTGACAGGGCTCACATTTGTGTGTGAAAACACACCCATTGATATGTGTGACACCATTCACTTTTTTGTGACAATTCACATTTTTATGTATGACATCACACCTATTGCGTGTGTGACAACATTCACATGTGCTGACATCAAACCAATTGTGTGTGGGATAGGGTTAGTGTTAGCCTTAAGTTTAGGGTTAAGGTAAGATTTACCATTAAGTTTAGGGCTTGGGCTAGGGTTAGGGTTAGGGTTAGGGCTAGCGCTAAGGCTAGGGTTAGGGTTAGTTTTAGGGCTAAGGTTAGGTTTAGGGCTAGGTTTAGGGTGAGGGTTAAGGCTAGGGCAAGGTCTAGGGTTAGGGTCAGGTCTAGGGTTAGTGTTAGGCCCAGTGTTATGGTTATGGGTAGGGTTAAGTTTAGGATTAGGTTTAGGGTTAGGGCTCAGTTTTGGGTTAAGTTTACGTTTAGGGTTATGGTTACTGCTACTGCTAAGGTTATGGTTAGGTTTAGTGTTATGTTTAGGCTTGGGGCTAGCGTTAGTGTTAGGGTTATGTTTACGGTTAGGAATGGGGCTAGTGTCATCCTTATGGTTAGGGCTAGGGCTAGGGCTAGTGTTAGTGTTAGTGCTACAGTTACGTTTAGGGCTAGGGTTACAGCTAGGGTTAGGTCTAGGTGTAGGGCTAGGCCTATGTTAGGGGTAGGGGTAGGGTTAGGGTTAAGCTTAGGGCTAGGGCTCGGGCTAGGTCTACAGTTAGGCTTAGGGTTAGGTTTAGGGTTAGGGATAGGCTTAGGGCTAGTGTTAGGGTTAGGGGTAGGGCTAAGGTTAACTTTAGTGTTACAGTTAGGGTTAGGACTAGGGTGAGTTTAGGCTTTCAGTTAGGGTTAGGGTTCAGGTTTGGGTTTGGGTTTGGGTTTGGATTTGGGTTTGGGTGTGGTTTCGGGTTATGATTAGTCCTGGGGCTGGGGTTAGGTTTAGGGTATGGCTTAGGTTTAGATTTAGGTTTAGCTTTAGGGTTATGTTTAGTGACAGCGTAGGGTTCGGGATAGGTTTACTGATAGGATTTGGGTTAGGTTTAAGATTAATCCTTCATTTATTGTTAGGGCCAGAGCTATTTGTAGGTGTTGGCTTTAGGCTATGGTTAGGATTGGCGTTGCTCTTAGGGCTAGGGTTAGATTGAGTATTAGTTTTATGGCTAGTGGTAGCCTTTGGGTTAGGATTAGGGTTAGGTCTAAATCTAGCATTATGATTTGGGCTATGGCTAGGATTAGGGTTCGGTTTAGGGTTATGTTTAGTGTTAGACTTAGCTGAAGCGGTACTGTTAGGATTAGGGTTAAGTGTTGGGGTAGGGGTTGGGATGGGGAGAGGTAGGTTTAGGGTCATGGTTAGGGTTAGTGTTAGCATTAGTGTTGGGGCTATGGTTAGGGATAAGGTTAGTGTTAACGTTAGGGTTAGGGTCAGGGCTATTGTTAGGGCTAGGGTTAGGTTGTGGTCTGGGGATAGGTCTGTGATTAGGGTTAGGGTTAGTGCTAGGGTAATGGTCAGATCTAGGGTTGGGTTAGGTTTAGCTCTAGGGAAAGTGTTGAGGTTAGCGCTACACTTAAGGTTAGGGTTTGGCATAGGGCTAGGTTAGGCTTAGGGCTGGGTTAGGGTTAGGTTTGGGGTAGGGGTAGTGGTTTGGTTTAGGGTTGGGGTTAGGCTTAGTGTTAGGGCTTGGGGTAGGGTTAGGAATAGGGTTTGGGTTAGTTTTAGGGCCATGCTTGGTGCTAGGGCTAGGGTTATGGTTAGGGTTATGCTTGGGTTAGGTTTATTGTTTGGATGTGATTCAGGGGTATGTTTAGTATTAGGATTAGGGTTTGGGCAAGGCTTAGGTTTATGTCTAGGTTCAGAGATAGCGTGAGGTTTATCATTAGGGTTCAGTTAGGTTTAAGGCTACAGTTAGTGTTAGGTCTAGTGGATTAGGGCTAGGGCTTGGGCTGGCTTTAGGGTTATGGCTATGGCTAGGATTAGGGTTAGTGTTAGGGTAAGTGTTGGGTTAGCGTTAGGGGTTGGTATATGGGTATTGTCAGGGTTAGCTTTAGGATTAGGTGTAACGTTAGGTTTAGATTTAGGGTAAGGGTTAAGGTGAGGCATAGAGTTAGTGGTAAGGTTAGGGGTAAGATTCTAGTTGAGTTAGAGTTTGGGTTATGGTTTGGGTAGGGTTAGGGTTTGGGTTAGGGCTAAGATTAAGGTTAGCATTAAGGTTACAGCTAGGGATAGTGTTAGGTCTATGGTTAGGGCTAGGGTTAGGGTCAGGGTTAGGGTAATCATTAGTGTTTGGGCTAGGGTTAGGCATAGGTTTATCTGTAGGGTTATGGTTAGCATCAGTGTCAAGGCTAGTGTTAGCATTAGTTCTAAGGCTAGCTGTAGGGTTACTGTTAGCGTTAGAGTATGGTTTAGGGCTAGGGTTACGGTTAGAGTGAGGGTAAGGGTCAAGACTATGTTTAGGGTCAGGCTTAGATAGGGCTAGGTTTATGTCTATGGTTAGGTTTAGGGTTAGCACTAGGGCTTGGGCTGTGGTTAGGGCTATGGCTATGATTAAGACAAGGTTAACATTAGTGTGAGGGTTAGTGTTGAGTCAGTGTTAGGGTTAGGGTTAGAGTCAGGTCTACCTTTAGAGTAGATTTAGGCCTTGGACTAGGGTTATGGTTAGGTTTATAGTTTACATTATGGTTATGGTTAGTGGTAGGTCTCATGTTAGACTCAGGTCTCAGTCTAGGGTATGCGTTAAGCTTAGGGCAATGTTAGGTTTAGGTTCAGGGTTAGGTTTAGGGATATTTTTAGAGCTATGTTAGGTTAACATTTAGTGGTAGGGTTAGGGTTACAGCTAGGGTTAAGGTAGGGTTACGGTTAGGGCTAGAGTTAGGGTTATGTCTGTTTAGGGCTAGGGTTAAGGTTGTGGTTAGCATTATGGGTAGGGACAGTTTTTGGGCTACAGCTAGGGTTAGTGGTAGTTTAGGATTATGGTTAGGGTTAGAGTTTGGGTTAGGTATATTTAGGGTTAGGGTAGGAGTTAGGGTTAGTGTTATAGTTAGGAGTAGGATTAGGACTAGGGTTAGGGTTAGGGCTTGGACATGGGCAGTGTTGGTGTTAGGGTTAGGGCTAGGATTAGTTCAGGGTTAACCTTAGAGTTAAGGTTAGTGTTGGGTTATGGTTAGGGTTAGTGTTAGGGTCATCTCTAGGGCTATGGTTGGGGTTAGGGCTAGGGCTAGGATCAGAGTTAGGATAAGGTTCAGGTTTAAGGTTAGTGCTAGAGGCAGGTTTGGGTTTATTTTTAGTGGTAGGTTTAGAGTTAGAGGTAAGTTCAGGCTAGGGTTAGGGTTAGGGCCATGACTGGGCCTAGGTTTAGTGTTAGGGATAGAGTTACTCTTAGTGTTAGAGTTCGAACTAAGGTTAGGGTTGTGGCTCAGACTAGGATAATGGTTAGGGTGAGGGTTAGCATAGGACTGAGTTACAGTTATGGTTAATGTTAGGCTTAGCAGTATGAGTAGGCTTGGGCTACTGATGGTTTAGGGTTAGGTTTAGGAGTATTTTTAAGGTTAAGTTTAGGGACAGGGATAGTGGTAGGGTTACCGTTAGAGCCAGGGCTATTGACAGGGTTAGGGTTAGCATTAGTGCTAGGGCTAGGTCTATATTTATGGTTCAGGTTAGGGTTAGGGCTAGAGCTAAGGTTAGTATTAGGGTTAGACTTAGGGCTAGGGATAGGGCTACTTTTATTGTCAGATCTCAGGCTAGGATTTGTTTTGGGTTAGGGCTAGCATTGAGGGTTAGGGTTAGGTTAATGGTTTGGTGTAGGGTTAGCGGTAGACTTAAGGCTAGGGTTAGGGTTTGGGTTAGGGTTAGGACAAGTGTTAGGCTTAGGGTTAGGTTTAGAGTTAAGTCTAGGACTAGGGTTAGGATTATGCCTAGTGTTCGGGTTAGTGTTAGGTCTAGCGCTAGCGTTAGGTTAGGGCTAGTGCTAGGTTTAAGGTACTGTTAGTGTTAGGCTTACGATTATGGTACGGCAAGTGTTTGGTTTAGGGGTAAGGTAGGGTAAGGTCACGGTTATGGTTAGGTTTAGGGTTAAGTGTAGGGTTAGTGGTATGGGTATGGTTATGAGTTGTTTTAGTGTTATGGTTAGGTTTAGGGTTAGCATTAGTGTTTGTGCTATGGCTAGGGATGGTCTTAATGTTAGGGTTAAGTTTAGGGCCAGGGCTATGTTTCAGGATGGTCTAGTTTAGGGCTAAGTCTAGGCCTGTGTTTAGTGTTAGGAATAGGACTATGGTTAATTTAAGGTGTAGGGTTGGGTTACTGTTAGGTCTGGGGCAATGGTTAGAGTTAAGATTACAGTTTGGGACAGTGCTAGGGCTAGGGCTGGTGCTAGGGTTAGGGTTATGGCTAGTGTTATGGTTAGTATTAGTGATAGTGGTAGGGTTAGGTTTAGGGCTAGGGTTAGTGTTAGTATTAGGGTTATGTTTAGGGTTAGCATTGAATTTGGGTTGGGGTTGGGTTAGGGTGAAAGTTAGGGCTTGGGGTAACATTAGCGTAAGGGTAAGTGCAATGGTTAGGGTTAGGACTATGGTTAGTGCTAGGTTTAGTGTTAGGGTTAGGGCTAGTGTTAGTGCTAGGTCAGGGTGAGTGCTAGGGCTGGTGTTGGTTTTAAGTTTAGGGTTATGGCTAGGATTAAGTTGAGGGTTATGGCTAAGATTAAGTTTAGGTTTACAGATGAGTTAGGGTTAGCTTTAAGGTTAGGGATAGGGGTAGAACTGGGTTATAGTTAGGGTTAGGTTTAGCGGTAGGGGTAGGAGTGGGGTTAGGGGTCGGTTTTCATTATGTTTATGTTTAGGGTTAGTGGTATGTGTAGGTGCAGGGCTAGGATTAGTGTTAGGGTAAGGTTTAGGATTAAGGTTAGGCTTGGGACAGGGTTAATAGTTTTATGGTTAGTGGTAGGTTTATGGTTGGGGTTAGGCTTGCGTTAGGGTTGGGTTTAAGCTTACAGACGGAGTAGGGTTTGGGTTAGGATTAGGGGAGGAATAGTTGTAGGGGTAAGGTTAGGCTTAGCGTTAAGACTTGTGTTAGTTCTATGACTGGGGTTAGGGTTAGAGTTATGGTTTGGTTAGGGTTAGGATTAACAGAGAGGTAAGTGTACAGATAGTGTTAGGGTTAGGATTATGGCTAGTGCTAGCAATAGTTTAGTGTTAGGGATAGAGTTAGGGCTAGGTTTGGGTTTGGGTTAGGGTTAGTTTTATGTTTAGTTGTAGGGTTGGTGTTAGGGTTGCATTAGAGTTAGAATTCAAGTTACATATTGGGTATGGTTTGGGTTACAGTTATGGAGGAGTAGGTGTAGGTATAGGGTTAAGGTTGGGTTGGGGTAAGGTCAGTGGTAGAGGTAGGGATTTGGTTAGGGTTAGTTTTAGTATTAGGGTTAGATTTAGGGTTACGGCTAGTGTTAGAGTTGGTATTAGGTTACAGCCATTGTTAGGGTTAAGGTTAGTTTTATGTTTAGGGTTAGGGCTGGCTTACAGTTAGGGTTAGGGTTTGGGCTTTTCTTAGGGTTAGGGCTAGGGTTAGGGTTAGGGTTAAGGCTAGGTCTAGGTCAGGTTTTAGGGTTAGGGTAAGGTTAGGTTTAGTGTTAGTTTTAGGGCAAGGGTTTAGGTTATGCTTAGTGGTAGGATTAGTGTTATGGTTAGGGTTATGGTTGGGTTACAGTAAGGGTTATTGTTAAGTTTCAGGGTAGTGATAAGTGTAGGCACAGGGTTAGCGTTAAGGTTAGCATTAGAGTGGGTTAGGTTTAGACTTAAAGGTAGGAGTAGGCTAATATTTAGGGTTATGCTTAAGGTTAGGTATAGGGTTAGGGTTAGGAGTAGTGGCAGGTCTAGGTTTAAGGTTATGCTTAAGTGCCAGCCCCGTGGCTTAGTGGTCAAATGCGCACGCTCTGCTACTGGTGGCCCTTTCGGATCCCAGGCATTAACTGATGCACGGCTTCTCCGTCCATGCTGAGGCCACGTCCCACATACAGCAACCAGAAGGATGTGCAACTACGACATACAACTATCTACTGGGGCTTTGGTGGAAAAAAAGGAGGAGGATTGGCATAGATGTTAGCTCAGAGCTGGTCTTCCTCAACAAAAAGAGGAGTATTGGCATGGATGTTAGCTCAGGGCTGATCTTCCTCGCAAAAAAATAAAAGATTATGCTTAAGATTATTGTTAATGTTAGCACTAGGGATTGGGTTATGGTTAGGCTTAAGGTTAGGGTTAGTGTTAGTGTTGGGTTTAGTGTTGGGTTAGCGTTAGGTTCCATGTTATCGTAAGTGTTAGGGTCTGGGTAAAGGCTGTGTTTTGGATAGGGGTAGAGTTACAGTTAAGGTTAGGGATAGTGATACAGTTAGCTTTGTGAATCGCATTAGGGTTAGGGTTAGGACCAGGGCTAGAGTTAGGGCTAGGGTTAAGGTCAGGGCTAGGGCTTGGTCTAGTGCTAGGTTAGGGCTTGGGCTGGGGTTAGGTTCAGTTCTACTGCTAGGGTTAGTGTTAGATCTAGGACTAGGCATAATGCTGCATTTAGGTTTAGGGTTCAGTGTTGGGCTAAGTGTTAGGCCCAGTGTTAGGGTTCGGGTTACAATTAGGGTTGGGCCTAGGGCTGGGGGTCGTGTTAGGATTATGGCTAGGATTAGGGTTTGTGTTAAGGTTAGGGATAGGGTTAGGGGTCAGGTGAGGACAAGGATTAAGGTTAGTGTTGGGGATGAGCTTAAGGCTAGGTTTAGTATAATGCTTGGGTTAAGGTTAGGGTTATAATGGTTAGAAGTTAATTTAGGGTTAGGGTTTGGGCTATGGTTATGCTTAGGTTTAGGGCTAGGGTTAGTGCTAGTGTTAGGTTTAGGGTTAGGTTTATGGCTACAGCTAGTGTTAGGGCTAGAATTAGTGCTTGGGTTAGGGTTAGGTTTAGGTTTACAGCTATGGTTTGTTTTAGGGCTAGACATATGGTTAGGGTTAGGTGTAGTGATTGGGTTAGGGCTAGGTTTATGGTTACATATAGGTGTAAGGTTAGAGTTAGTGTAAGTGTTAAGGTCAGAGGTAGGCGTAGGGATAGGAGTGAGTTTAGATTAGCGTTAGGGTTAGGGTTATGTTTTGGGTTAGGGTTAGTGTTACGGTTAAGGTTTGGGCTAGGGATAGGGATAGTTTTAGGGTTATGGCTAGGGTTATGGTTAGTGTTAGTACTAGGGCTAGGACTGGATTAGATGTAGGGCTAGGATTAGTGTTAGGGTTAAGGTTAGGGTTAGGGTTAGGTTTTGGTTAGAGTTAGAGTTAGTTTTATGGTTTGGGGAGGGTTAGGGTTGGGGTTAGGTTTGCATTAGGCTTAGGTTTAAGGTTAGCGATAGGGATAGGTTTTGGGTTATGGTTATGGTTATGGTTAGGGTTGGATTAGTGTTAGGATTAGGGATAGGGTTAGGGTTAGAGTTAGGGTTGGGTTAGCTTTAGTGTTTGTGCTAGAGTTAGAGATAGGGTTAGTTATAGAGTTAAGGTTTGGGCCAGAGCTATGGTTAAGGATAAGGTTAGGTTTATGGCTAGTGATAGGTCTTGGTTTTAGTGTTATGGCTAGGGCTAGGATTATTTTCAGTTGTAGGGCTGTGCTAGGGCTAGTTTTAGGGCAAGGATGAGGGGTATTGTGACATTTAGTGTTAGGCTTAGGGTTGGGTCTAGTGTTAGGGTTCAGGTTATGGTTTGAGCTAGGGTTAGTGTTAGGGATATGGCTAGGCTTAGCCTTCATGCTAGTGCTTAGATTATTGTTAAGGTTAGTGCTAGTGTTTGGGTGGGGTTGTGTTAGGGTAAGGGTAAAGTTTAGGGTTAGTGGTATGCGTAGGGTTAGGGTAGAGGTTAAGTGTAGGGTTAGTCTTAGGGTTAGGGTTAGGGATAAGATTATGTCTAGTGTTATGGTTAGGGTTACTGGTAGTTCTAGGGCAAGATGAGAATGAGACTTTGCATTAGGTTTAATGTTAGCATTAGTTCTGGGCTCGGGTATGGTTTGCAATACTAAACCTAATGCGAAACATGAGCCCTAACCTTAAGCCTATGCCAAACCCTAATACTAGCCCTAGCCATAACCATAATAGTATGCTTACTCCTAACTCTCACTGTGACTGTAACCCTAAGCCAACTATACCCCTAATGTTAAAGTTAGTTCTGGCCCTAGACCTAACAGTAACCCTAACACTAGCATAACCCTCACTCTAACCCTAGTCCTAACCCAAATCCTAACCTTACACTTACTCGTATGCCTTCCACTGCCCCTAACTCTAAGGCACACCCAACACTAACGCCAGACCTAACCCTAACGCTACGCCCGGTCCTGACCCGAAACCCAGCCCCAGCCCTAACCCTAAATCTAAACCTAGCCCTAAACCTAAAAAGCAACCTAGCCCTAACTGTAACCCTAAACCTAGCCCTAAGATCAGCACTAATGGTAACTCTTGCCATAACACTAACTCTAACACTAGCCCCACCACTAACCCTCACCATAACCCTACACATAATCCAACCCTAACCCTAACCCTAGCCCTACCTGTAGCCCTAACCTAGTCCTACCACAAACTCCAACATTATTCCTAACCCTAACCCTACTGCTAAAACTAAGACTAACCCAAAGTCAAACCATCCCCTAAGACTTAACCTAAACCTAACCCGAATCCTAATCCTAGTCTTGGCACTAACCGTAACTATAGCACTAGCCCTACTTGTATCCTTAACCCTAACTGTAATGCTACCCCTAAGTCATGCCCTAGAAATAAATCTATCCAAGAACAACACCTGAAAATGGTCCTAGCCCTAGCCCTAAGCCTAAACCCATACCTATCCCTAGCTCTAACCCTAAACTTATTACTAACCCTAATTCTAACACTAACACTAACCCTAAAACAAATCCTAAGACTAAATTTAACACTAACCTTAAGCCTAAACTGAACCCTAATCCTCAATGTAACATGAACCCAAACTCTAACACTAACCTTAACCCTAAACCAAATCCTAACCCCAACCATGAACCTAAACCCAAACTGAACCGTAACCCCAACCCTAATCCTAACAGTAGCCCTAGCCCAAAACTGAACACTAACACTAACCCTAGACTGAACCATAACCCTAACCCGAACCTGAAACCTAATCCTAGCCCTAGACCTAACACTAACCCTAATCTGAAGCCTAAACATAACTCTAACCCTAAAATTAACAGAAACCACAACTTGTACCCTAATCTGAACATGAACCCTAACCCGAACAAGCACCTTAAATGTAACCCTAACCCTAACCCTCACCATAACCTGAACCCTAACTCTATCCCGAACACTACACTAACCATAACCAGAATGAAACCTAAACGTAAACCTAAGCAGAACCCTAAGCCTAACCTTAACAATAACGCAAACACAACCCTAACTGTCACCTGCACCCAAACAATAAATCTAACCCTAACCCTAACCCGTACCCTAACCCTTACCCTAACAAGAAGACTAAACCTAAACCTAACCCTAAACCAAAACCTAACCCTAACCAGAAACCTAAAACTATAACCCTAGTCTTAACCCTAACCCAAAAACTAAGCCTAACACTAACCCTAAACTGACCCTAACCCTAAGCAGAATGCTAATGCGAACTCTAAACTGAACACAAGCCCTAACCCGAACCATAACACTAACCATATCCCTAACCCCAACCGAACCCTAAGCTTAACCCTAACCCTAACCAAAACATTAACTTTAACTGTAACCCAATCCCTAACTCTATCCCTAAACCTAAACCTAACTCTAATGCTAACCCTTAACTGAACTCGAACCCAAACCCTAACCCTAAGCATACCCTAACATTTACACTAACCCTAAACCTAACCCTAACTCTAACCCTAAGCCTAACCCAAAACCTAACCCTAACCCTAATCCTTAACCATATCCCTAAACTTAACCCTAAACCTAAACCTAATCTTAAACCGAACACTAACTCTAACCCTAAGATAAACACTAAAACTAACCCCTAACCATGAGAGTAACCCTAACTGTAACACTGACACTGACTTTATACCTAACCCTAACACTAACACTAAAAGTAACCTGAACACTAACCCTAAAGCTAAGCTGAAATTTAACCCAAACCCCAAACCTATGACTAACACTAACACTAAGCCAAACCCCTAAACCGAACCCTAATCCTAAAAGTGACACGAACACAAACCTTAACACTAACCCTAAACATAACATGAAACCAAACAATAACCATAAACCTAACTGTAACCCTAACCCTAACCTGAACTCTAACTGCAGCCCTAACTTCAACGCTAACTCTAACCAAAAACTGAACCCATACGCTAACCCTAAAATGAGCCCTAACCCTAACCTGAACCCGAACCCTAAGGCTAACCCTAACCCTAAACCTAACACTAACCCTAACCTGAAACCTAACTCAAACCCGAACACTAACACTAAACCTAACCTTAACCTTAACCTAAACCCTAGCCCTCTAAACTGAACCTGAACCCTAACACTAACTCTAACGTTAAACTTAACCCTAACACTAAACCCTAAGCCGAGCCCTAACTCTAACCCCAACCAGGAACCTAAACCTAACCCTAAACATAAACCAGACCCTAACCATAAGCCTAACCCTAAATCGAAACATGAATCTAACTCAAAGCCTAAGAATAGCCCTAATAATAACACGAACACTAACACAAAACCTAACCCTAACCCTAACCTTAACCCTAACACTAACAATAATCCTAACCCTAACACTAACAATAACCCTAAGCCTAACACTAACACTAACCACAACCCTAACCCAAAACCTAAAGCTAAACCTAACCTGAACTGGAAGCCTAACTCGAAACCTAAGCTGAACCCTAACCTGATCCATAATCCTTACCCTAAACCTAACCCAAACAAAAACCCAAACCCTTACCCTATCTCTAACCATAACCCTAATACTAACATTAACACTAACTCTAACACTAACCCGAATACAAATCCTAAACTTAATCGGTACCCTAACACTAACGCTAACCCAAACCCTAACCCTAACATGAACCTGAGCCCTAACACTTACTCTAACCATATCCCAAACCCTAACCTTAACAAGAACCCTAACCCGAACCCTAACCCAAACCCGAAGCCTAACCTAGTCATAACCCTAAGCCCAACCCTAAACTTAACACTAAACCTATCCCCAACCCTAACTCTAACCCTAACCTGAACCCTAAAACTAACCCTAAACATACACATAACCCGAACCCTAACCACACATCTAAGCTGAACCTTAACCCTAACCCTAGCCAGAACTCTAACCTGAAACCTAAAACTAACTAGAAACTTAACCCTAAGCCAAACAATAACCTTAAACCTAACCACAAACATAAACCTAAGCCAAACCTGAACCCGGAACCGAAAATTAAACCTAACAGTCACCCTAAATCTAAAACTAACACATTCCGTAACCTTAACCCAAAGCCAAACCTGAACTCTAACCCTAAACCTAACTCTAATACTAACCCTAACACTAACCCGACCAGAACCCAAAGACGAACTGCAACAATCACACTAACCCTAACCCTAAAATTAACACTAACCAGAACCATAACCCTGACACTAACCCTAACCCTAACCCTAACCCTAATCTAAGTCCTAGCCCTCTAAACCTAAGCCTAACCATAAATCTAACCGGAACCCAAACCCTAACCCAAAACATATCTCTTAACCTAAAAATTAGGCCTAAAACTCACGCTAACCTTAACCCTAAACCGAACCCTAAGCCTAACCCAAACCGGGACACTAAGCTTAGGACAAACACTAATGCTAACCCTAATCCGAAACCGAAGATTAACCATAACCAAAACCCTAACCCTAACTCTAATACAAAACCTAACCCTAATCCAAACTCTAACCTGATGCCTAAACCTATCCCGAAATTTAAACCTTACCCTAACCCGAACAATAACCCTTTCGCAAAGCCTAAGCCTAGCCCTACACCTTAACCCAAACACAAACCCGAAACCTAACCCTAACCCTAACCAGAACCCAAACTCTAACCCTAACCATAACACTAACCCTAACACTAAACCTAACACTAACCTCAATCGTAACCCTAAATCGAACCCTAAACCTAACACTAACACTAATCATAACCCTAACCAGAACACAAACCCTAATCCTAAGCTGAATACTGACACTAACCCTAACCCTAACCCTAACCCTAACTCTAACCCAACACTAACAAAACACTAAGCTGAACCCGAAGCCTAACACTAACCCTAACCTAAACCCTAAACAGAAACCTAACACTAATCCAAACTCTAACAGAGAACCAAAGCAGGACCCAAACATGAAACTTAATGCTAAACCAAACCATAAACCTAATCATAGCCCTAAAACAAACCCTAGCCTAAGCCTAACCCTAATATGAACCCAACTCTAACCCTAACCTGAACAAGAACCTTAACATTAACTCTAAACCTAACTCGAACCCTAACACTAACTCTAACTCGAAACCTAACAATAACCCTAACCCTAACCCTATCCCTACCACTAACCCGAACACTAAAACTAACCCTAAGCCTAAACCAAACCCTACCCTATCCCTAACACTAAACCTAACTCTGACACTAAAACTAACACTAACTCTGACCCTGAAATTAAACCTAGCCTTAAACCTAACACTAAACGGAACCTGAACACTAATCCTAACCCTAACCAGGACCCTAACCCTAAACCTAACCTGAACCCTAACCCAAAAGCAAACCATAAAACTAACCCAAACATTAAACAGAACCCTAATCCTAAATGTAACATGAACCCATACCCTAACAATAACACTAACACTAGCCCTAATCCTAAACCGAAACCTAATCCTCATTGTAACTGGAAACCAAAACCTAAAACCACCCCTAACTCTAAACCAAATCGTAAACTTAACCATAACCCTAACCCAACCCTAACCTGAACCCTAACCCCAACCTTAACCCAAACTGAACACCAACACAAACCCTAACAAGAACGTTAACCCTAACCAGAACCCTTAACGAAGCCCTAAACCTAAACCTAACACCAAACCTAACCCTAACCCAAATGCGAACCCGAACCCTAATCCTAACCCTAACCCTAACCTGAACCCTAACACTAACTCTAACCCAAAACTTAACTGTAACCACAACCCATACCCTAATCTGAACACGAACTCTAACCCTAACCAGAACCCTAACCCAAACCCTAAACCGAACCCTAAAGCTAACAGTAACCTTAACCCAAACACGAATCCTAATCCTAACCCTAACCCTACCCTAACTCTAACCCTAACATTAACCAGAAAGACATCCCATACCATAATGTGAACATGAACACTAACCTGAACCAGAACCCTAACCCTAACCCTAAGCCTAAACCTGGCCTGAAGCCTAACCCGATCCCTAACACTAATGCTAGCCCTAACCCGAACTAACCCTAAGCCTAACCCTAACGATAACCCAAAAAATCCCCAACGCTAACCTGAACCAGAACAATAACCCTAACCCTAACCGTAACACAAACCCTAACCATTACCCTAACCATTGACTAACAATAAACCTAAACCTGACACGAAACCTAAACCTAAACAGAAACAAAAACCTAAACTTAACCCTAACCCTAACCCAAACCCTAAGCATAACCCTAACCTTATCCTGAACCCTAATCCTAAGCCTAGCCCTAATACTAACTGTAAATGCTAACAGAAAATCTCATCCTAACCTGAACCCGAACATGAAAACTAACAATATCCCCAATTCGAACCCGAACACTAACCCTAACACAAAACCTAACCCTAACCCGATGCCTAACACTAACTCTAAAACTAAACTTAACGCTAAAGCTAAGCTGAACCCGAACCAAAAGACTAACCCTAACCCTACCGAACCCTAAACCTAACGCTAACTCAACCCCAAATCCTAAGCCTAAGCCTAACTAACTCTCACACTAAATCTAACATTAACACTAACCATGCCACTAAACCTAACCCTAACTGTAACCCAAAAGCAAACCCCAACCCCTACCAAACTCTAACACTAACCCTAACCATAACCCAAACCCCAAACCTAAACCAAAACATAAGGTCAATCCTAACACAAACCCCAACTCGAACCCTAACCTGAACCCAAACCCTAACCCTAACCCTAAACCTAACCCTAAACCAACCATAACCGTGACCCTAAACCTAACTCTAACCCTAGCCCTAACTGTAACCCGAACCCCAACCCTAAACCCTAACACTAACGCTAAACTGAACCCTCACCTAAATATAACCAGAACCATAAGAGTAAGCCTAACACTAACCAATAGACCTGACGCTAACCTGAACCCGAACTCTACACCGAACCCAACTCTAACTCTAACTGTAACCCCAAAGGAAACCTAACACTTACACTAACCTGAACCCTAAGCCTAAATATATCCCTAACCCTAACACTAAGATAAGGCAAACCCAAAACACAAGCCTAACACTAATAATAAACCTAACCCAAACACTAATGCTAAATGTAGCAGGAACCCTATCAGTACCCGTAACCCTAACACTAACCTGAAACCTAAACTCAACCCAAACCATAACCGAAAACCTAACCCTAACCTAAACCCTAGCCACAACGCCAACCCAAACACTAACCCTACCCCAAAAGTGAACCCTAACCCTAACCCTAATGCTAACCCTAACCCTAACACTAAACCTAAACGGAACCTGAAACAGAAACTTAACCCTAACCCTCACCTTAACCATAAACCTAAACCGAACTATAACTCTAACCCTAACCTGAACCATAACCCTAACCATAAACTGAACCCTAACCCTAACCCTAACTGGAACCCAAACTCTAACCCTGAACCTAACCCTAACCCTAGCTGAAACCGAACTTGAACCCTAACCAGAACCAGAACCCAAACCCTAAACCTAACCCTATCCCTTACCGTAAACCTAACCCTAAACCGAACCCTAACCCACACAATAACGCTAACCCGAACTCTAACCATAACTCAAACCCTAACTCAACTATATCCCTGACCCTAAAATGAACACTAACCCTAACCCTAACTGTAACCCATACCCTAACCCTAACCCAGACACAAAACCTAACCAGTAGCCTAAACCAACCCTAACCCTAAGCCTAACCCTAACCGGAACCGTAAGCCGAAACCTAACCCAAACCCGAAATCAAACCCTACCACTAAAAATAACCCTAACTCTAACCCTGACACTGACACTGATACTAAACCTAACCCCAACACTAGCCCTAAGTGTAACTCAAACCCTAACCCTAAACCTAAACTGAAATCTAACCCTAAACATAAGCCAGACCCTAACCCGAACCCAAACCCTAACACTAACCCTAACCCTAAACCTAACCCTAACTGTAAACCTAAACCTAACATGAACCCTAACCACAACCCTAACACTAACGCTAACCTTAACCCAAAACTGAACCCTATCCCTAACCAGAACCCTAACCCTAAACTGAACCCTAAACCAAACCCGAAACCAAATCCGAATCCAAAATCTAACCCTAATCCTAAATTTAACCCAAACTTAACCTGAACCCAAACTATAAAACTCACCTTAATTAACCTGAACCACAATCAGTACACTAAACAAAACATAAACCCAACCCGAACTCGAAACCTAAACCTAACGATAACCATAACCTAAACCCTATCCCTCTAAACCTAACCCTAACCATAGCCCCAAACATAACCAAAACACAAATTATCATCCTAACCCTAACCCTAACTCTAACACTAAACCCTAACACTAACCTTAACACTAACCTTAACCAGAACCCAAACACTAAACCAAATCGAGCCCTATCCTAACCGTAACCCTAACCTGAATCCTAATACTCTAACCCTAACACTAACCCTTATCCTTACCATAACACGAACCCTAACACTAATCCTAACCCAAAACCAAAGCCAAACACGAACCCTAACCCTAACTCTAAACCTAACACGATGCCAAATCTTAACACTAAACTTAACCCTAACTGACACCCAAACTATAAAGGTAACCACATTCTAAACCTTAACCGTAAAGCTCAGCTTAACCTGAACCCTCATGCTTACCCTAATCCTAAAGGTGAACACTAAGCCTAACTAGGACATGAAACCCCAACCCTAATCCTAACCCTAAACTTAAAAATAACCATAAAATTAATTCTAACATGAACTTGAAACCTAACCCTAATCTGAACCCTAACTCAAACCCGAACACTAACCCGAATGATAACCTAACTCTAACGCTAACCTGAAGCCTAAACCGCACCATAAAACTAACCATTACCCTAAACCTAACCTGAACTCGAAACCTAACCCTAAACCTAACCCAAAACCTAACCCCATCCTGAACACTAACACTAGCATTAACCCATACACTAACCCTAAACCTAACCTGAGGCCGAACCCTAACTCTAACCCAAAACCTAAACCCATCTTGAACACTAACCCTAACCCATACACTAAACTTAACCCTAACCCTAACCCAACCAGACCCAGAATCTAAGCCTAAGCATAACCTGAAAACTAACCTGAACCTGAACTCTAAACCTAATCTGAAAACTAATCTTAGCCCTAGCCCTAACATGAACCTGAACTCGAAAACTAACACTAACCTTAAACTTAACCTGAACTGTAACACTAACCCTAACCCTACCTGAACCCTAACACTAACCCTAATTGGAACCCAAACTCTAACCTGAACGGGAATCCTAACCCTACTCTAACCCTAACTCTGTAACCATAACCCTAACCCGAACACGAATCCTAACCCTAACTCTAACCCTAAACCTAACCAGATCCAGAACCCTAAAGCAAACCCTAACCCTAAGCCGAACCAGATGCAGAACCCTAAAGATAACCCTAACCCTAACCTGAAATCTAACCCTAAATCATAACCCAACAAGAAACCTGACTCTAAGCCTAACTATAAGCCTAAACTTAACCGTAACCTGAATCCAAACTCTAAGCCTAGCCCTAACCGTAACCTGAACCCCAACCTAGCCCTAACCCAAAACCTAACATGAAACCCAAGACTAACCCTAACCCTAACATGAACCTGAACCCTAATTCTAACCTAAATCCTAACCCTAACCCTAACCCGAACAGTAACCCTAACCCTAACTCTAACATTAAACTGAACCCTAAACATACCCTAACTGGAATACAAATCCTAAGCCGAATCTGAATCCTAGCCCAATCCTAATGGTAAACCTAACTGTAACCTAAACCCTAACACTATAACACTAAGTTTAATGCTAACCTGAACTCAAACCCAAACCCTAATCCTAACACAAATCATAAACAAAACCCAATACTGAAACTTAACCTGAATCTTAACCCTAACACGAACCCAAACCAGAACCTTAACCCTAACCCTAACACTAACGCTAATGCGAACCCTAACCCTAACTCTAACCCAAAACCTAACCATAATCCTAACCCTAAAGACAACCTGAAACCTAACCCTAACCCTAACTCGAAAACGATCTGAACCCAAACCCTAAACCTAACCCAAACCTGACCCAATTCTGAACCTTAAACCTAACACTAACCCTAACCCATACTCAAACCATAACTGTAACTGTAACACAAAACCTAACCCTAACACTAACCCTAACCCGTACTCAAACCATAACTGTAACTGTAACACAAAACCTAACCCTAACCCTAACCCTAGCCCTAACCCGAACCAGACCCCGAACCATAACCCTAAACCTAACAATAAATCTAACCCTAGCCCGAGCCCTAACCCTAACCCAATGAGAACCATGAAACTAAGCCTAACCATGACCCAAACCTAACCCTAACCCTAACCCTAACCTTACCTGAACTCTAACACTAACCCTAACCCTAAACTGAAACTTAACCAAAACCTAACCCTAACCCTATCTCTAACAAACTGAAACCTAACCCTAACCCTAACACAAACACTAAACCTACCATTAATCTGAACCCTATCGCTAATTCTAAACCTAACCCTAACATGAAACCAAACCCTAACCCTAACCAGAACACAAACCTTAATCCAACTCTGAACCCTAACTCAGCTATGCCCCTAACCCTAACCTAAACCCTAACACTCTAACCCTAACCCGAATCCTAATGCAAACCAAAACCCGAAACCTAACCATAACCCTAACCCCAACCCTACCCCTAACCCTAACATTAACCCTATCACAAAATCTAACCCTAACCATAACCCTAATCCTAAGCCTAACCCAACCATAACCCAAACACTAACCCGAAACTTAACTCTAATGCTAACTGTAAACCAAAACATAACACGAACGTGAACCATAACCCTAACACTATCCCAAACCCTACCTCTAACACTAATCTAAATCCTACACTTAACCCTAACCTAAACCCTACCCCTCTAACTCTAACTCTAACCAGAAACCTAACAGTAACATGAAACCTAACACTAACCCCAAACATAACCCTAGGGCTAACTCGATCCCAAACATTAATCCTAACTATAACCCTAACCCGAACCTGAACGATAACGTAAATCATAACTTGAAAACTAACCAAAACCCTACACCTAAACTTAACCCTAACATTAACTCTAACTCTAAAGGCGAACACTAACCTTAACCCGAACCCCAAATCGAACCATAAACCTAACCCTAACCGAACATGAACCTGAACTCTAACCCTAAACCTAACATTAACCTGACCCTAAACCTAAACCTAACCCTAACCCTACGCCTAACCCCAAACTTAACCGTGACCATAACCTGAACCCGAACCCTAATCCTAACCCTAACTCTAACCATAACCTGAACCCTAACACTAACCCTAACAGGAGGCCAACCATAACCCAACACCGAACCCTAGCCCAAACATATCCCTAACTTTAATCCTAACCTAAACACTAAAACTTTAGCCCTAAACCTAACCCTAACGCTAACCGTAACATGAACCCTCACCCTAAACCCTAATCCTAAACTTAACCTGAAACCAAACTCTAAACCTAGCTATAACCATAACTCTATCCTAACAAAAACCAGAAACCTAACCCTAACTCCAACCCTAAACTGAACACTAACCCCAACCCTAACTGGAAGCCAAACCATAACCTGAACCTGAAGCCAAACCCAACCCTATCCCTAACATTAACCCTAAAATAAACCCTAACACTGTAACCCTAAACCTTACCCTAACCCTAACCCTAACCGTAAGCTAAAGCCTAACACTGTAACCCTAACCGTAACCCTAACCCTAATTGTAACATGAACCCTAACCATAACCTTAAAACTAAACCTAATGCTAACTCTACCCGCAACCCTAACCCTAATGCTAACCCTAACCCGAACCCTAACCCTAATCATAAGTGGAAAGCAAATCCTAACCCTAATTCCAAAGTGAATCATAACCCGAACAATAAAACTAACCATTGCCCTAACCCTAGCATGAAAACAAACCCGAACCACAACCCTAAACCTAACCCGAACACGAAACCTAACCCTAACCCAAAACCTAACCCTTTTACCCTAACCCAATGAGAAGCCTAACCCTAACCCTAACCGTAACCCAAAACCTAAACTGAATCCAAACCATAACCCTAAACCGAACACGAACCTGAACCCGAACCCTAACCCAAACCATAACATAAAACCTATAAAACTACCCAAACCAAACCTCAACTGTAACCTGAACCCTAACCCTGACCCTAATCCTAAAACTAAACCTAAACATGAGCCCTAGCCCTAACTCTAATCCTAAATTTACCCTAACCTGAAACCTAAACCTAACCCTAACATGAAACCTAACCCTATCACGTACCCCAAACCTAAACATAACATGAACCCTAATTCTAACTCTAAACCTAAACCGAACCCGAGCCCTAAAACTATCCCAAACCCTAACACTAACCCTAATGCTAACCATAAGAAGAACCCTAACCCTAACCCAAACCCGAACCCTAACCCTAACCTGAACACCAACCCTAACTCTCACACAAACCCAACCCTAACCTGAACTCAAACCCTAACCAAAACCCTAGAACTTTAAAACTAACCCAACCCTAACCCTAACTGTAACCCAGACACTAACCCTGAACCTAACCCTAAAACTAAACCTAAACATGATACATAATCCTAATGCTAAACCTAAACTTACCCTAAGCCGAACTCTAAACCTAACCCAAACCTGAAATCTAACCCTATCACGTAACCTAACCCTAAATATATCTTTAACCCGAAACCTAACCCTAAGCCTAACACTAACACTAACTCTAATCCAAGACCCAAACCAATCTGTACCCGAACCCTAACCCAAACTGTAACTCTAACTCTAAGCCTAACCCAAACCAGAACTCAATCCCTAACTCTAAACCTAATCCTAACCCTAAACCTAACCCTAACCCGAACCTGAACCCGAACTCTAAAACTAACGCTAACCCTAATCCTAACCCGATCCAGAATCGTAACCCTAACATGAACCCAAAGCCTAACCAGAAGCCGAACCCTAATCCTAACCCTAATCCTAACTCAAAGATTAAACCTAACTCAAAAAGGAACCGAAATCCTAACACGAACCTGAAACCCTACCCTAACACTATACCTAACCCTAATGCTAAACTAAATCCTAACACTCTAAACTGAACCCTAACCCTAACCCTAAACTTAACCCGAGCCCTAACCATAAAGGGTAACCCTAACCCTAACACTAACACTAACACGAATCCTGATCCTAAACCTAACCCCAAACATATTCCTAACCCTAACCAGAACCTGAACCCACCCCTTAACCCTAACCTGAATGCTAACCCTAAATGTAACCTGAAATCTAACCCTAAAACTAACAAAAACCATAACCTGAATACTAACACAAACCCTAACACAAGCCCTTATCCTAATCCTAACCCCAATCCCACCCCCAACACTAACCCTAACCCTAACCCGAACCTGAACCCAAACACACACCCTAACCCTAATGCTAATCCTAAATCTAACCCTAACCTGAACCGGAACTCTAACCCTAAACCTAAACCTCACATGAAACCTAACCCTAACCCTAACCATAACCATAAATCGTGCCCGAAACTCAACCTTAATCCTAAACCTAACTGGAACCCAATGCCTAACCCTAACCCTAAACATAAACCTAACACTAACCCAACCAGAACCATGACCCTAAGCCTAACCTTAACTCTAACTGTAACCTGAACCCTAACCTGAATCTGAACCCTAACCATAAAACTAACCCTAACCCTAACATGAACCCTAAACATAAAGCTAACCCAAACACGAACCCGAAAACGAACCTGAATGCTAAGCCTAACTGTAAAACAGACCCTAACCCTAACCCTAACCAGAAAGCAAATGCTAAATCTGATGCTAACCCTAAACCTAACCTGATACTGAATCCTTATTCTAACCAGAAACCAAAGGCTAACCTGAAGCCGAACCCAAATCCAAACCATAACCCAAAGCCTAACCCAAACTCAAACCGGAACCCAAACGCTAACATAAACACGAACCCTACTCGAACGCTAAACCTAGCTTTAACTCTAATCTAAACCCTAACACTCTAACCCAAACCCTAACTCCAATGCTAAAACTAAACCCTAACTCAAACCCTAAAGGGGAACCCTAACTCTAACTGTAACCCGAACCCTAACCCTAACCCTAATGTTAATCATAATCCTAGCCCTAACCCGAACCTGAACCCTAACCCGAATCCAAAGCCTAACCTGAATGCTAACCCTAGGCCTAACCTTAACCTTAACCCTAACAATAACCCTAATCTGAATACTAACATGAACCCTAACACAAGCCTTTGTCCAAACCCTAACCCGAACGACAACCCTAAAACTAACCCTAAAACTAAACCTAACCATAACATGAACCCTGACTTGAATCTAAACCCTAACCCTAACCCTAAACCTAAGACAAACTCTAATCCTAACCCATAAATCGAACCCGAATCCTAACCCTATTCCAAACCTAAGGTGAACCCAAAAGATAACCCTAACCTTAAACATAAAATTACACCTAACCCAAACAGAAAACTGACCCTAAGTCTAACCCTAAACCTAAACCTAAACCTAACCGTAACCAGAACCCTAAGCTGAATCAGAAGCCTAACCCGAACCCGAACCCTAACATGAACCCTAACCCTAAACATAACCCTAAGCCGAACACTAACCCTAACCCTAACGTGAAACCTAACACGAACACTAATGCTAACCCAAACCTGACCCGAAACATAACCCGAACCCGAAACTTAACCATAAAACTAACCCTAATGCGAACCCTAACACAAACCCTGACCATAACCCGAACCCGAACCCTACCCCGAACCCTAACGCTAACCCTAACCTGAACCCTAAACCTTTAACCCTAACCCAACCCTAACCCTAAAGGTAATGTGAACCCTAACCCTGATCCTAATCCTAAAATTAACCCTAAACTCGAACTCTAACCCTAACCTTTCCCTAACCTGAACACTAAACGTAGCCCTAACCCAAACCTGAGACCTATCACATACCGTAACCTTAAACGTAACCGTAACATGAACCCTAACCCTAACCAGAACATGAATCCTTACCTGAACCCAAATGCAAACCATAAAACAAACGCAAATCCTAACCCTATCCCAAAGCCTAAAACTAAGCCGAACACTAACCCTAACCTGAACCCTAACCTGAAAGCTAACACTGTTACCCTAACCCTAACCCAAACTCAAACCCAAACCATAACCCTAAACCGAACCTGATCCTGAACACTAACTCTAAACCTAACCCGAACCCTAACCCAACCCTAACCCAACTGGAACCACGACTCTAAGCCTAAACCGAACCCTAACCCAAACCCGAACCTGAGCCCTAACCCTAAACCCGACCATCACCCGAAACTGAACTCAAAGCAGAAACTGAACATGAACCCTAGCCCTCACCCTAACCCTAACCCAAACCTAACACTAACCCTAACTGTACCCCTAACCCTAACCCTAACGTGAACCCTAACCCAAACCCCAACCTAAACCTTAACTCCCTAACTGTAACCCAACCCTAACTCTAACTATAACCCCAACCCTAACCTGAACCCTAACCCGAACGTGAACACTAACCCTAACCTAAACCCTAACCCTTTAACTGTAACCCAACCCTAATCCTAACTGTAACCCCATCACTAAGCCTAACACTAACCCTAAACCCGAACCCTAACCCTAACCCGAGCTCTAGTAATTATTCACACTCAGATACAAAGGTGGTTCTTGCTGTCAACTTACAAACCAAAAGATGAAATTGTGTTCTCTAGGGTATTTGAGAGTGTTTCTCCAGGAACTCCACGGCCCTATTTCCAAACCTGCTTGGGGATGGTGATCCTTAGTAGGTGGAAGGAAGGAAGATTGGGCGTGAAGTTACCTCCTGGAATGGGTGTTATCCATAGATTAACTGAACTGTTGTAGACATTGCCACACAGATAGAAAGATGTTTCTTAATATCTACTTACAAGCTGGGAAGGAAAGTGCCTTCTCTAACGCATGTGAGTGCGATTCACTCAGAAGGCCCTTCATGGCCCTGTGCAAAACCTCCTTTGAGAAGGCGATCGTTAGGACCTGGAAGGAAGGGAGATTTGTAACAAGGTTATCTGCAGTATTGACTGTTATGCTTTGGTTAGCTCAGCTGTAGTAATGCTTCCCGCTAAGATACAAACATGTTCCTTTCCATCTACTTAGAATCCAGTATCAGAAAGTGTGTTCTCTATGGCTTGTGAGAGACTCTGTCTCAAGGCACTACATGGTCTGGTTTCCAAATCTGCTTTGAGAAGGCAATCCTTAAGAGTTGGAAGGAAGGGAGATTGTGTGTGAATTTAATTCCAGGAATGGATGTTATCCGTAGTTTCACTCAGATACAAAAATGTTTCTTACCAACTACTTACAAGCTGGGAAAAGAAAGGACATTCTCTAAGGCATGTGAGTGAGATTTTCTATCAAGGCCCTCAATGGCCATATGTAATACCTGGTTTAGGAAGGTGATCCTTTGGAGTATGAAGGAAGGGAGATTGGGCACGAAGTTGATTTCAGGAATAGGTATTATACATAGTTTAATTCAGCTGTACAAATGATTGCTACTCAGATAAAAACATGTTTCTAATCATCTACTTAAAACCCGGTATAAGAGAGTGTGTTCTCTAAGTCATTCAAGAGTGGTCTTGTCTCAATGTCCTGCATGGTCTTCTTTTGAAACCTGCCTTAGGAAGACTATCTTTAGGATCTAAAATGAAGGGAGAATGGGAACAAAGTTATTTCTAGGAATTGGTCTTCTGCTTAGTTTAGCTCTGCTGTAGTGATGCTTACCAATCAGAAACAAACATGTTCTTAACCATCTACTTAGAATCCAGTATCTGAAAGTGCATTCTCTAGGCTTTTGAGTGAGATTCTGTCTCAAGGCACTACAAGGTCCTGTTTCCAAACATGCTTAGGGAAGGTGATCCTTAGGAGTTGGAAAGACGGGAGATTGGGCATGAAGATACTTCCAGGAATGAGTGTTACCCATAGTTTAACTCAGCTGTAGTAGTGATTGCCACTCAAATACAAATATGTTTCTTACTGTCTACCCTCAAGCCAGGATAAGAGTGTGCCTTCTGTGAGCATGTGAGCAAGATTCTCTCTCAAGGCCCTACATGGAATGCAGCATAACCTTCTTTGGGAAATCAAACCATAGGAGCTGGAAGGAAGGCTGATTGAGCATGAAGTTACTTCCAGGAATCGGTGTTAATCCATTGTTGAACTCAGCTGTAGTACTGATTGCCACACAGATAGAGAGATGTTTCTTACAATCTACTTACAAGCCGCGATAAGAAACAGCCCTCTCTGAGATTGGATTGGTGGTTACCAGAGGGGAAGGGGGGAGGGAGGAGGGCAAAAGGGATAATTCAGCACAGGTGTGTGGTGATGGGTTGTAATTAGTATTTGGGTGGTGAACATGATATAATCTATTCAGAAATAGAAGTATAATAATGTACACCTGAAATTTATACAATGTTATAAACCAAGGTTACTGCAATAAACAAAAAATTAAAAAAAAAAAAAAAAGAAACTGCCCTCTCTAAGGCATGTTAGTGAGATTCCCTCAAGGCACTAGATGGCCCTTAACAAAACATGCTTTGGGAATGTGGTCCTTAAGAGCTTGAAGGAAGGGAGTTTGGGCCCAAAGATATCTCCAGCAATGGGTGTAATACTTAGTTTAACTCAGCTGTGGTAATGATTGCCACTGAGAAACAAAAATGTTTCTAACCATCTACTTACAACTCTGGATATGAAAGTGCATTCTCTGAGGTATTTGAGAGTGGGCCTGTCTCAAGGCCCTACACGAACCTGCTTCCAAACCTGCTTAAGGAATGCTATACTTAGGAGCTGAAACGAAGGGAGATTGGGCTCAAAGTTATTTCCAGGAAAGGGTGTTATATTTAGTTTAGCTCAGCTTTAGTAATGCTTACACATCAGATACAAACATTATCCCTATGCAAAAGCTGGTTTCGAAAGACGATCCTTAGGAGTTGGAAGGAAGGGAGAGTGGGCATGAAGTTACTTCCAGGAATGGGTCTTATACATATTTCATTCAGCTGTAGTAGTGATTCACACTCAGATACAAAGAAGTTTCTAACCATCTACTTACAGGACGGGATAAGAAAGTGCCTTTTCTAAGGCATGTGAATGAGATTATCTCTCAAGGCCCTTCATGTGCCTGTGTAAACCTGCTTTGGCAAGGCGATCCTTATGTGCTGGAAGTAAGGGAGCTCTGGCATGAAGTTATTTCCAGGAATGGGTGTTATACATAGTTTAACTTAGCTGTAGTAGTGATTGCCACTCAGAGAGAAAGATGTTTCTTTCCATCTACTTACACGCCTGGATAAGAAAGTGCCTTCTCTAAGGCATGTGAGTGAAATTCTCTCTCAAGTCCCTACATGGCCCTGTACAAAACGTGGTTTTGGAAGGCGATATTCAGGAGTTGGAAGAATGGGAGTTTGGGCACCAAGTTGTTTCCAGGAATGTGTCTTATACATAGTTTAACTCAGCTGTTACAATGATTGCCACTCAAAAAGAAAGGTGTTTCTAACCATCTACTTACTAGTCAGAAGAAAGTGCCTTCTCTAAGGCATGTTAGTGAGATTCTTTCCCAAGTATATACACAGTCCTGTTTCCAAACCTGCTTTGGGAAGACAATCCCTAGGAGATGTATGTAAGGTATATGGGACATGAAGTTACTTCTAGCAATGGGTGTTACACATATTTCAACTCAGCTCTAGTAGTGATTGCCTATGATATAGGAAGATATTTCTTACCTTCTACTTACAAGACGGGATAAAAAAATCCCCTCTCTAAGACATGAAGCTGAGATTCTCTCAAGGCCCTTCATCACTCTTTCTAAAACCTGCTTTGGAAAGGCGATCCTTTGGAGCTGGAAGGAAAGAAGATTAGGAGCAAAGTTGTTTCTGAGAATGGGTCTTATACACAGTTTAACTCAGATGTAGTATTGATTGCCACTCAGATAGATAGATGATTCTTACCATCTACTCACAACCCTGGATAAGAAAGGGCCTTCTCTAAGGCATGTGGGTGAGATACTCTCTCAAGACCCTACATGGCCTTGTACAAAATATACTTTGGGAAACTGATCCTTAGGTTCTGTAAGGTA
>CM053558.1:61502341-61528225 GCA_028646465.1 Rhinoceros unicornis | reverse complement strand
GGGTTAGGGTTCTCGTTAGGGTTAAGGTTCGGGTTAGATTTTGGGTTAGTGTTCAGTTTTGGGTTAGGGTTGTGGTTAGAATTCAGGTTAGGATTTGGGTTACGGTTAAGGTTAGCGTTTGGTTTAGGTTTCGGGTTTGTGTTAGTGTTTGGGTTCATGTTACGTTTAGGATTAGGGTTAGGTTTAGGGTTAGTGTTAGTTTTAGTGTTTGGTTTCGGGTTAGGGTTTATGTTAGGGTTTGTGTTAAGGTTAGGATTAGTGTTCTGGTTACATTTAGTGTTAGGGTTACGGTTAGGTTTAAGGTCAGGATCAGGGTTAAGTTTATTGTTAGTGTCATGGTTAGGGGTTAGGGTTAGGTGTATGGTTAGGGCTCGGGTTTGTGTTAGGTTTGTTGTTAGGGTTCGGGTTCGGTTTAGGGTTAGCATTAGGGTTCAGGTTAGCGTTGGTTTAGGGTTCTGGTTAGGGTTAATGTTAAGGTTCTGATTCTGGTTAGGTTTAGAGTTGGGCTCACGTTGGGGTTAGGGTTAGGCTAGGGTTGGTGTTAGGGCTATAGTTAGGGTTATGGTTCTTGTTAGAATTTGGTTTCGTGTTAGGGTTATCATTAGGGTTAGGGTTTGGTTTAGTGTAATGGTTAGGGGTCAGGTTAGGGTTAGGGATAGGATTATGTATCTGGTTCATGTTAAGGTTAGAGTTGTGTTCCTGTTATGTTTACGCTTAGGTTTCGGCTTAGGGTTAGGCTTCCATTTTCGGTTACGGTTAGTGTTAGTGTTAGAGTTCAGTTTAGGCTTCAGGTTAGGGTTAGCTTTAGGGTTAGGGTTCAGCTTATTGTTGGGTTAGTGTTTGGATTATGGTTAGGGTGAGGGTTAGGGTCAGTATTCCGGTTAGGGTTAGGGTTTGTCTTCTGTTTAGGCTTATGATTTGGGTTAGTGTAACGTTTAGGGTTATGTTTATGTTTAGTGTTAGGGTTACGGTTAGGGTTATGGTTACTGTTAGTGTTTGGGTGAAGGTTAGTGTTGGGTTTTGGGTTAATGTTCCTGTTAGGGTTAGTGTTTGGGTTAGACTTCGTTATAGGGTTACTCTTCGGGTTAAGGTTAGGGTTAGAGTTAGGGTTAGGCTTAGGTATAGGGTTAGGGTTAGGTTTAGGGTTATTGTTATGGTTTTGCTTCAGGTTGGGCTGGGGTTAGTGTTCATGTTAAGCTTAGTGTCTGGGTTACAGTTAGGATTAGGGTTCAGGTTAGGGTTGAGGTTAGCATTAGGTTTAGTCCTAGAGTTTAGTATTATAGTTACAGTTAGAGTTAGGGTTCAAGTTACGGTTAGATTTAAGGTTAGGGTTGTGGTTAGAGGGCTAGGATTTATGTTAGGGTTAGGGTTAGGATTCGGGTTCGGGTTAGGTTTATGGTTCGTGTTAGTGTTAGGGTTAGGTTTAGGGTTAGGGTTATTGTTGTGGTTCGAGTTTGGGTTCCAGTTATGGTTACTGTTACGGTCAGTATTAGAGTTAGGTTTAGGGTTCGGGTTAAGGTTAGTGTTCGGGTTAATGTTAGGGTTAACATTAGGTTTATGGTTATGCAACGGGTTTGGTTTAGGGTAAGGGTGAATGTTAGTGTTAAGTTTCAGTTTCGGGTTCATGTTCGGCTTAAGGTTATATTTAGGTTTAGTTTTAGTGTTAGTGTTTGGGTTAGGGTTAGGTTTCTAGTTACTTTTATCCTTTAGGTTAGGATTAGGATAGGATTATGGTTAGGTGTAGTGTTAGGCTTCAGGTTAGTGTTTGCGGTAGGCTTCAGGTTAGGTGTAGGGTTAGGGTTAGAGTTACTGTCATAGTTAGGCTTGAGTAATGGTTAGTGCTAGGTTTAATGTTAAGTTTAGGTTTGGGGATAGGCTTAGGGTTAGGAGTAGGCTTCGGATTTGGGTTAGGGATCAGTTTAGGGTTCGGATTAGGGTTAGGGTTAGTGTTAGGTTTCGGGTTCAGGTTCGGGTTAGTGTTGGGGTTAGCATTAGGTTTATTGTTATTGTTATGGTTAGGGTTAGGATTAACTTTAGGGTTATGGTTAATGTTTGTGTTAGGCTTAGGGTTAGGTTTAGGCTTTAGGCGAGGGTTATGGTTCGGCTTAGTGTTGGGCTTAGGGCTCAGATTAGGCTTAGGGTTCAAGTTGGAGTTAGGGTTAGGGATTGGGTTCAGTTTAGGTTTTGGGTTAGGGTTAGGCTTAAGGTTTAGTGTTACAGATAGGGTCCTGGTTAGGGTTAGGTGTAGGGTTTTGCTTAGGTATTAGTGTTAGGGTTAAGTTTAGTGCTAGAGTTATGGTTAAGGTTGGGGTTACAGATATGGTTAGGGTTAGGTTTACGGTTAGAGGAATCGGGTTTAGGTTAAGCTTATGTTTAGGTTTATGGTTAGGGTTCAGGTTCGGGTTAGAGTTCGTGTTCAGATTATCATACGTGTTGTGGTTCGGGTAAGGTTGGGGTTAGAGTTAGGGTTAGGGGTCAGGTTAGGGTTAGGTTTGGGGTTCGAGTTTGGTTTTGGCTTCATGTTAGCATTAAGGTTAGGATTAGGTTTAGGGTTGGGGTTAGGATGAGGATTCTGGTTAGGGTTAGGTTTCAGTTTTGGGTTGGTGTTAGTGTTAGGGTTAGGGTTAGGCTTCAGGTTAGGGTTAGGGTTAGGGTCAGAGTTATGGTTTGGGTTCGTGTTATGGTTAGGATAGGTGTTAGTTTTAGGGTTCATTTTACGTTTAGGATTAGGGTTCAGTTTAGAGCTGGTGATAGTATTAGGGTTAGTGTTAGAGTTTTGGTTCGTGTTTGGGTTAGGGTTCTGGTTTGGGTTCAGCTTTGTGATCGTGTTAGTGTCAGGATTAGGGTTCGAATTAGGTTTAGAGTTCAGGTTAGGGTTAGGGTTAGTGTTCAGGTTAGGGTTAGGGTTAGTGTTCAGGTTAGGCGTAGGGTTAGGCTTCGTGTTAGAGTTAGAGTTAGGATTATGGTTGGAGTTAGTGCTATGTATCCGGTTAGGGTTCAGGTTAGGTTTAAGTTTCGTGTTAGGGTTAGCGTTGAGCTTATCATTAGGGTTAAGTTTCAGGTTCGTATTAGCGTTAGGGTTAGCCTTTAGCGTTAGTGTTTGGGTTAGGGATAGAGTCAGGGTTAGGGTTCACGTTCAGGTTGGGGTTAGGGTTGGGTTAGTGTTGAGGTCGAGTTAGGGTTAGGGATCAAGTTAGGGTTTGGGTTAGCGTTAGAGATAGGGATAAGTTAGCCTTTAGGTTTAGGGATAGGGTTAGGGCTAGGGGTCGTCTTAGGGTAAGGTTTAGGCTTAGAGTTCGTGTTAGGGTTAGTGTTGGGGTTCAGATAAGGGTTAGGTTTAGGCTCTGGGTTTGAATTTGGGTTAGGTTTTGGTTTAGGGTTATGTTTTGAGTTAGAGTAAGAGTTAGGTTTCTGGTTAGGGTTAGGGGTTGTGTTAGGGTTAGGGTTAGGGTTCTGGTTCATTTTGGGCTAGGGTTAGGCTTAGCCTTTAGGTTTAGCATTATTGTTTGAGTTAGGGTTTGTGTTCGGGTTAGGGTTAGGTTTCAAGTTAGGATTAGGTTTCGATTTGTGGTTAGGGTTAGGGTTAAGGTTTGGTTTAGAGTTATGGTTAGGGTTACGGTTCTGGTTCTTGTTTGAGTTTGAGTTAGGTTTAATTGTTAGGGTTATAGTTAAGATTCGAGTTAGGGTTAGGTTTCGGGTTAGGGTTAGGGTTTGGTTCTGTTTTAGGGTTAACATTAGAGTTAGGGTATGGGTTAGGGTTCGGGTTAGCTTTGGGTTAATATCTGATTAAGGTTAGCTTTAGGGTTAGGGTTAGGATTTGGGTCCTGGTTAGGATTCGTGTTACAATTAGGGTTGGCAGTGGTGTTAGGGTTAGGGTTAAGGTTATAGTTAGGGTTAGGGTTAGGGAGAGGATTTGGTTTTGGGTTAGGGTTTGGGTAAGAGTTATTGTTCCGTTTAGGTTAGTGTTACTGTAAGGGTGAGTGTAAGTATTCAGTTTACGGTTCCGTTTAAGGATAAGTTTACAGTTAGGGTTCTGGTTAGGGTAAGGTTTAGGGTTCTGGTTACTGTTCAGTTTAGTGTTAGGCTTAGCATTCGGCTTAAGGTTAGGGTTCGGGTTAGGTTTGGGTTTTGGGTAAGGTTAGGGTTAGAGTTAGGCTTTGGTTTAGGGTTAGCATTAGGGTTAGGGTTCGTGTTAGTGTTCGGGTTCTGGTCAGGATTCTGTTTCAGGTTAGTGTTTGTGGTAGGGTTTGCATTAGGGTTAGTGTTAGCGTTAGGTTTCTGGTTCGGGTCATTGTTAGGTTAAGGATTCTGGTTAGGTTTATGGTTACGGTTTGCGCTCCGCTATGATTAGGGTTTGTGTTCGGGTTAGGGTTAGGTTTCCGGTTAGGGTTAGGGTTAGCGTTAGTGTTCAGGTTGGGGTTTGGGTTAGGGTTCGTTTTAGGCTCAGGGTTATGACTGAGTTAGTTTTAGCTTTACTCTTAGGGTTCGGTTTAGGGATACGGTTAGAGTTTGTGTTAGGTTTATCGTTAGGTTTATGGTTAGGTTTACTTTTAGGGTTAGGGTTCAGGTTCAGCTACGGCTAGGGATTGGGATTGGGTTAGAGGGTTAGGTTTTAGGTTCAGCTTCGTGTTCCGTTAGGGTTAGGATTCGAGTTCTGGTTAGCGTTCAGGTACTGGTTAGGGTTAGGATTATTTTCAGATTCGGGTTAGAGTTAGGGTTAGGGTTAATGTTCTGGTTACGTTTAGGGTTAGAGTTACATTTAGGTGTAGATTTAGGGTTACGGTTCGGGTTCAGTTTAGGGTTCTTGTTAGGTTAAGGGTTAGTTTTAGGGCTTGGGTTCAGATTAGGGTTAGTGTTAGGGTTTGGGTTCCGGTTAGGATTCAAGTTAGGTTTGGGTTAATGTTCTGGTTAGGGTTAGGGTTTGGGTTTGGCTTAGGGTTAGGGGTAGGGTTAGGGTTAGGGTTTGGGTTTGGGTTACGCTTTGGGTTAGGGTTAGGGTTTAGGGTTAGGTTTAGAGCCAGGGTTCCGCTTAGGGTTAGGATTAGACATAGTATTGGGTTAGGGTTAGAGCTAGGGGTAGGTATGGTATTAGGATTAGGGCTAGGGATAGGGCTAGGTCTATTTTTTAGGTGTGGGGCTTGTTTCGCTTTAGTTCTAGGCAATGTGTAATGATAGGGTTACGGTTAAGGTTAGGGTTATGTTTCGGGTCGGGATTATAGTTGAGTTAGGTTTATGTTTACTGTTAGGGTTCACGTTAGGGTTAGGGTTAGTCTTCGGGTTCAAGTTCGGGTTAGGATTAGGGTTAGCTTTAGGTTTAGGGTTCAGGTTCGGGTACGGTTAAGGATACGGTTAGGCTTAGAGTGTTAGGTTTTGGGTTCTGCTCAGGTTACCATTATGTTTAGGATTCTCGTTTGGGTTAGGTGTCAGGTTCGGGTTAGTGTGAGGGTTATGGTCGGGATTGGGATAGGGTTCTCTTTAGCATTATGGTTCGTGTTGGTCTTGTGGATAGGGTTAGGTTTAGGGTTAGTGTTTGGGATCAGGTTGGTGTTATGATTAGTGGTCAGGTTAGGGTTGGGGTTAGGTTTTGGGTTCGGTTTAGGTTAGGGTTTGTTTTAGGTTTAGGGTTATGTTTAGGGTTAGGCTTAGGTTATGATTATGGTTCGTGTTATGGTTAGGGTTCGTGCTAGTGTTATGGTTAGGGTTTTGTTTCAGGTGTGGTTTTGAGTTCGCGTTATGGTTAGGGTTCAGTTATGGTTATGTTTAGTGTTAGGGTTAGCTTTAGGGTTAGTGTTAGGGTTATGATTAGGGCTAAGGTTAGGGGTCAGGTTCGGGTATGTGTTAGTCTTAGTGTTAGGGTTAGGGTTAGGTTTATTTTTTGGGTTTTGGTTACGGTTCTGGTTCGTGTTAGGGTTCAGTTTAGGGCTATGGTTGAGTTTCATGTTAGGGTTTGGTTATTGGTGAGGGTTAGTGATAGGCTTAGTGTTATGTTTAGGGTTCTGGTTAGGGTTGTGGTTAGGGTTCGGGTTACGGTTCCTGTACATGTTTGGGTTAGGTTTAGTGTTAGTGTTCTTGTTAGGGTTAGGCTTTGGTTAAGGTTAGGGCTAGGGTTAGTGTTTGGTTACGTTTAGGTTTTTTGTTAGGGTTAGGCTTAGGCTAAGGGTTCAGGTTATGTTTAGGGTTCAGGTTAGGGTTAGTGTTCAGGTTAGGGTTAAGGTTAGGGTTCGGGTTAAGGTTAGGGTTAGGTTTCAGGTTAGAGTCCAGTTACAGTTAAGATTAGGGTTATGTTTAGTGTTAGGGTTATGGTTGAGTTCAGGTTAGGTTTACGGTTAGTGTTCAGATTAAGGTTAGAGTTTGGTTTCGGCTTATAGTTAGTGTTAGTTTTAGTGTTAGGATAGGGTTTAGGTTTAGGGTTTGGTTTAAGGTTAAAGTTCGAGTTAGAATTAGGGTTAGGTTTTCAATTAGGGTCAAGTTTCGGGTTTGGGTTAGGGTTAGCGTTAGGGTTGGGGTACGGTTTACAGTTCAGGTTAGGTTTGGGTTAATGTTCTGGTTAGAGTTAGGGTTAGGATTTGGGTTTGAGCTCCTGTTAAGTTTAGGGTTAGGGTTAGTTTTAGGTTTAGTGTTATGGTTAAGGATAGCATTCTGGTTAGTGTTAGGTTTCATTTTAGCGTTAAGGTTAGGGTTATGTTTAGGATTTGGGTTTGGGTTACGGTTAGGCTTCTGGTTAGGCTTAGGGTTAGGGTTAGTGTTCGCTTTAGTGTTAAGGTTAGTGTTTGGGTTTGGGTTACAGTCTAGTTAGGGTTGGGGTTAGGTTTTGCATTTGGTTTAGGTTAGGATTCTCTTTAGGTTTAGGGTTAGGGTTAGGGTTAATGTTAGCATTAGGGTATGGTTAGGGTTTGGGTTAGGGTCCGGGTTAGGTTTTGAGTTATCGTTAGGGTTAGGTTTTTGGTTTGGTTTAGTGGTAGGGTTCGAGCTATGGTTAGGGCTCGGTTGGGGTTATGCTTAGGGTCCGGGTTATGGTAAGGGTTAGTGTTAGGCTTATGATTAGGGCTAGGTTTAGGGTTCAGGTTCGTGTCGGTGTTAGAGTTCGGGTTAGGGTTATTGTTCAGGTTTGGGTTACGGTTCGGTTTAGGGTTAGGCTTCAGCTTCGGGTTAGGGTTTGGGTATGTGTTAGTGTATGGTTCCACTTAGGTTGCATGTTCAGCTTATGGTTACTGTTCGTGTTATACTTAGGGTTATCGTTAGAGTTGAGGTTAGGGTTTGGGTTAGGGTTCATTTTCGTGTTTGGGTTAGGGTGGATGTTAGAGTTTGGGTTGGGTTAGGGTTTGGTTAGGGTTACAGTTCTGGTTACATTTAGGGTTAGGGTTAGCTTTAGGGTTCGGGTTCGAGTTAGGGTTAGTGTTCTGATTAGGGTTAGGGTTAGGGCTAGGGTTTGGGTGAAGCTTAGTTTTAGGTTTCAGGTTAATATTAGGGTTAGAGTTTGGATTACGATTAGAGTTAGGGTTAGAGTTAGGTTTAGGGTCAGCGTTATGGTTGAGTTAGGTTTAGGTTTACAGTTATTGTTCGGGTTAGAGTTAGGGTTAGCGTTTGGGTTATGGTTAGTGTTAAAGTTATGGTTAGGGTAAGAGTTAGTTTTAACATTCCGGTTTGGGTAGGGTTAGGAATGGGGTTAGGGTTAGACTGTTAGATTTTTTGGTTTAGGTTCAGGTTAGTGTTAGGATTAGGGTCGTGTGTGGGTTAGGATTAGGTATAGGGTTAACCTTCGGGGTAGAGTTAGCATTAGAGTTAGGGTTCTGGTTCTGGTTCAGGTTAGGGTTCTAGTTAGGTTTAGAGTTATGATTCACATTAGACTTATTGTTAGGGTTTGTGTTAGAGTTAGCATTAGGGTTCAGGTACGGGATAGGGTTTGGGTTAAGTTTGGGTTAATGTTCTGGTTAGGGTTAGGGTTAATGTTTGTGTAAGCATTTGGGTTCAGGTTAGGGTTAAGGTTAGGTTTAGAGTTATTGTTAGGCTTCGGGTTAGGATTAGGGTTAGGGTTAGTGTTAGGGTTTGGGTTACAGTTAGTGTTCGGGTAAGTGTTAGTTATAGGGTTAGTGTTTTGGTTATGATTATGGTTCCAGTTAGGGTTAGGTTTAGGATTAGTGGTAGGGTAAGTGGTCGGGTTATTGTTAGAGTTAGGGATAAGGTTACAGTTAGGGTTAGATTTAGTGTTAGTGTTTGGGATAGGGTTCGGTTTAGGGTTAGGGTTCGTCTCAGTGTTTGGGTTAGGGTCAGTTTTAGGGTTAGGTTTAGGGTTCATGTTAGGGTTACGACTAGGGTTCAGGTTAATGTTAGGGCTCGGGTTAGTGTTAGGGTAAGTGTTAGGGTGAGGATTAGCCTTAGGTTTTGGGTTAGTTTTAGGGTTAGGTTTAAGCTTAGGGTTAGTTTTAGGTTTAGTGGTAGACTTTAAGGTAGGGTTAAGGCAAGTGTTAGGCTCAGGGTTAGTGTTTGGGTTAGGTTTAGGGTTGAGTTTAGGTTTAGGGTTAGGTTTAGTGTTCTGGTTAGGGTTAGGTTTCAGGTTAGGATTAAGTTTAGTGTTAGTGTTTGGGTTTGGGTTAGTGTTTAGGATTAGGGTTAGAGTTAGGGTTCTGGTTAGGTTTAGCATTAGGGTTAGTTTTGGGTTAGAGTTAGAGCTAAGGATAGGTCTGGGATTAGGATTAGGGCTAGGGCTAGGTCTATTTCCAGTTGTGGGGCTTTTTTAGGTTTAATTATAGGGCAATGATTAGGGGTAGGGTTAGATTTAGGGTTAGAGTTAGGACTAAGGCTAATGCTAGGTTTAGTGTTAGTGCTGGAGTAGGAGTGCATTAGAGTGAGGGTTAGGGTTAGGTTGGGTTTTTTAGGGTTAGGTTTAGGTTCTGGGTCAGGGTTATGGTGAGTTGTTGGGTTACTGTTAGTGTTAACTTTAGGTTTCATCTTCGGATTAGCGTTAGGGTTAAGATTCGGATTCGGGTTAGTATTCGGGTTCGGGTTAGTATTCAGATTCGCGTTAGGGTTAGGGTTATGGTCGGCTTCGGGTTATGGTTAAGATTAGGTTTAATGTTGAATTTAGGTTTAGCATTAGAGTTCGTGTTAGGGTTAGGGTTCCAGTTAGAGTAAGGATTAAGTTATGGGTTAGGTGTAGGGTTTGGGTTCGGCTTAGGGTTAGTGGTAGGTTTCGGGTTCTGGCTAGATTTGGGTTAATGTTCTGGATAGGGGTAGGTTTAGGCTTAGGGTTAGTTTTAGGTTTTGGTTTCTGGTTAGTGTTATGGTTACAATTAGGGTTAGGGGTATTGTTAGGGTTCCGTTTTGTATTAGAGTTAGTGTTAGTGTTAGGTTTAGGCTTAGGCTTAAGATTAGGGTAGGTGTTAGGTTTAAGGTTCAGATTAGGGTTTGGGTTAGTGTTATGTTTCAGGATACGGTTAAGTTTAGTGTTTGGGTTCAGGATAGTGTTAGGGTACAGGTTTGAGTTAGGGTTAGCATTGGGATTTAAGGTTACGGTTAGTGTTAAGGTTAGGTTTAGGGTTTGGGTTAGTGTTCGGTTTAGGGTTCGGCTTAGGGTTAGGTTCAGGGTTTGGGTTATGTTTACATTTTAGGTAAGTTTACATTTAGGGTTAGGGTTATGCTTTGGTTTAGGTTTAGCATTATGGGTAGGGCTTGGGCTAGGGTTCAGGTTCTTGTTAGGGTTATGTTTTGGGTTATTGTTTGTGGTAGGGTTCACGTTAGGGTTAGCCTTATGGTTAGGTTTCGGGTTCGGATCTATTTTAAGAGTAGGCTTTGGGTTAGGTTTAGGGTTAGGGTTCGGGTTTGGGTTACAGTTAGGGTTTGGGTTAGGCTTAGGTTTTGGTTTATGGTTAGTGCTAGTGTTTGGGTAATGGTTAGGGTTAGGTTTAAGGTTAGGGTTTAGTGTAGGTTTAGGGTTAGTGTTAGCGCTAGAGTTCATGTTAGGTTTAGGGTTCAGTTTAGGGGTAGGGTTAGTGTTGGTGTTCGGATTAGGGTTAGGGTTCGGGTTAGGATTAGGTTGAAGGTTAGGGTTTGCAGTAGGTCTAGGGTTCACGTTAGGTCTAGGGTTCTGGTTCGGGTTTAGGGTTAGGGTTACTGTTAGGGTTCCAATTAGGGTTAGGATTAGGGTTAGTATTTGTTTAGGGTTAGAGCTAGAGATAGGTATGTGATTAGGATTAGGGCTAGGCTAGGACTATTTTCAGTTGTGGGAATTGTTTACATTTAGTTCCAGCTCAAGGTTTAGGGGTAGAGTTACAGTTACTGTTAGGGTTAGTTCTAGGGCTAGTTCTAGCATTAGGGTTAATGCTAAGTCTAGGATTAGTATTAGGGTTATGGTTAGGGTTAGGGTTGGATTTTTGTTAGGGTTAAGGTAATGTTTATGGTTAGTGTCAGCGTTGGATTATGGTTAGGGTTAAGTTTAGGGGTTGAGGTATGGATTTGGGTTAATGTTAGGTTTAGGGTTAGGTGTAGGGTTAAGAAAAGGTTTAGGGTCAGTGTTAGGGCTATCGTTAGGTTTAGGGCTAGGGTTAGGTTTAAGGTTAAGGGTGGTTAGGTTATTATTAGTGTGATTGTTAAGGCTAGGATTAGTGTTAGAGTGATGGTTTTGCAAAGTCAGGGTTAGGAATATGTTTAGGGCTAAGTTTAGGTTTAGTGTTAACAATAGGGTTAGTGCTGTGTCAGGATTAGTTCTAGGGCTGGTGCTGGTTTTAGAGTTAGCACTATGGCTAGGATTAATGTTAGGATTATGTTTTTGTTAAGGTTATTGGTAGAGGTATGCATAAGAGTAGGGCTAGGGATAGATTTAGAGTTATAATTAGGGTCAAGGTTAAGCTTAGGGTTAGGGTGAGGATTAGGGTTATGGCTGAGATTAAGGTTAGTGTTAGGGCTATGGCTAGGGTTAAGAGTAGGTCTAGGTCTCGGATTAGTCTTAGGACAAGTTTTAGGGTTGGGTGAGGGTTAGGGTTAGACTTTGGGCAGGAGTAAGGTTAGGGTTAACGTTGGGTTAAGTGTAGGTTTAGGGTAAGGGGTAGGGGTAGAGTTATGGTTATTGTTAGCTTGATGTTTGGGGCTAGTGTCAGGGCTACGGCGAGGGTTAGCGTAAGGGTTAGAATTATTTGGGTAGCTAGGTTTCGTGATAGGTTTAGAGTTAGGGTTAGGGTTAGGGTTAGGGCCATTGCAAGGTTTAGTGCTAAGTTTAGGGTTAGATCTAGGGTTTGGTCATGGGTTAGGGTTTGGCCTAGTGCCAGGGTTAGGGTCAGGTCTGGTAATGGGTTAGGGTTAGGTCCAGGGCAATGAGTAGGCTTAGGGTTATGATTAGAGTTCGGTTTAGTGTTGGTTAGGGCTATGGTTGGTTTTAGGGTTAGTGTTAGGATTGAGATTAGGGCCATTGCTAGGGTTTTGGCTAAGGTTAGAGTTAGGTCTATGGCTTGGTCAAGTGTTAGGGTTTGGGTTAGGGCTAGGGTTAGGGTCAGGTCTAGGACTATGTGAGTGTTAATGTTAGGTTTATGGTTAGGCTTAGGGTGAGGGTTACTGTTGGGGCTAGGATTAGTGTTGCTTAGGGCTAGAGTTAGGGTTAGTATTAGGGTTAGTGTTAGGTCTAGGGCTGGGTTATGATTAGGGCTAGGGCTAGGATTAGTGTTATGGTTAGGCTTAGGGTTAAGGGCGGGGGTATGAGTTTGGGTTAGGCATAAGTTTAGTGGTAGTGGTAGGGTGAGGGATAGGGTTAGTGTTTGAGTTAGGACTGGGTTAGGGCTACAGCTAGGACTAGGGTTAGTGGTAGGGTTGGATTATGTGTAGGGTTAGGGTGATGGTTAGTGGTGTGGGTAGTTTTAGGGTTAGTCTTGTAAGAGTTATCATTAGGGCTGTGCTTAAGGCTAGCTTTAGTGCTACATTTAGAGTTAAGTTTCTTTATGGTTTAGGACTAGGATTAGTTTCAGGTGTAGGGCTGGGGCTGGTTTTAGGGTTATGGCTAGGGGTAGGATTAAGGTTTGTTATCGGCTTAAGGTTAGGGCTAAAGTTGTGTTAGGGTTAGTGTTACAAACCCTAACATTAACCCAGAATTAATGCTAACATTAATCCAAACGTGAAGCCTAATTCTCACCCCAGCCCTAGCCCCAACCCTAACCATAACTCTAGACCTAACCTTATCCCTAACCCTAACGCTAACACTAACCCTTACACTAAACCTAGACTTTCCCCTACCCTAACCCTATGCCTTGCACTAACCCTAAACTTTACCCTTACCATAACCCAACCCCAACCCAAACACTAACACTAACCTTAACAATAATCCAAGCCCTAGCACTAAGCCTAAGCCTAGCCTTGTCCCTAACACTAACCCTTTCAAAAGCCATACACCTAACCCTAGCATTAGTCCTAGCACTAACCCTAACCCTAACCGCAACCCTACCCCTAAACCTTGCCCTAGAACTAGCTCTAACCCAGCCCTACACCTGAAACTAATCCTAGCCATAGCCCTAACCCTAAAACCTAGACCTATCACTAGCCGTAACCGTAACTCTATCCCTAAAACTAGCCCTGGCCCAAACCGTAACACTAACACTAAACCTATCCCTAACTCTAGCACAAACACTAAGACTAAACCTAAGCCTACCTCTAACCCTAAAACTAACCCTAACCCTAACACTAATCCAACCCTAGACCTAACCCTAATGGTAACCCAAACCCTATCCTTATCCCTAACATTAAACCTAAGACTCACGCAAACCTAACCCCAACCCTACCCCTCCCCCAACCATAAAATTAACTCTAACCCTAACCCTATCCTTAACCCTAACACTAATCGCAGCCCTAACCCAACACCTACCTCAACCCTAACACCAACTCTAAACCAAGCCGAAGCCTAACCATACACATACCCTTAAAATTAAACATAAGCAGAACCCTAACTCTGGCAAAAAACTAATATTAACCATAACCCTAACCATAACACTAAAACGAGATATCCTACACCATTAACGTTACCTCTAAATTTAAACCTAAACCTAACCCTAACTGTGCCCTTACCCCACCTCTACACTTAACCCAAACACTGAGCCCAACCCTAAACCTAATCCTATCCTAATCCTAGCACTAGCCTTAACCTAACACTAGCCATAGACCTAACCCTAGCCCTAACCCTAATTCTATCTCTAGCCCTAGCCCTAACCTTAAACCTAAACTTAACCCTAACCCTAGCCCTACTATAACCCAAACCCTTAACCTAGACCTAAGCCAACCCCTACGACTACCCCAGAACCTAATTATAACCCTAAACATAACCCTAACACTAACCCTTACAATAACCCAACCCTAACCGTAAGCCTAAGATTAAACCTAATCCTAGACCTAGTCCTAACACAAACACTTGCCCTAGTGCGAATACTAACCCTAAAACTATCCCTAACCTTAAGCCAAGCCCCACCCTAAGCATAATGGTAACCCTAAACCTAAACCTACCGCTAAACCTAACTCTAACCCTAACACCAACCTTAGCCCTAACCCTATTGCTAAGTCTAGTGTTCTAGCCCTAAGTGAAACAATAGGTCTGCACATAACACTAATGCTAATGCTAGCACTAATTCTAACCCTAGCCCTAGACCTAGTCCTAACACTAAACCTAACCATAACAGTCCACCCAAGCCCTAACACAAACACAAATCCTAGCGCTATACCTGACCCTAAATGTAGTCATATCCATAACCATATCCCTCACCCTAACCCTAGCTCTAGCCCTAACACTAAGCCTAACCCTAACTATAGATGTCGCACTAGCCCTAACGATAACCCTAGACCTTTCCATAGTCCTGGCCCTAATGCTAATTCTAACACTAGCACTATCCCTAACCTTAGCACTAACACCAACACTAACCCTAAACTTAGCCCTAAGCCAACACCTACCACAACCTGTAACCCTAACCCCAAACGGAGGAGTAATCCAAACCCTAACGCAAATCCTATCCATAAAGCTTACCCTAAACCTACCCTAGTACTATCATTAAACATAACCCTCAAGCAAACCCTAACACTAACCCTAAGACATACCCTAACCATAACCAATAACACTAACACTAACCCTAACTGTAAACCTAACCACTAACTCTAACCCTATCCCAAACAGGAACCCAAACCCCAATGCTAACCCTAACCCTAAAAGTAAACCTAAAAATCTAACTAGAACCCTAACTCTGACCCAAACATCAACCCTAACCCAAACCCCAACCTGAACCCGAACCCAGACCGTAACCCTAAGCGCAACCTTAGTCCTAGCCCTAACACTAACCCTAGCCATAAACCTATGCCTAACCCTAACACTAACCCTAGCCCTCACCCTAGCCCTAGCACTAGCCCTAAGCCTAACAAAACCATAGCCCTAGTCCTATCCCTAGCCCTAATCGTAACCACAACCCTAACCCTAACATTATCCCTAGCAATAATCATAACAATAAACCTAAACCTAACTCTAAACATAGCGCACACACTAACCCTAACCCTAACCCTAAACCTAACCATAGACCAAACCCTAAAACTAGCCCTAAACCTAACCCTAGCCCTAACCATATCTCCAGGCCTAGTCCTAACACTACTCCTAAACCTAAACCTAACCGTAGCCCTAGTCCTAAACCTAAGCCTAGCCAAAGCCCTAACCCTAACCTTAACACTAACCTTAGGCTTGGCCTTAGCCCTAACCCTAATCCTAACCCTGACCATAACCCTAGCTGTAGCCCTAACCTTAATACTAACACTAACCAAAACTCTAACCCTAACCCTAACCCTAGTCTTAGCCCAGCCCTAACACTAACCCTAACACTGTGCCCTAACCCTAGCAGTAGACCTAACCTTAACCCTAACCCTAACCCTAACCCTAACCCTAACCCTAACCCTAAACTTAAGGCTAACACTAACCCTAACCCACACACCATTGGTTTGATGTCAACATATGTGAATGTTGTCACACATACTAGGTGTGATGTCATAATAAAAATGTGAGTTATGTCACAAAAAATATGAATGGTGTCACGCATATCAATGGATGGGTTTTCACACACAAATGTAAGCATTGTCACACATACAGCAATGGTGTGATGTCACAGACACATTGAGTGATGTCACACAAAACATGAGTGATGTCACACAAAACGTGAGTGATGGCACACACTACACAGGTGATGTCACAGACAATGGGAGGAGTGAAATCTCATGAAAATGAGTGTGAATTCTCAGATGACAATGAGAGTTACACAAAACCCACAAGTGCAATGTGTCAGAGTAAAATGTGATAGATTTCACAGAAACCTGGGAGTGATTTCATACATAACAGTGGATGTGACATCATAGTTAAGAATATAACTGCCATCACACACAATGAGAGTGATATTACACAATTTGAGGGTTGTAACAGGCTATCCTTGTGTTATCACACTCAAGGTGTGTTATGTCCAAACTTGAGTGAGTTGTCACACATAACAGTTGAAGTGATGTCACACACAATACGTGAGAGATGTCACACACATCATTGGAGTGATGTCAAACACACTATCAGAGTGATGTCACACTCAATTGGGGTGATGTCATACATAATTCTTGGAGTGACACCACACATAATTGTATGATATCATATGACAATTAAAGTTCATGGCACTCACTATTGATGAGATGTGACACACAATGAGGATATTGTCACACACACACAAGGGGTGTGATGTCACTCATAACAATGTGTGTCACGTCACATATTACAAATGGTGTGATATAACATGCATACTATTGGAGTGATGTCACAATTTACACGTCTTTGTTGTCACAGGTAGCAGTGGGAGTGATGTCACACTATTGATGTGATGTCATACATATCAATAGGAGTGATATCACACAAAAATATATGAGTAATATCACAAAGGACACATGACTGATATCACACATAAGCTTTTAAAATTCTACACTCAAGCTTTCTATGCCATGTATTGAAAGGGCACTTCTGCTGAACTCAGCTTGCCAGTAGCTAAAGGGAATATACACTAATGAGAGATTTTATAAATTTCACTACAACTGGTACAGATTATCTCTAACATCCATTCAATTAAAGTACAGTGTGAAGGAAACTTCCTTTTTTATCAGTTTATGATCATCTTGAAAAGTGCCTTTTCAAAGGTTAAAGTTCACCTCTTTCATTCAGGCTCTCTCTTACATGAAATAAAACACTGTGTTTGTTGAACTCAGTTTGCCAGTAGCTTTTAGGGGGCATATTCCTATGAGAGGGTTTACACAAGGAAGAGAATATCTATAATGTCCATTTATGAAAAGCACAGTGTGGAGAAAAACTCTTGCTTGTACCTGTTTAGTATCTGCACTGAAAAGTACTTTTTCAAACATTGTAGCTCACGACATTTACTCAGGCTCTCTCTCACATTAAATGAAAGAATTTTCTCAGTGAGCAAAGGTTTCATTAGCTGTAAGTAAGATCGTCCCATCAGAGATTTTAACCTTTTCACTACTGCTGGGAGAAAATACGTATAATGTCCATGAAACAATATAGACAGTGGAAACAAACTTATTTTAGTTGTTGAGGATCATCTTGATGAGTTTTCTTTTTTTTTTTAGACTTTATTATTTTTTGTGTGTGTGAGGAAGATCAGCCCTGAGCTAACATCTGTGCTAATCCTCCTCTTTCTGCTGAGGAAGACCGGCTCTGAGCTAACATCTATTGCCAATCTTCCTCCGTTTTTTTTTCCCCAAAGCCCCAGTAGATAGTTGTATGTCACAGCTGCACATCCTTCTAGTTGCTGTATGTGGGACGCGGCCTCAACATGGCCAGAGAAGTGGTGTGTCAGTGTGCGCCCGGGACCTGAACCCAGGCCGCCAGTGGCAGAGCGCGTGCGCTCAACCGCTAAACCACGGGGCCGGCCCTTGATGAGTTTTCAATCGTTGATTTTCATGGCCTGCACTAAGGCTTTCCCTCAAATATAATGAAAGAACACCTGTTCTGAACTCAACAGCCCTGTGGCTGTAAGTCAGCTCTTCCTTGGACAGCTTTTAAACTTTTCACTACAGCTGGGAGAGAGTATCTATAACACCCAAAAAATGAATGTCAAGTGTGGAGAAAATTTCTGGCTGGTATCTGTATAGGATCTGTATAGAATCCTGCAAATTGCCTTTTCCAGCATTGTAGATAACGACCGTCACTCAGGCTCTCTCTCCTATGTAATGCAAGAAAGTACTTGCCGAACTCAGCTGGCACGGAGCTTCAAGCAGGATCCTCCTTTGAGAGCTTGTCAAATTTCACTGCAGCTGCAAGAGAATATCTGTAACATCCATTCCATTTAAGTTCTCTGGGGAGGAAAACTCTTCCTTTTAGCTTTTTAGGATCATATTTTAAAGTGCATTTTCATCTTTGCAGTTCATTGCATGCACTCAGGCTGCCTTGTTGATATAACAGAAAACACCCCTACTAAACCCACTTCACCAGTAGCTATCAGGAACACCTTTCTATGAGAGTTTCTACTTTTCACCACAACTCGGAAAGAAGCTGTATCACATCCATTCAATGAATGTACACCGTGAAGAAAACCTCCTCTTCTAAGTGTTTATGATCATCTTCTTAAGTGGCTTTAAGTACACTACAGTTCAATCTGCATTGAGAGTCTCACTAGCATATCATGATGACCACTATTGCTTAACACAGGTTGCCAATATTTGTTAGTAACATCTTCATATGAGAGGATTTAAAATTTCAATACAACTGCGAGAGGGTATCTATAACATCCATAAAACTAAAGTCCAGTATGGATAAAGTTTCTTGCTTGTATCTGTATACGATTATCCTGATAATTGCCTTTACCAACATTGCAGTTAACAACCTTCAATCAGGAATTCTTTCCCATGTAAAACAAGAAAGTTATGCTGAACTCTGATTGCAAGTAGTTTATAGGATGTTCTGCCTCTGAGAGCTTTTAATCTTTCCACTGCAGTGGGGAGAGTATTTCTCTAACATCCATTCCATGAACCTACTCTGTGGTGAAAAACTCTTAAATTTAGGATTTTAGCATATGGTACAGTGCACTTTCCTCTTGGCGCGCTCATTGCCTTCACTTAGGCTGTCTTCCCAATAGAAAGACAAATCACCACTGCTCAAACAAGTTTGAAAGTAGTTATTAGGAACAACGTCCTATGACAGCTTTCAAACTATCTCTCCAGGTGGTGCAGATTATCGTTAACATCCGTTCAATGAAAGTTGATTGTTCAGAGCAACTCCTGCATGTAGGTGTTTAGGATCATCTTGAGAAGAGGTCTTTCAATTACTGCAGTTCAATCTGCATTCGGGGTCTGAGTAGCATATCATGACGAACACTACTGATTAACACAGGTGGCCAATATCCGTAGGTTACTTCTTTGTAGGAGAGGTTTTACAGTTTCACTACAGCTGGGGGAGAGTATCTATAACATCCATAAAGTGAAAGTCAAGTGTGATACAAGGAAATTTCTTCCTTTTATGTATATATGATCGCCTTGCAAATTGCCTCTTCCCTTTTTGCAGTTAACTACCTTCACACAGGCTCTCTCTCCCAAGTCATGCAAGAAAATGTTTGCTGAACTCAGCTTGCAAGTATCTCTGAGGAGGATTTTCCTCTGAGAGCTATTAAACATTTCACTGCAACTGGGAGAGAATATCTCTAACATCCATTCCGTGAAGATACTCTGTGGAGAAAAACTCCTCCTTTTAGGTATTAGGATCATATGGTAAATTACCTTTTGCTCTTTGCTGTCCATTGCCTGCAATTATGTTTCCTTCCCTATATAGAGACAAAACACCACTGCTCAACCAATTTTGCCAGTAGCTGTTAGGAACATTGTCCTATGAGAGCTGTCAAAGTATTACCAAGGATTTGCAGTTTATATTTCACATCCATTTCATTAAAGTTGACTCCAGAGAAACTCCTGCTAGTAGCTGTTTAGGATCATCTTGAGAAGACATTTAATACACTGCAGTTCAATCCACTTTCATGATCTCACAAAAATATCATGACAAACACTATTTCTTAACATAGGTGGCCTATATCTGTAAGTAACATCATCATCTGAGATGTTTTAAAATTTCAGTACAGCTGGGAGGGAGTATCTATAACATCTATAAAATGAAAGTGAAGTGTGGAGAAAATCTGTCGCTTGTCTCTTTATAGGATCCTCCTGCAGATTGCTTTTCCATCAGTGCAGTTAACGACCTTCATTCAGGCTCTCTATGCCATGTAATGCAATAAAGTGTTTCCTGAACTCACCTTGTAGGAATCTTTAAGCACGATCTTCCTCTGAGCACTTGTAAACTACTCACTGCAGCTAGGAGAACATATCTGTTGCATCCATTCCATGTAAGTACTCTGTGGAGGAAAACACTTATTTTAGCTTCTTTGCATCATATTGTTAATTGCATTCTCATCTTTGCATTTCATTGCCTGCGTTCAGGTTTTCTCCCCGATATAAAGAAAAAAACACCACTTCAAACCTACTTTTCCCGTAGCGGTTAGGAACATCTTCCTATGAGAGAGTAAACTTTTCACCACAGCTCAGAAAGAAGCTCTATCACACCCATTCAATGGAAATACACCGTGAAGATAACTTCTTCTTGTAAGTGTTTAGGATCATCTTCATAAGTGATTTCAAATACACTGCAGTTCAATCTGCATTCAGGGTCTCACTAGCATATCATGACGAACACTATTGCTTAACACAGGTGGTGAATATCTCTTAGTAACATCCTCATTGGAGAGGTTTTAAAATTTCAGTATGGCTGGGAGAGAGTACACACAACATCCATAAAATGAAAGTCCAGTTTGGAGAAAATCTCTTGTTTATATCTGTATAGAATTATCCTGAAAATTGCCTTTTACATCATTGCTGTTAACGAAATTCACATAGGAATTCTCTCCTTGTAATGCATAAAAGTTCTTGCTGAACACAGCTGGCAAGTATCTTTAAGGAACACCTTCCTCTGAGAGCTTTAAAAGTTTCCATTGCAGCTTGGAAAGAATATCAATAACATGCATTGCATGAATGTATTGTGTGATGGAAAAGTCTTCCTTTTAGCTTTTTGATCGCATAGTAAAGTACCTTTCCTCTTTGCCGTTCACTTCCTGCACTAAGGCTTCGTTCCCACAGGAATGACAAAACCCCACTTCTCAATGAATTTTACCAGTAGCTGTTTGAAATATTCTTAGGAGAACTTTCAAACTATCACTACATGTGGTGCAGATTATCATTACTCTCCATTCAATGAAAGTTAACTCTTCAGAGAAACTCTGCTTGTAGCTGTTTAGGATCATCTTGTGAAGAGACTTTGAATACATTGCAGTTCAATCTGCATTCAAGTTCTCAGTAACATATCATGACAAACACTATTGCTTATCACAGTTGGCCAAAATCTGTAAGTAACATCTTCATATCAGAGGCTTTAAAATTTCAGTACAGCTGGGAAAGAGAATCTATAACATCCATAAAATGAAAGTCAGGTGTGGAGAAAATCTTTTGCATGCATCTGTATAGGACTATTCTGAAAATTGCCTTTTCCAACATTGCAGGCAATGACCTTCACCCAGGCTCTCTCTCCCAAGTCATGCAAAAATATTTGCTGAACTCAGCTTGGAGGTGTCTTTAAGGAGGAGCTACCTCTGAGAACTTGGAGACTTTTCCCTGCAGCAGGGAGCGAACATCTATAACATCCATTTCATGAATGAACTCTGTGGAGAAAAATTGTTCCTTTTAGCTTTTTAGGATCATATTGTAAAATGCCTTTTCCTCTTTGTCATTCATTGCCTGCACTGAGCCTCCCCTCCCAATGGAAAAACAAAACACCCCTGCTCAATGACGTTTGCCAGGAGCCATCAGGAACATCTTCCTAGGAAAGCTTTCAAGTGATCAGTACAGGTGGTGCAGATTATTTTTATGATGAACATAATGAAAGTTGACTCTTCAGAGGAACTCCATCTTGTGGCTAAGTATCACCTTGATAAGAGACTTTTAATACACTGAAGTTCAAACTGCATTCAGAGTCCCACTAGCATAAAATGATGAATCATATTGCTTAACACAGTTGGCCAATATCTGAAAGCAACATCTTCATATTAGAGATTTTAAAATTTCAGTACTGCTGGGAGAGAGTATCTATAACATCCATAATATGAAAGTCAAGTTTGGTGAAAATCTCTTGCTTATATCCGTGTAGGTTCATCATGCAAATTGACTTATCCCTCATTGCATTTAATGGCCTTCACTCAGCTCTCTCTCCAAAGTAAAGCAAGAAAGCATTTGTTGAATTCAGCTTGCAGGGACCTTTCAGAATGATCTTCCTCTGAGAGCTTTTAAACTTTTCCCTGCAGCTGGGAGAACATATCTATATGTTCTTATATATACTTATATAAGATATACTTATATATAATATACTTATATTCCATGTAAGTACCCTGTGGAGTAAAATACGTGCTTTTAGCGTCTTCAGATCATATTGTAAATTGCATTTTCATCTTTGCATTTCATTGCCTTCACTCATGTTTCCTCCCTGATGTAAAGAAAAAACACTACTGCTAAACCTACTCTGCCAATAGCTGTTAGGAACACCTTCCTATGAGAGTTTAAACTTTCAACACACCTCGGAAAGAAGCTCTATCAAATACATTCAATGAAACTTTACCATGAAGAAAACCTCTTCTTGTTCCTGTTCAGGATTATCTTCATGAATGACTTTAAACGCAGTGCAGTTCAGCCTGCATTTAAGGTGTTATTAGCACATCATGGTGAACACTATTTCTTAACACAGGTTGCCAATATCTCTAAGTAACATCTTCATATGAAAGGTTTCAAAATTTCAGCACAACTGGGAGACAGTATCTATAACATCCATAAAATGAAAGTACAGTGTGGAGAAAAATCTCTTGGTTGTATCTGTATAGGACTATCCTGAAAACTGCCTTTTCCATCATTGCAGGTAACGACCTTCACTTAGGAATTCTCTCCCATGTAATTCAAGAAGGATCTTGCTGAACTCAGATTGCAGGTAGCTTTCAGCAGATCTGCATCAGAGAGCTTTTAAACTTTCCACTGCAGCTGGGACAGAATATCTATAACATACATTCCATGTACGAACTCTGTGGAGGAAAATACGTCCTTTTTGCTTTTTAAGATCATATTGCAAGGTGCCTTTTCATCCCTGCAGTTCATTGTCTGCACTCAGGCATCCTCAATGTAAAGACAAAACATCACTATAAACCTACTTTGCCAGTTGCTGCTAGGAGCACCTTCCTATGAGATTTTACACTTGACATCATAGCTGGGAAAGAAACTCTATCACAACCATTCAAGGAAAGTACCCTTTGAAGAACACCTTTTCTTGTCGCTGTTTAGAATCATATTCATGAGTGACATTAAATACACTATTGTTCAGTCTACCTTCAAGGTCTCACTAGCATATCATTATCAACACTATTGCTTAACACAGGTTGCAAATATCTGTGAGCAATATCTTCATATGAGAGGTTTTAAAATTTCAGTACAGCTGGGAAATCGTATCTATAACATTCATAAAGTGAAAGTCCAATGTGAAGAAAATCAGTCGCTTGTATCCGTGTAAGATCATCCAGCAAATTGCCTTTTCCATCATTGCTTTTAAGGAATTTCACTCGGGGTCTCTCGCCAATGTAATGCAAGAAGGTATTTACTGAACTCAGGCTGCAAGATTCTTTAAGGAAGATGTTCCTCTGAGAGCTTTTAAGCATTGCACTGCAGTTGGTAGAGAATATCTACAATATCCATTATGTGTAAGTACACTGTGAAGGAAAACACTTCCTTTTAGCTTTTGAGGATGATATTTCAAAGTGCCTTTTCATCTTTGCACTTCATTGTCTGAACTCAGGCATCCTCCCAAAGGTAAAGACAATACACCCTTGATAAACCTACTTTAGCAGTAGCTGTTAGGAACACATTCCTATGAGAGTTTCAACTTTTTACCACAGCTCGGAAAGAAGCTCTAACATATCTATGCGATGAAAGTATAGTGGGCATAAAACCTCTTCTTGTAACTCTATAGGATCACCTTCATATGGACACCAAATGCACTGCAGTTCAATCTTTGTTTCAGGATCTCACTAGCATATCATGATGAACACTCTTGCTTAACACAAGTTTTCAGTAGCTGTTAGCAACGTATTCATATGAGAGGTTTTAAAATTTCATTAGTGCTGTGAGAGAGTATCTATAACATACATAAGATGAAAGTCCAGTGTGGAGAAAATCTCTTGCTTGCATCTGTATAGTATTATCCTGAAAATTGCAGTTCCAGCATGTCAGTTAATGACGTTCATTTAGGAATTTTCTCCCTTGTGATGCAGGAACCTTATTGCTGAACTCTGCTAGCAGTTGCTTTAAAGAAGATCTGCCTCAGAGATCTTTTATGCCTTCCAATGCAGCTGGGAGAGAATATCCCTAACATCTATTCCATGAGCATGCACTGTGGAGAAAAACTCTTCCTTTTTTCTTTTTAAGATCCTATGTTAAAGTGCCTTTTTCTCTTCACTGTTCCTTGCTTTCACTGAGGCTTCCTTACCAATGTGAAGACAAAATACCACTGCTCACCCAACTTGGCTAGTAGCTCTTAAGAACATCTTCATAGGAGAGCTTTCAATCTATCACTACAGGTGGCAATTATAGTTAACATCCATTCAATGAAAGTTGAATCTTCAGAGAAACTCCTGCTTATAGCTGTTTAGTATCATCTTGAGAAGAGAATTTGAAACACTGCAGTTCAATCTGTACTCAGGGTCTCACTAGCATATCATGACAAACAATATTGCCTAACACAGGTGGCCAATATCTGTAAATAACATTCTCATATGAGTGGTTGAAAAATGTCAGTACAGCTGGAAGCGGGTATCTATGAGATCCATAAAATGAAAGTCAAGTGTGGAGAAAATGTCTTGCCTGTATATATAGAGAATCCTCGTGAAAATTGCCTTTTCCAACATTGCACTTGCTGATTTCCACTCAGGCTCTCTCTCTCATGTAATGCAAGAAAGTTCTTGCTGAACTCAGCTGGCAAACAGCTTTAGGCAGGACATTTCTCTTAGAGCTTTTAAACATTTCACTGCAGCTGTGAGAGGCTATCCATGACATCCCTTCCATGAAAGTACTCTGTGGAGGAAACCTCTTCCTTTTAAATTTTTAGGATCATATTGTAGAGTGCCTTTTCATCTTTGCATTGCATTGCTTGCACTGCACTCAGGCTTCCTCCCTGATGTAAAACATATCACCGCTGCTAAACCTAGTTTTCCAGTAGCTGTATGGAATATCTTCCTGTGAGAGCTTTTAAGCTTTTCACTACAGCTGGGAAAGAACCCCTATAACGTTGATTCAATGGAAGTACACTGTGAAGACAAGCTCTTTTCACTGTTTAGGATCATCTTGATAAGTGACATTTGATACATCGCAGTTCGAGCCTACATACAAACACTTAACTGCATTTGATGTAAAACACTATTGCTACACTCAGCTTGTCCACAGCTGTGAGTGACGTGGTCCTATGAGAGCTTGTAAACTTTGCACTATAGCTCAGAGAATATATCTGTTACATCCATTCAACGAATGTACACTGCTAAGAAAGTCTATTCCTTGCATCTGTTTAGGGTCATTTGGACATATGTCGTTTCAAATATTGCCATTGACAGGCTGCTTCTGATCTCTCTCACAAGCAATGTGAGAATATTTTCATAGAACTCAGCTTGCCAGGAGATGTTTAGGAATATCTTCCTAAGAGAGCTTTCAAGCTTTCTCTACAGCTGTGAGAGAATATCTATAACATTCATTCAATGAAAGAGAAAAACTCTTGCTTGCAGCTTTTGAGGATCATCTTGATAAGTGAATCTTCACACTTTGCAGTTCATGATCTACACTCGAGCTTTCTCTCAAATGGAATGAAAGAGCGCTCCTGCTAAACTCAGTTTACCAGTAGCTGCAAAGAAAACATCCTGATGAGAGGTTTTATACTTTTCACTGCAACTGGGACAGAATATATGTATCATCCATTCAAAGAAAGTACAGTGTGGAGAAAAATTCAAACTTTTATCTGTTTAGGATAATCTTGAAAATTTCCTTTTCAAATGTTGCTCTTCACGTGCTTCATTCAACCTCTCTCTTAGGTGGACTGAAAGGCTGATCTTGCTGAAGTCGATTTGCCAGTAGCTCTTAGGGAACCTCTTACAATGAAGGGCTTCAAAGTTTGTATATGAGTGGCAATAATTAATAGTGCTGTGATGAACTATGTATAACACCTATTCCTGGAAATAACTTTTTGCCTAATCTCTCTTCCTTCCATCTCATAAGGATCACACACCTAAACCAGGTGTGGAACATAATGCCATATCAGGTCCTTGAGAAGGAATCTCACATTACATTGAGAAGGAACTTTCTGATCCCAGCTTTTAAGTAGATGCCTAGAAACAAGTTTGTATATGAGTGGGAATCATTACTACAGCTGAGCTGAGCTATGAATAAGACCTATTCCTGGAAATAACTGCCTGCCTGGTCTCTCTTCCTTCCAGATCATAAGGCCCACATTCCTCAACCATGTTTGGAACATATTGCCATTTCCGGCCTTGAGAAGGAGTCTCATATTCCTTTAAGAAAGCACTTTGTGATCCCTGCTTCTAAGTATATGTCCAGGAACAAGATTCTATATATGTGACAATCATTAGTACAACTGAGCTATTCTATGCATAACATCAATTCCTGGAAAAAAACTTCATGCCCAATCTCTCTTACTTGCATCTCGGAAGTACCACCTTCTTCGACCAAGTTGGAAACATGTTGTTTCAGGCCTTGAGAAGCAATATCACA
>CM053558.1:61470660-61501841 GCA_028646465.1 Rhinoceros unicornis | reverse complement strand
CCCAATCTGTCTTCCTTCCATCCAGTAAGGATCACAAACCTAAACCAGGTTTGGAACATATTGCAATTTTGTGCCCTGAGAAGTAATCTCACATTCCTTTGCAAAGACACCTTCTTTTCCCGACCTGTACTTAGATTTCTATGAACAAGTTTGCATATGAGTGGAAATCATGACTACAGGAGCTAAAGTATGTATAACAGCCATTTCTGGAAATAACTTTGTGTATAATCTCTCTTACTTCATCTCATCAAGATTGGCTTGATCAACCATTTTTGGGACATCATGCTATTTAGGGCCTTGAGAAGAAACTTCATAGGGTCCAGCCCCGTGGCGTAGCGGTTAAGAGCTCATGCTCTGCTGCTGGTTGCCCTGGTTCAGATCATGGGTATGCACTGACACACCGCTTGTCAGGTCATACTGCAGTGGCGTCCCACATGAAGTGGAGCAACATCAGCATGGATGTTACCTCAGGGCCAGTCTTCCTCAGCAAATAGAGGAGGACTGGCATGGATGTTAGTTAAGAGTTGATCTTCCTCACACAAAAAAAAAAAAAATAGAGAGAAGGAACGTCATATTCCTTTCAGAAAGAACCTTCTTATCCAGGCTTCAAATTAGAAGTCTAGGAACAAGTTTGTATATGATTGGCAATCATTACTACAGCTGAGCTAAACAGTGACTAACAGCCATTCCTGGAAATAACTTTGTGCCCCAAATCTCTCCATTCTAGCTCGTAAGGACCGCCTTCGTCAACCGGGTTTGGAAAATAGTGAAATTTCAGGCCTTTAGAAGGAAACTCACATTCTTTTGAGAATGCACTCTTTGATACCACCTTCTAGGTAGATATCTAGGAACAAGTTTGTATAGGAGTGACAGTCATTACTACAGCTGACAAACCATGTATAACAGCCCTTCTGGGAAATAACTTTGTGCCTAATCTTTCTTCCTTCCATCTTGTAAGGATCACACACCTAAACGAGATTTGGACCATAATGCCATTTCTGTGCTTAACAAGGAGTCTTACATTGTTATGAGAAGGAATATTCTGATCCTGGCTTTTATGTAGAAGTCTAGGAACAAGTTTGTATATGATTGGCAATCATTACTACAGCTGAAGTAAACTTTGTATAACACCCATTCCTGAAAGTAACTTTGTGCCTAATCTCTCTTTCTTCCATCTCGTAAGGATCACAAAGCTAAAGCAGATTTTAAACATATTGTCATTTCCACCTTGATAACAAATATCACAATCCCTTGAGAAGGTATTATCTAATCCTGGCTTCTAAGAAGATGTCTATGAAAAAGTTGGTATATGAGTTTCAATCATTAGTAGGCGTGAGCTATACTATATACACCACTCACTCCTGGAAATAACTTTCTGCCTTAGCTCACTTCCTTCAGTCACGTAAGGATCACAACCCTAAACCAGGTTTGGTAAATAACGCCAATTTGGGCATTGAGAATGAAACTCACATTTCTTTGAGAAGGCAATTTCTGATCCTGGCTTGTAAGAAAATGTCTAGGAGCAAGTTTGAATATGAGTGGCAATCATTACTACAGCTGAGATGAAATATATATCACCTATTCCTCAAAATAACTTGGTGACCAATCTGTCTTCCTTCCAGCTTGTAAGCATCACAAACCTAAACCAGTGTTGGAACATATTGTCATTTCGGACCCTGAGAAGAAATCTCACATTCCTATGAGAAGGCACTTTCTGATCTCAGCCTGTATGTAGATATGCAGGAACAAGTTTGTAAATGAGTGACAATCATTATTGAAGTGGAGTTAAACTATGTATAACACCTATTCCTGAAAATAACTTTGTGTATACTCTCTCTTCTTTCCATACCGTAAGGATCAGCTTCCTAAACTAGGTTTGGAACATAACGCCATTTCTGGACCTGAGAATTAATCTCACATTTCTTTGAGAAGGAAATTTCTGATGCAGGTTTCTAAGTAGAAGTCCATGAACAAGTTTGTATATGAGTGGCAATCATTCCCACAGCTTAGCAAAAGTATGTGTAATGCCCACTCCTGGAAATAAATTTGTGCCTAATTTCTCTTCGTTCCATCTTGTAAGCGTGAAAAACTTGAACCAGGTTTGTAGCACGATACCAATTTGTGCCTTGAGAACGAATCCCATACTTCTTTGATTTGGCACTTTCTGAACTCCCTTGTAAGTAAATGTCTAGGAACAAGTTTCTATATGAGTGGTAATCATTACTACAGCCGAGCTAGGCTATTTATAACACCCATTCCTGGAAATAACTTAAAGCCCAATCTCATTTCCTTCCAGCTCCTACAGATCTCGTTCTCAAAGCAGGTTTATAAACAGGGCCATGTAGGGCCTTTAGAAAGGATCACTCTCAAATGCATTGGAGAACACAATTTCTTCTCCTGATTTGAAAGTAGATGGTAAGAAACATCTTTGTATCTGAGATGCGTTCATTACTACAGCGGAGTTTAACTGTGTATAACAACCATTCCTGATAGTAACTGCCTGCCCAATCTGTCTTCCTTCCAGCTCCTAAGGGTCTCCTTCCCAAAGCAGGTTTTGCACAGGGCCATGTAGGGCCTTGAGAGAGAATCTCATGCACACAATTTGAGAAGGCAATTCCTTATCCCAGCTTGTAGGTAGATAGTAAGAAACATCTTTCTATTGAGTGACATGAATACTACATCTGAGTTAAACTATGGATAACACCAGTTCCTGTAACTAAGTTCATGCCCAATATCCCTTCCTTCTGTCACCTAAGGATCGCCTTCATAAAGCAGGTTTGGGAACAGGGCCATGTAGGGCCTTGAGACAATACCACTCTCAAATGCCTTAGACAACACACTTTCTACTGCCAGCTTGTAAGTAGATGATAAGAAACATCTTTGTATCTGAGTGGCAGTCACTACTATAGCTGAATGTAACGATGTATAACACCTATACCTGGAAGTAACTTCTTGCACAATCTCCGATCATTCCACCTCCTAAGAATCTCTTTCCCAAACAAGGTTTATCACAGGTCCATGTAGGCCATTCAGAGAGAATCTCAGTCACATGCCTTTGAGAAAGCACATTCCTATCCTGGCTTCTAGTAGATGTTAAGAAACATCCATCTGTCTTTGTGACAATCACTACAAGAGCTGAGTAAAATTGTGGTTAATTTCCATTGCTGGAAGTAACATCATATCCAACCCCTTCTTTCCAGTTCCTAAGGATTGCCTTCTCAAGGCAGGTTTGGAAATAGGACCGTGTAGTGCCTTGGGACAGCATCTCACACACAGGCCCTTGAGAGCACATTTTCTCATACTGGATTCTAAGTAGATGGTTAGAAACATGTTTGTATCTGAGTGGTAGGCATTACTACAGCTGAGCTAAACTAAGTACAAATCTCATTTCTGGAAATCACTTTGTTCCCAATTTCCCTTCCTTCCAGCTCCTAAGGATCGCCTTCCTAAAGCAGGTATGGAAACAGGGCCATGTAGGGCCTTGACACAGGATCACTCTCAAATGTCTTAGAGAACAGAATTTCCTATCCCATGTTGGACATAAATAGTCAGAAACATCTTTTTTTCTGAGTGGCAACTATTACTACAGTTTAGTTAAACTACGTATACCACCCGTTCCTGGAAACAATTTCATGCCCAACGTCCTACCTTACAGCTCCTAAGGATCAATTTCCCAAAGTATAATTTTTGCAAGGCCCTGTAGGGCCTTGAGAGAGAATCTCCCTCACATGCCTTAGAGAAGGCATTTTCTTATCCCGGAATGTAAGTAGATGGTAAAAATCATCTATCTGTGTGGCAATCAATACTACACCTTAGTTAAACTATGTATAAGACCCATTTCTGGAAACAACTTCACTTCTAATATTCTTCCTGTCCAGCTCCTAAGGATAACCTCCCCACAGCAGATTGTACAAAGTGAGATGTAGGGCCTCGAGAGAGAATCTCAGCTTCATGATTTAGAATGGGGATTTTTTTATCCTGTCTTGTAAGTAGAAGGTAAGAAATATCTTCGTACCTGATAGGCAATCACTACTAGAGCTGAGTTGAAATATGGATAACACCCATTCCTAGAAGTAATTTCATGCCTCATATCCCTTACAGACAGCTCCTAAGGATCACCTCCCTGGAGCAGATTTGGAAACAGGACCGTGTAGATCCTTGGGAAAGAATCTCACTAAGATGCCTTAGAGAAGGCAGTTAATTCTCCTGGCTTGTAAGTAGATGATTAGAAACACCTTTTTTTGAGTGGTAATCATTACTACAGCTGAGTTAAATTACATATAAGACTCATTCCTGGAACAAACTTGGTGTCCAAACACCCTTTCTTCCAGCTCCTAAAGATTGCCTTCCAAAACCAGGTTTTGTACATGGCCATGTAGGGCCTTGAGAGAGAATTTCACTTGTATGCCTTTGAGTTGGCACTTTCTTATCCCGTCTTTTAAACAGATGGAAAGAAACATCTTTCTATCTGAGTGGCAATCATTAGTACAGCTGAGTTAAACTATGTGTAACACCCATTCCTGGAAATAACTTCATGCCAGATCTCCCCTCCTTCCAGCACATAAGGATCACCTTTCCAAAACAGGTTTACACAGGCACACAGAGGGCCTTGAGAGAGAATTTCACTCACATGATTTAGGGAAGACACTTTCTTATCCAAGCTTGTAAGTAGATGGTTAGAAACATCTTAGTATCTGAGTGACAATCCCTAATACAAAGCAGTTAAACTAGGTATAGCACCCATTCCTGGAAATAACTTCATGCCCAGTCTCCCTTCCTTTCAACTCCTAAGGATCGCCTTCCCAAAGCAGGTTTGGAAACAGGACCGTGTAGAGCCTTGATATAAAATCTCACTCACAAGCCATAGAGAACGCACTTTCTCATACTGGATTCTAAGTAGATTGTTAGGAACATGTTTGTATCTGATGTGCAATCATTACTACAGCTGAGCTAAACTAAATATAATACCCATTCTTGGAAATAACTTTGAGCCCAATCTCCCTTCCTTCCAGCTCCCTAAGTATTACCTTCCTAAAGCAGGTTGGAAACAGGTTCGTGTAGGGCCTTGAGACATGCCCACTCTCAAATACCTCAGAGAACACACATTCATATCCAGAGTTGTAAGTAGATGGTTAGAAACATCTTTGCTTCTCAGTGGCAATCATTACCACTGCTGAGTTAAACTGAGTATTACACCCATTGCTGGAAGTATCTTTGTGCCCAAACTCCCTTCCTTCCAACTCTTAAGGACCGCATTTCCAAAGCATGTTTTGCTAAAGGCCATCTACAGCCTTGAGAGAATCTCACTCACATGCCTTAGAGGGGGTAGTTTCTTATCAAGGCTTGTAAGTAGATGGTAAGGAACATCTCTCTATCTGTGTGCATTCAGTACTACAGCTGAGTTCAACAATGGTAAACACTCACTCCTGGAAGTAACTTCATGCCCAATAAGCCTTCCTTCCATCTCCTGTGGTTTGCCTTCCCAAAGAAGGTTTTCACAGTTCCATGTAGGGCCTTGATGGAGAATCTCTCTCACATGCTTAGAGAAGGCACACTCTTACCCTGGCTTTAGGTTAGATGGTAAGAAACATCTTTGTATTTGAATGGCAATCACTACTACAGCTGAGTTAAACTATGGATAAGGCCCATTTCTGGAAGTTTCTTCATGTGCAATCTCCCATCTCTCCAGCTCCTATCACCTTCCCAAAGCATGTTTGGAAACACGACCATGTAGTGCCTTGAGACAGAATCTCACTCAAAACCCTAGATAATGCACTTTCGGATACTGGATTCTAAGTAGAAGGTTAGGAACATATTTGTATCTGATTGGCAAGCATTACTACAGCTGAGCTAAACTAAGCATAAGACCAATTCCTAGAAATAACTTTGTTCCCAATCTCCCTTCCTTTTAGCTCCTAAGGATAGTCTTCCTAATCAGGTTTCAAAACAGGGCCGTGTATGCCATTGAGACAAGACTACTCTCAAATGACTTAGAGACACACTCTCTTATCCCAGATTTTAAGTGCATTATTAGAAACATGTTTTTTTCTGAGTAGCAATCATTAGTACAGCTGACTTAAACTATGTATAAGACTTTTTCCTGAAATCAACTTCGTGCCCAATCTCCCTTCCTTCATACTCCAAAGGATCACCTTACCAAAGCTGGTATTGCACACGGCCCTTAAGGGCCTGGAGAGTGAATCTCACTCACGTGCATTAGAGAAGACTCTTTCTTTACTAGCTTGTAAGTAGAGATTAAGAAAGATCTTTCTATCTCTGTGGCAGTCACTACAACACTTGAGCTAAATTATGGATAACACCCATTCCTGGAAGTAACTTCATGGCCAATCTCCCTTCCTTCCAACTGTTAAGGATCCCCTTCCCCAAGCAGGTTTAGAAACAGGGCTGAGGAATTTCTTGAGACAGGAACACTCTCAAATTACTTAGAGAACACACTTTCTTCTCTCGGTTTTTAAGTTGACAGAAAGATACATCTTTGTATCTGAATTTGAACCATTACTAGATTTGTGTTAAGTTTCGGGTTAGTGTTTGGTTTAGGGATGGGGTTAGGATTTGGGTTAGGGTTAGGCTTAGCGCCAATTTTAGGGTTATGGTTCGGGTTCAGGCTAGGCTTAGGTTTAGGGTTAGCGTTAGGTTTAGGATTTAGGTTAGGGTTAGTGTTAGGGTTAGGGTTTGCTTATTGTTAGGGTTAGGGTTTGGGTTAGAGTTAGGGTTAGGTTTAGCATTAGGGTTCGGGTTTGGGTTAGAGTTAGCGTTAGGGTTTGGGTTATGGTTCGGGTTATGGTTTGGCTTCGGGTTAGAGTTAGCATTAGGGTTAGGGTTAATCTTAGTTTTAGTGTTTGGGTTAGGTTTATGTTTAAGGTTAGGGTACGTGATAGGATTAGGTTTCAGGTTAGGGTTAGGGTTCATGTTCTGGTTAGGGTTAGGTTAAGGCTAGGGTTAGGGTTAGTGTTAGGGTTTGGATTTAGGTTTAGCGTTAGGGATAGTCATAGATTTAGAGTTCAGGTTGTGTTTTGGGTTAGGACAGGGTTAGGGTTAGAGGGTGTTGGTTTAGGTTAGAGTTAGGGTTAAGTTTAGGGTTCAGCTTCGGTTTAGGGTTCGGGTTCATGTTAGGGTTATGTTTCCTGTTAGGGTTAGTGTTAGGGTAGGGTTAGGTTAATGGTTAGATTTAGGGTTAGGGTTGGGGTTCTGGTTTGGGTGCATGTTACGGTGAGGGTGAGGTTTAGGTTAGGTTTAGGGTTTGTGTTCGGGTTCGTCTTATGGTTGCAGTCAGGGTTAGAGTTATGGTTAGAGTTAGGTTTAGGTTTGGATTTCGGTTTCAGATTATGGTTCAGGTTCGGTTTTGTGTTAGTGTTAGGTTTTGGGATCTGCTTAGGGGTAGGCTTAGGGTTAGGGTTCACGTTCCTGTTAGGCTTCAGGATCGGGTTCGGGTTAGGGTTTGGGTAATGTTTACTGGTACAATTCATGTTAGGTTCTGGTATTGTCATTGTTAGGCTTAGGCTTAGGGTTTGGCTTAGGGTAAACGTTAAGTTAGGGTTCTGTTTCGGTTTGGAGTTCACATTATTGTTTGGTTTAGGGTTAGTGTTCAGATTCGGGCTAGGGTTCGGGTGCGTGTTAGGGTTAGGGTTAATGTTTAATGTTAGGGTTAGTGTTTAGCGTTATGGTTAGTGTTTAGGTTAGGGATAGATTTTGGTTTAGTGTTAGGGTTAGGTTTCAGGTTCGGGTAGCATAAGGGTTAGGGTTTGGGTTCGGGTTTGGGTTAGGGTTAGGGTTAGAGTTCTGCTTAGTTTTAGGGTTAGGTTTTGGGGTAGGGTTAGCATTAGTGTTAGAGTTTGGGCTCGGGTTCGGGTTAGTGTTTGCATTAGGATTAGGGTTAGGGTTAGGATTTAGGATTAGGTTTAGGTTTAGGGTTAATGTTAGGGTTGGAGGGTTATGGTTTAGGTTACGGTTATGGTTAGGTTTGGGATCAGGTTCAAGTTAGGGTTCGGATTCGGGTTAGGGTAATGGTCAGTGGGTTTGTGTTTAGGTTATGGTTAGTGTTATTGTTAGGTATTGTGTTCAGTTTAGGATTCGGGTTTTGGTTAAGGTTAGGGTTATGGTTTGTCTTATGGTTAGGGTTAGGGTTAGGTTTATTGTTACGGTTAGGCTTAGGGTTAGAGTTCGTGTTTGTTTTAGGTTTAGGGTTTGGGTTAGGTTTAGTTTTAGGTTTAGGGTTTGTTTTAGGCTTAGGTTTCACATTAGGGTTAGGGTTAGGGTTAGCATTCGAGTTAGAGTTAGGTTTCAGGTTAGGGTTAGGATTAGGGTTAGTGTTAGTGTTTAGTGTTAGAGTTAGGGTTAGGGTTAAGGGTCGTGTTAGGCTTAGGGTTTGGGTTAGGGTTAGGATTAGGTTTCTGATTCGGGTTAGAGTTAGGTATAGAGTTCGTGTTTGGGTTCGGGTTAGGGTGTGTTTCATTTGGGTTCAGGTTTCTTTTAGGTTTAGGGTTCAGGTATCACTTAGGGTTAGTGTAATGGTTCGGCTTAGGGTTCGGTTTAGTGTTAAGGTTAGGGTTCGAGTCAGGGTTAATGTTAGACTTAGGGTTAGTGTTAGTGCTTAGTGTTAGGGTTAGTGTTTGGGTCAGGATTAGGATTAGGGTTCCGCTTCAGGTTAGTGTTCAAGTTGGGTTTAGTGTTAGAGGGTTAGGTTTTAGGTTGTGGTTATGGTTAAGTTTAGAGATCTGGTTCAACTTAGGTTTCTTGTTTGAGTTAGGGTTCGGGTTCAGGTTATGGTAGGATTTGGGTAAGGTTTAGGTTTAGGGTTAGGGTTAGGTTTAGGGTCAGAATTATGGTTCAGGTTAGGATTCGGTTAGGGATAGGTTTAGGGTTCGGGTTAGGATTGAGTAAGGGCTCAGGATGCAGTTATGTTTAGGTTTAGTGCTAGGTTTAGGGTCAAGTGTATATTCGGGTTAGTGTTTGGTTTAGGGTTAGGGTTTAGGTTAGGGTTAGGGCTCTGGTTCTGTTTCGGGTTCTGATTCATGTTCAGTTTAGGGTTAGAGTTAGGGTTATTGTTAGGTTTCGGGTTCGGGTTCTGGTTAGGTTTATGGTTAATGTTAGCATTTGAATTAGGATTAGGGTTCTGTTTAGGGTAAGAGTTAGGATTTTGGTTAAGATTAGGTTTTGGATTAGGGTTAGGGTTAAGGTTAGGGTTATGGTTAGAGTCAGTGTTAGGGTGAGGTTTAAGGATCGGTTTCGGCTCACTTTTAGGGTAGGGGTCATGTTAATGTTGGGTTTCAGATTAGGGTTAGGGTTAGGCATAGGGTTTGGTTTCGGGTCTGGTTAATGTTAGGGTTAGTGTTAAGGTTGGTCTTAGGGTTAGGGTTAGGGTTAGGCTTCAGGTTCGGGTTAGGTTTCATGTTAGGTTTAGGGTTAGGGTTAGAGTTCACATCAGGGTTAGGATTATGTTCGGGTTAGTGTTAGGTTTAGGGTTTGGGTTAGGTTTAGGGTTAGGGTTCAATTTCCGGTTCAGGTTAGAGTTCAATTAGGGTTAGGGTTATGTTTAGACTTAGAGTTAGGATTCAGGTTCGAGTTATGATTAGGGTTAGGGTTCGTGTTAGGGTTAGGGCTCGGGTTAGGTTTAGGTTTATGATTTGGGTTCGGGTTAGAGTTAAGTTAGGGTTAGGATTAGTGTTACGCTTAGGGTTAGGGTTAGTGTTAGGGTTAGTGCAACTATTAGGGTTAGGGTTAGGGCTCTGGTTCAGGTTCAGGTTCAGGTTAGGGTTATTTTATCGTTAGGGTTCGGGTTTTGGTTCTTGATAGGTTTAGGTTTAGGGTCCTGGTTAGGGTTCAGGTTAGGGTTAGGGTTATGCTTAGGGTTTGGGTTAGCATTAGGTTTGGGGTTAGTGTTTGGGTTAAGATTATGGTTAGGCTAGGGTTAGGGTTCGAGTTTGGGTTAGGATTAATATTAGTGTTCTGGTTTGGGTTTGGGTTAGTTTTATTTTTTGGGTTAGTGTTAGGGTTTGGGTTCTGGTTTGGGATAGAGTTAGGGTAAGTGTTAGGACCCTGTTAGGGTCTGGATTAGAATTAGGGTTAGGGTTAGAGTTTGGTTTATTCTTAGGGGTAGGGTTACGGTTTTGGTTAAGATTATGGTTAGGATAGGGTTGGGGTGTGGGTTAGAGTTGTTTTTAGGCTTAATGTTATGGTTTGGGTTTTGGTTTGGCATAGCATTAAGGTTAGGGTCCTGGTTAGGGTTCGGGTTAGGGTTCAGGTTCTGGTTAGGGTTAAGGTTATTTTTAGGGGTCGTGTTAAAGTTAGGGTTCAGTTTCGGGTTTTGATTAGGATTAGTGTTAGCCTTTAGGGTTAGGGCAGTTGTTCGGGTTAGGGTTTGGGTTTGCGTTCAGGTTAGTGTTAGGGTTAGCCTTGAGGGTTACATTTAGAGTTCGGGTTAGTGTTAGTGTCGCAGTTCCTGTTAGGGATATGGTTAACCTTTATGGTGAGGATTAGTGTTAGCGTTAGCCTTAGGGTTAGCATTTTTGTTAGGGTTATGTTTAAGGTTCAGGTTTGGGTTAGAGTTGGGTTCATGTTTGATTTATGGTTCTGGTTGGTATTAGGGTTAGTAATAGGGTTATGGTTAGGGTCAGGGTTAGATTTCAGGGTAGGGTTAGTGTTTGGCATCGGGTTAGGGTTAGGATTCAGGTTAGATTTCGGATTTGGGTTCGGGTTCGGGTTCATGTTTGGGTGAGTGTTAGGGTTCTGTTTTGAGTTAGGGTTCGGATTCGGGTTAGTGTTAGTGTTAGGGTTAGGATTAGAGTTAAGGTTAGTTTTCAGGTTTGGGTTAGTGTTCGGGTTAGTGTTAAGGTTCAGGTCCAGTTTAGGGTTCAAGTTCGGGTTAGGGTTAGTGTTAGGGTTGGGGTTAGGGCTATGGTTAGGGTAGGGTTCGGGTTAGGGTTAGGTTTCGTGTTAGTGTTAATTTAAGAGTAGTATTTGGTATAGTGTACGAGTTAGGGTTCGAGTTAGGGTTATGGTTACGGTTAGGTTTCTGGCTCAGTTTAGGCTTAGAGTTCGGGTTAGTGTTAGGGTTAGGCTTCTTGTTTGGGGTAGGGTCATTGTTCGGGTTTGGGTTCAGGTTAGTGTTAGGTTTAGGGTTCATGTGCGGGTTAAGGTTAGTGTTAGCCTTTACTGTTATGGTTAGTATTAGGATTAGGATTAGGGTTAGGGTTAGGGATAGGGTTAAGGTTAGTGTTCAGTTTATCATTATGGTTAGGTTTCATTTAGGATTAAGTTAGTGTTAGGGTTATGATTCGGGTTAGGGTTCGGGTATGGATTAAGGTTAGACTTTAGGGTTATGATTAGGGTTAGGTGTCGTGTTAGGGTTCGCGTTCTCATTAGGGTTAGGGTTAGCATTTAGGTTTTGGGTTAGGCTTAGGGTTAGGGTTCGGGTTAGGGTCTGGGCTAGAGTTATGATTAGGATTATGGTTAGACTTTAGAATTAGGGTTAGGGATATGGTTAGCGGTAGGGTTACGTTTAGGGTTAGGTTTTAGGTTAGGTTTTGGGTTTGTGTTAAGCTTATGGTTAGTATCAGTGTTAGGGTTCAGGTTAGGCTTAGGCTTAGGCTTAGGGTTAGGGTTAGGGTTTGGTTTAATGTTAGTGTTATTTTAGTGTTTGAGTTACGGTTAACATTAGGGTTAGGGTTATGATTAGGCTTAGGGTTAGGGTTCGTTTTAGGTTTAAGTTTAGAGAGTTAGGGTTCAGTTTATGGTTAGAGTTAGGTTTATGCTTAGGCTTAGGCTTAGGTTTAGGTTTAAAGTTAGAGTTCGTGTTCAAGTTAGGGTTCGGGTTAGGGTTATGATTAGGGTTCGGATTCATGTTAGGGTTAGAGTTTGGGTTATGGTTATGTTTAGGTTTTGGTGTGGGTTCAGATTGAGACTGAGTTCGGATTTATGGTTTTGGTGTGTGTTCATGTTGGGTTTGGCTTCGGGTTTAGGGTTAGGATTAGGGTTCGTGTTATGGTTACGTTTACTCTTAGGCTTAGGGGTAGATTTTTAGTGTTTAGGTTAGGTTAGGCTTAGGGTTAGGGTTTGGATTCAGGTTAGGGTTCAGGTTTGGGTTAGGGTTCATCTCAGTGTTAGGGTTCTGGTTAGGGTTATGGTTAGGTTTAGGGTTATGGTTAGGGTATTGTTTCTGGTTAGAGTTTGGTTGAAGGTGAGGGTTAGGGTTAGGGTTTTGGTTAGGGTTAGGTTTTGGGTTCGGGTTAGAGCTAGATTTAGTGTTCTTGTTCACGTTCAGGTTAGGGTTAGGGTTAGGTTTAGTTTGATTTATGGTTCAGATTAGTGTTAAGGTTAGGGGTAGGGTTTGGGTTATGTTATGGTTATGGTTAGGGTTAGGGTTAGTGTTACGGTTTAGGATTATGGTTATGGTTAGTGTTAGGGATCAGGTGCGGGTTAGGGTTAGGCTTAGAGTTAGTGTTAGGGTTAACGTTAATATTAGTGTTAGGATTAACATTAAGATTAATGTTAGGGTAAGGGTTAGATTTAGGGTTCGAGATAGGGTTAGGGTTAATGTTAATTTTCGGGTTTGAGGGTTCGGGTTCTGGTTAGGGTTAGGGTTAGTATTCGGGTTCTGATTAGGTTTTGGGCCCGGGTTAGTTTTAAGGTTCATGTTAAGGTTATGGTTAGGGATAGGGTTAGAGTTAGAGTTAAGGTTTGCATTAGTGTTATTTTTCGGGTTAGGCTTAGGGTTAGGGTTTATGCTTAGGATTAGTGTTAGGGCTTGGGTTTGGGTTACTGTTAGTGTTAGGTTTCAGTTTAGAGTGTTAGGGTTTAGATTAAGGTTCTGGTTAGTGTTCAGGTTCGGATTAGGGTTCCGGTTGCAGTTCAGGTTAAGTTTCAGATTAGGGTTAGTGTTAGGTTTAAGTTTAGTATTCAGTTAGTGTTAGTGTTAGGCTTCGGGTTCTGTTTAGCATTACGCTTAGGGTTAGAGTTAGAGCTAGTGTTAATGTTAGGCTTAGAGTTAGGGTTAAGATAGTGTTAATGTTAGGGGTAGGGTTAGTGTTATGGTTTGGGTTAGGGTTAGTTTTATGGTCAGGTTTATGGTTGGGTTAGGGTTAGGATTAGGTTTCAGATTCGGAATGGGGTTATATTTAGACTTAGGTTTAGCTTTAGGGTTCTGTTAGGGTTAGGGTTAATGTTCGGATTTGGGTTAGGGTTAGGGTTAGGGTTAGGTTTTGAGTTTTGGTTAAGGTTCGAGTTAGGGATAAGATTAGGGTTCGGGTTACTGTTAGGGTCAGGGTTTGTTTTATGGTTAGAGTTATGTTTAGAGTTAGGTTTAGGTCAGGGATATGCTTTGGTTAGGTCAGGTTAGTTTTGGATTTAGGGTTCAGGTTAGAGTTACGGTTAGGATCAGGGTTCGCGTAAGTGTTATGGTTAGGTTTCACATTCAGGTTAGGGTTTGGGTTAGTCTTAGAGTCAGGGTTCTTATTGGGTTATTCTTAGAGTTAGTTTTATTTTTCAGGTTGGTATTAGGGTTTAAGTTTCTGGATCGAGTTAGGTATATGGTTAGGTTTCGGTTCAGGGTTCAGGTTAGGCTAACGGTTAGTGTTAGGGTTAGATTTAGGATTAAAATTCGAGTTAGGATTAAATTTAGGGTTAGGGTTAGTTTTTGGGTTCAGGTTAAGGTTCTGGTTACAGTTAGGGTTATTGTTTGGGTTAGGCTTCTGGTCAATTTTCTGGTTGGGTTATTGTTAATGTTCAGGTTAGGGTTAGTGTTAGGCTTAGGGTTAGGTTTCGGGTTGGGGTTAGGGTTACAGTTAGGTTTCAGCCAACGCTTATGCTTAGGGTTCTAGTTAGGCTCACGGTTATGGTTAGGGTTCTGTTTAGGGAAAGGGATAGGGTTCAGGTTCTGGTTAGAGTTAGGGTTTGTGTGTGGGTTACAGTTAGGGTTCTGGCTAGTGTTCGGTTTCAGGTTAGGTTTAGAGTTTGGGTTAGGATTTGGGCAAGGTGAGAGTTATGACTGGGGTTAGTGTTAGGGTTAGGCTTAGGATCAGGGTTAGGGTTCTGGTTAGTGTATGGTTTAGGTTTAGGTTTAGTGTTACCGTTAGTGTTAGTGTTTGGGTTCAGTTTAGGGTTTGGGTTAGTGTTAGGGATTGGTTTGGGTTTCAGATTAGGGTTAGTGTTAGGATTAGTGTTAGAGGGTTATGATTTATGTTAGGGCTATGTTTACAGTGAGTGTTCGGTTTCAGTTTAGGGTTAGGGTTTGGGTTAGGGTTAGCGTTCTGGTTCCCATTAGGGTTAGGGTTAGTGTTAGGGTTAGGTTTTGGATTAGGATTATGTTTAGGGTTCGAGATACGTGTAGGGTTAGGGTTCGGGTTAAGGTTAGGTTTACGGTTTGGGTTCAGTTTGAGGTGAGGTTTAGGGTTCGGGTTCGGGTTAGAGTTAGCTTCGGGTGCGGGTTACAGCTATGGTTGGGGTTAGTGTTCCTTTTCGGCTTAGGGTTAGGGTTCTGGTTAGGGTGAGGGTTTTGTTAGGGTTTGGGTTAGATTGCAAGTTAGGGTTAGGGTTGTGGTTAGGGTTCACGTTCACGTTAGGGTTAGGGTTAGGGTTAGGTTTAGGGTGACGGTTAGGGATAGGTTTAGTGTTACTTTTAGGGGTAGTGTTAGGATTAGTGTTAAGACTGGTATTAGGGTTAGGGTTAGGGTTAGTGTTAGGGTTAAGGTTAAGGTTAGGCTTCAGATTAAGAGTAGAATTAGGGTTACGGATAGTGTTCAGTTTTGTTTTAGGGTTTGTGTTAGCGTTAGGGATTTGGGTGTTTGGGTAAGGATTAGGATTCTGGATTCGTGTTAAGGTTAGAGTTAAGTTTAGGGTTAAGATTAGGGTTAGGGTAAGAGTTACAGTTCAGTGTAAGATCAGGGTTAGTGTTTGGGTTAGTGTTAGGCTTAGGGTTCGGGTTCAGGTTAGGGTTAGTGTTATGTTTCGTGTTAAGTTTAGGGTTAGGGTTTAGGGTTACAGTTAGCTTTAGGGTTAGTGTTTGAGTTATGGTAAAGATTAGGTTTAGGGTTAGGTTTAGAAGGTTTGGGTTCAGGTTAGTTTTAGGGTTAGGTTTCAGGTTCATGTTAAGGTTCAGTTTCGGATTAGGGTTCAGGTTAGGGTTCAGGTTAGAGTCATTGTTAACATCAGGGTTAATATTTGGGTTAGGCTTAGTGTTAAGTTTAGGGTTAGAGTTAGGGTTAGGTTTCGGCTTCATGTTGGGGTCGGGTCAGTGTTTGTGTTAATTTTAGGGTTCTGTTTAGTGTTAGGGTTCGAGTTATGGTTATGGTTCAGGTTATGTTTAAGGTTAGGTTTCGGGCTAGGGTTCGAGTTAGGCTTCCTATTAAGTTTAGTGTAAGGGTTAGGACTATGGTTAGGTTTTGGGTTAGGCTTAGGGTTAGGGTTTAGCGTTTGGGTTAGTAATAGGGTTAGATTTAGGGTTAGGGTTTTGGTTAGGGTTACTGTTAGTTTTAGGATTAGAGGGTCAGTGTTTAGGTTCTAGTTAGAGTTATAGTTAGGGTTATGGATAGGCTTAGGTTTCAGGTTTGGGTTAGGGTTCTGAGTCGGATTATGGTTCTGGTTATGATTCATGTTAGGCTTAAGTTTAGGGTTTGTTTTATGGTTAGGGTTAGGGTTGGTGTTCGGTTTAGAGTTCTAGTTAGGGTTAGAGTTAGGTTTCAGGTTAGGGTTAGTATTAAGGTTATGTTTATGGTCAGGGTTATGGTTTTGTTAGCTTTACATTTAGAGTTTGTCTTCATGTTATGGTTAGAGTTAGGATTAGAATTAGGTTTCAGGTTAGGGTTCGGGTTCGAGTTGAGTTAGGGTTAGTGTTAAGGGTCAGATTAGAGTTCGGTTTAGGGTTAGGGTTTGAGCTAGTGTTAGGTTTATGGTTAGGGTTTTGGTTCTGGTTTGTGTAAGGGTTAGGGTTCAGGTTAGGGTAGGTTTAGAGTTAGGTTTTGGGTTACCATTAGGGATAGGGTTACAATTAGGCTAAGGGTAAGGGTTAAGCTTCAGGTTTGGGTTAAGGTTATGGTTCGGGTATGAGTTAGAGTTAGGTTTCGGGTTCGGGTTAGGGTTAGGGTTCGAGTTACTGTTTGGCTTAGGGTTTAGGTTCAGCTTAGGTTTAGGCTTTGTGTTATTGTTAGCGTTAGGGTTATGGTTATGGTTAGGGTTATCTTTAGTTTAAGGGTTAGGATTACGGTTAGGGTTAGATTTAGGGTTAGTGTTAGGATTAGGGTTCGTGTTTGGGTTAGGGTTTAGATTAGGGTTCGTGTTTGGGTTAGGGTTCGGTTTATGGTTAGGGTTGTGGTTCTGGTTAAGTTTAGGTTTATGGTTAGAGTTAGAGCTAGTGTTAGGGTTAGGATTCAGGTTAGGGTTCAGGTTCAGGTTAGGGTTAGAGAATTATGGTTTAGGTTAGGGCTAGGTTTAGAGTGAGAGTTCGGGTTCTGGTTCTGGTTTGGATTCGGGTTAGTGTTAGGGTTCATGCATGGTGGGGCTTTGGTTAAGGTTAGGGTTAGGTTGCTGGTTTGGGTTAAGGCTAGGGTTGAGGTTAGGTTTACTGTTGGGGTTCAGGTTAGGGTTAGAGTTGTGGTTAGTGTTATGGTTGTGTTAGGTTTCTTGTTAGGGTAAGGGTGATGGTTCGGGATAGATTTAGGCTTAGGTTTATGGGTAGTGTTAGGGTTAGGGTTAAGATTGGGATTAGGGTTAGGGTTAGTGTTAGGGTTAACATTAGGTTTCAGGTTAGGGTTAGGTTTAGGTTTAGGTTTAGGGTTAGGGTTTGGCTTTGGTTTAGTTTTAGCTTTAGGGTTAGGTTTAGGTTTCATGTTAGGGTTAGACTTAGACTTCGGGATAAGGCTAGGGTTATGTTTAGGGTTCAGCTTCGGTTTAGCTTTCACTTTAGTGTTAGTTTTATGCTTCGTGTTAGGGTTAGGCTTAGGGTTCGGGATACGGCTAATGTTAGGATTAAGGTTAGGTTTTGGGTCAGGGTTTTGTTTGGCTTAGGGTTAGGTTTAGGTTTAGGTTTCAGTTTATCATTAGTGTTAGGGTTTCTTTTAGGGTTCGGGTTTGGGTTTGCTTTTGTGTTGATGTTAGGGTTCGTGTTACGTTTAGTGTTAGGGTTAGGGTTCAGTTTACAGTTAGAGTTAGTCTTACGGGTAGAGGGTTACGTTTTACGTTTGCATTCGGGTTAGGGTTATGATTCAGTTTATGGCAAGCATTAGCGTTCAGGTTATGGTTAGGGTTAGGGTAACGGGTTGGGGTAAAATTTAGCATTAGGGTTAGGTTTTGGGATAGGTTTAGGGTTAGGATTCGGGTTAGTATTCCTCTTAGGGTTAGGTTTGGGGTTAGGATAAGTTTTCATGATAGGGTTAGGGTCTGGGTTATCTTCGTGTTATCATTAGGGTTACGGTTACGGTTAGGTGTAGAGGTTTAGGGTTTAGGTTGGAGTTAGGGTTAGGATTAGGGTTAGGGTTAGGTTTAGGGTTCAGCTTAGTCTTCGTATTAGGGTTAGGGTTCGGGTTAGGGTTGGTGTTAGGGTTAGGGTTCGGGTTTGGGTTCAGGTTAGCGTTAAATTTATGGCTAGGGTTAGGGCTTGGTTTCGGTTTGGTGTTAGGTTTAGGGTTAGTGTCAGGTTAGGGCTAGGGTTAAGATTTGGTTTAGGTCAGGTTTTGGTTAGGGTTCGGGTTAGTTTTAGCATTCGCAGTAGGGTTGGGGTTAGGGTTATCATTAGCCTTAGGGTTAGGATCTGGGTTATGTTTAGTGTAATGTTTGGTGTTGGGTTTATGTTTAAGGTTAGTGTTAGTGTTAGGGTTAAGTTTTGGGTTAAGTTAAGGGTTAGGTATAGGGTTAGGCTTATGGTTAAGGTTCAGGTTAGGGTTAGGGTTCGAGTTACTGTTAGATTTCGGGTTAGGGTTAGGGTTAGTGTTAGGGTTCGATTTAGGGTTCAAGTCAGGGTTAACCTTCGGGTTAGCATTCGGATTAAGTTTAGGGTTAGGGTTAGGGTTCTGGTTAGGCTTAGAATTAGGTTTCGGCTTAGGGTTAGGTTTATAGTAAGGGTTACCATTAGTTTTAGGGTTACTGTTGCATAAAGTTACTGTTAGGGTTAGAATTAAGGCTAATCTTAGGTCTATGGCTGGGTTATGATTATGTCTATGGCTAGGATTAGTGTTATGGTTTGGCTTAGGATTATAGGAAGTTGTTTGGCTTAGTTTTAGGTTTAGCGCTAGGTGTAGGGTTAGCAACAGGGTTAGGGTTTGTGTTCAGACAGGGTTATGGCTACAACTAGGGGTCGGGTTAGGATTATGGTTGGATTATGGATTATGTGTTAGGGTGAGGGTTAGGGATGGGGGTATGTTAGGGTTAGTGTTATGACAAGAGTTATCATTAAGGCTGGGCTTAGGGTTAGATTTAGGGTTACATTTAGGGTTAGGTTTCTTTTTAGGTTTAAGGCTAGGTATAGTGTTAGGGTTAGGGCTGGGACTGGGCTTCGGTTTAGGGCTAGGGGTAGGCTTAGGGTTAGGTCTTGCATTAGGGTTGGGTGTGCCTTAGGGTTAGAGGCAGTGGAAGGGGTATGAGTAGGGGTAGGGTTATGTTTTGGGTTAGGACTAGGGTTAGAGTTAGGGTTATGCTAGTGTTAGGGTTACTATTAGGGCTAAGGCTAAGACTAGGTTTAACAATAGGGGTAGAGTTGGCTTAGGGATACAGTTAGAGTGAGAGTTAGGGGAAAGCATACTATTAAGGATAGAGATATGTCTAGTTTTACGGTTTGGGATAGGCTTAAGGTTAGGGCTAAAGTTTGGTTAAGTTTAGTGTTACAAACCCTAACCCTAGCCCGGAACTAATACTAGCATTAATATTAATGCAAAGCCTAATTCTCTCCCTAGCCCTAGCCCCAACCCTAACAGTAAACCTAGACCTAACCTCTTCGCTAACTTTCACCCTAAAACTAACCCTAACACGAAACCTACACTTACACCTACCCTACTGCTATGCCTACCACTAACCATAAATTTTACCCTTACTGTAACCCAAACCGAACAAAAACACTAATTCTAACCTTAACAATAATCCAAGCCCTAGAACTAAGCCTAAGTCTAGCCCTAGCCCTAACACTAACACTAGCCCAAGCCATAATAACCCTAACCCTAGCACTAGCCCTCGCCCTAATCCTAACCCTAACTGTAACCTAACCCCCAATCCATGCCCTAGAACTAGCCCTAACCCAGCCCTACACCTAAAACTAATACTACCCTTAGCACTAACCCTAAAACCTAGACCTATCACTAACCATAAAACTAACTCTATCCCTAACCCTAGCCCTGCCCCAATCCATAACCCTAACACTAACCCTATGCTTAACTCTAGCACAAATACTAAGGCTAACCCTAATGCTAACTCTAACCCTAACCCTAACACTAACCCTAACACTAATCCAACCCTAACCCTAAACCTAACCGTAACCCAAACCCTAACCCTAACACTAGCCCTAACACTGTCCCTATCTCTAACCTTAAACCTAAGCCTAATGCAAGCCTAACTCACACCCTCCCCCTCCCCCTAACCATAAAACTAACTCTAACCATAACTCTGTAGTTAACGCTAACACTAATCTTAGCAATAGCACTCACCTAACCCGACCTTAACCCTAACCCTAATCAAACCCGAAGCCTAACTCTACCCCTACTGCTAACACTAACCATAAGCAAAACCCTAACGCTAGCACAAACACTAATATTAACCATAAACCTAACCATAACACTAAAACTAGACCTCCCCCACCCCTAACCTTACCCCTAACTTTGACAGTAAACTTAACCCAAACCAAGTCCTTACATTTATCCCTACCCTTAACCCAAACACTTAGCCTAACTGTAACCCTAAACCAAACACTACATTAATCCCAGCCCTAGCCTTAACCTAACACTAGCCCTAGACCTAAAGCTAGTCCTAAACTTAACCCTAGATCTAGCCCTTGCCCTAACCGTAAACCTAAACCTAAACCTAACCCTAGCCCTACCCTAACGCAAACCCTAAGCCTAGCCCTAAGCCAACCCCTACCACTACCCCAGAATCTAATCATAGACCTAAACCTAACCTTAAAACTAAACCTTACTCTACCCCAACCATAACCCTAACCCTAAGCCTAACCGTAATCCAAGACCTAGTCCTAACACAAACACTTGCCTTTGTTCTAACACTAATGCTAACCCAATCCTTAGCACTAAACCAAATCAAAACCCTAAGTATAACGGTGATCTTAACCCTAAACCTAACACCAAGACTAACCCTAACTCTATTGCTAAGCCTAGTATTCTAGCGCTAACCGAAATGCTAGCCTTATACATAACACTAAAACTAATGCTAGTACTAACCTTAAACCTAGCCCTAGACCTACCGCTATTACTAAACTTAACCATAACAGTCAATCCAAGCCCTAACCTTAACACCAACCCTGGCCCTAGACATGACCCTAAACTTAGCTCTAGCCATAACCGTATCCCTAACCCTAACCTTACCTCTACCCCTAACCCTAACCCTCACTATAGACCTAGCCCTAGCCCTAATGATAAACCTAGCCCTTTGTATAGCCTTGGCACTAACACTAACTCTAACACTAGCACTACCACTTACCTTAGCATTAAACTAACATTAACTCTAACCATAACCTTAAACCCAACCCTAGGTCTAGTCCTAACCCTAACCCTGAGCCTAGACATAAGTCTAGCCCTAAACCTAACCCTAGCCCTATACCAAGCACTAACGTTAACTGTAACCCTATCGTAGCACTAAGCTTAACTGTAGTCCAGAACTACCCTTAACCCAAACACTAACCTTAACCCACCCTAAAAATAGCCTTAACACTATCCATAAATCTAGGCCTAACACTAGCCCTTACCCTAACTGTTGCCCTAACCTGAACTCTAGCACTATCCCTAGCTCTAACGCTAAAACTACCCCTAAATCTCACCATAACACTAACCATAACCCAGCCCAAGACCTAAGCCTAACCCTAGCCTTAGGCATAACCATAAACTTAACCCTAACCAAAACCCTAACCTCAACCCTAACCATAACCCTACACCTACCGCGCCCCTAACCCAAACACTCACCCAACACCTACCCCTAACCCTACCCCTAAACCTAACACAACTCTAACCCTAACCGTACCCCTAACCCTAACCTTAACCCTAAACCAAACCTACCACTAAACCTAATGCTAATGCTAACACTAATTCTAACCCGAACCTAATTCTAGCCATAGCCCTAACCCTAACCCTAACCCTTGCAATAGCCTTAACCTTATCTTTAACCCTAACCCTAACGCAACCCTAACCCTAACCCTACCCCTACACCTACCCCTCCCCTAAACCTAAACCTAACCAAATGCTTAATCCTACACCTAACCCTACCCCTAACACCAAGCATATCCCAATCCTAATCCTAACACTAACACTAATTCTAGCCCTAGCTCTAATCTGAACCATAGCTCTAGTTCTAACACTATAACCCTAGCCATAACCCTAAACTTAACCTTATCCCTAGCATTAACCTTAACCATAACACTAACCCTAAACCTAGCCCCAAACCTAACCCTAACCCTAAACTTAATCCAACCCCACCCCATCTCTATGCCTACCTCTTACCTTGACACACTAACTCTACCTTACCCCTATACATAACCTTAAACCTAGCCCTAACACTACCACTACGCCTAACTCTAACCATGTGCCTTGCCCTAACGCTAACCATAGCCATAAACCTAAACCTAACCCTACCCCTACCCCTAAATCTACACCTTACCTTAGCCACAACCATAAACCTAACCCTAGAACTAACCTTAGCCCTAACCCTAACACTAACCATAGACTTAACCCTAACCCTAAATCTACTTTTAACCATAAACCTAACCCTAACGTTAACCAAAGCCTTACACTAATCCTAGTCCTAACCTCAGCTCCAACCATAACCCAAATCCTTGTCCTTATGCAAACCCTAACACTATCTCTAACCTTAACACTAACTCTAATCCTAGCCATAACCCCAACACGAGCCCCAGCCCTAGACCTAACCCTAACTGTAACCCTAACACTAACACTGGGCCTAACACTTAGCCCAACACCAAACCCTAAACCTAAAAGCAGGCCTATGCCTAGTCCTAGATCTAACACTAACCCTAGCAGTAGAACTGAACCTAACCCCAGCCCAAGCCCTAAACCTAGCCCTAGACCAAGCCCTAGCACTAACCTTAACTCCAGCCCTAACTCTAGCCCTAGCCCTAACCCTAATCCTAACGCAATTCCCAAAGCTAACCGTATCACTACCCCATCCTTAACTGTAACCCTACCCCTATCCCTAACACAGCCTTTACCTAGACCCTAACACTTACCATAACACGGCCACAAACCCTAACCCAACACTAAACCCAACCCTAACCCAGCCTTAAACTTAAGCCTAAACATAACCCAATCCCGAGTGCGAACGCTTACAATGATCTTAATCATAATTTTAACACTAAACCTACCAGAACTCCTAACCCTAACCCTAATCTTATGACTAACTTTAACCATAATCATAAATCTTAGCATAACGCTACCCCTAAGTCTAACTCTAAACCTAATTGTAATGCTAACCCTACCCCTACCCCTACCCTGAACCCTAACACTAACTCGTAGTCTTACCAAACCATAACCCTAACCCTAACACTAATCCCAGCCCAAACCATAAACCAAACCCTTGCCCTAAACATAACACCAAACCTAACCCTAACCCTAACCCTAAAATCAGCCCTAGACCAAGACAACCATAATCCTAACTCTAGCCCTAACCCTAAGACAAACCCAAACCCTAACCCTAACTGTACCCCTCCCTAACCCTAGCCATAAACCTAAAGTTAACCCTAACCATGGCTCTAAGCCTAATACCAACTCCAACACTAACCATAACCCTTAATCTAACCCTAACCCTAAAACTAACCTTAACTCAATCCCTATCCCTAACACTGACCATAACCTGAGCCTAACACTAACCCTAATCCTACAGCTTCTCCTCCCCTAACCATAACCCTAACCCAAACCCTACCCCATCCTAAACCTTAAACCAAACTCTAACACAACCGTAACCACAAACCTACCACTAACCATAAAACTAACCTTAACCCAAACACAAACCTAACCCTAAATCTATCCAAAACACTAACACTAGTCCTAGCACTAGCCGTAATGCTAACCTAGCCCTACCCCTAACCGTAACCCTAGCCTTAGCTCTAACATTAACCCTAACCCAAACCCTAACACTATCCCTACACGTACCTCTCTGCTAAACCTAATCCTAACACAACCCTAACTCGAACCCTAACCCCAGTCTTAGCACTAAAACAAGCGCTACCCCTAAGCCTAACCCTACTCCTATACCTACTCTTCCCCTAATCCTAACACAAAGCCTACCCCATCCCTAAGCTTAAACCAACCCTAACACAAGCCTAACCCCAAACCTAACCCCGCCGCTAACCATAAAACTAACATTAACCCTGTACCAATCCTAACATTAACTGTAAATCTTGCGCTAACACAAATCCTAGCCTTGCACTTACATCTACCACTAAATCTAGACATAACGCTAATCCAAACTGAACCCTAAACCCACCCCTACCGATACCCCAGCCCCTAATCTTAACCCTAACTCTAACCCATCTCTACCTCTACCCATACCCCTAATGCTAACCCTAACAAACCCGTAACCCTAAACTTAATCCTAACCATAGCCCTAAACATAAAACCAACACCAACCCTAGCACTAACCCTGACCTAGTACTAACCCTAGCCCTAACCCTAACTCTAAACATAGCACTAACCATAGTCGGAACACTAACCATTGCACTAACCCTTACTCTAATGCCAACCTGAGCCCTAACTCTCACCCTAATCCAACCCCAACCCAATCTCACACTAACCCTAACCCTAATGCTAATACTATGCCTAGAGCTAGCCCTAACACTAACCCTAGCACTATTGCTAACACTAGCCATAACCCTGACTGTAATCCTAAACCTAGCACTAGCCCTAGCCCTAGCACTAACCACAATTGTAACCTTAATGTTAACCAATACCCTAGACCTAACACTAACCCAGCCCTACAGTTGAGATTAACCATAGTCCTAGCCCTAACCCTAAACCCAGACCTAGTCCTAGCCCAAACTCTAGACCTATCACTAACCCTAGCCCTGGCCCTGTTCTTTAATTTTTTTTGTGAGGAAGATCAGCCCTGAGCTAACATCCATGCTAATCCTTCTCTTTTTGCAGAGGAAGACCAACTCTGAGATAACATCTATTGCCAGCCCTCCTTTTTATTCCCCAAAGCCCCAGTAGATAGTTGTATGTCATAGTTGCACATCCTTCTAGTTGCTGTATGTGGGACATGGCCTCAGCATGGCCGGAGAAGTGCTGCGTCAGTGGGCGCCCGGGATCCGAACCTGGGCCACCAGTAGCAGAGCACGTGCGCTTAACTGCTAAGCCACGGAGCCAGCCCTGACCCAGTTCATATCTCTAAAATAAACACTATCCGTAACCCTAGCAAAAACAATAAGACTAACCCTAAACCGAACCCTAACACTGAAACAGCCCATCCCCATAGCCCTAACACTAACCCTACCCTTAACCATAAACCGAACCCTAACCATGACCCTACCCTACCCCTACCCCTAAAGCAAATGCTTACACTACCATAACCCTAATCCTAACACTAACCGGAACTTAATCTTAGTCTTAGACTTACCCTAACACTAGACACTAAACATAACACTAACCCTAACACTAGTCCTAACCCTAAGCCAAACTCTAACCCTAGCCCTAAGCCAACCCCTAACCCTAAACCTGACCCTAATCCTAATCTTAACCCTCAACCCTAGCCCTAACCCAACACAAATCCTAGCCCTCGATCTGACCGTAAACTTATCCCTAGCCCTAGCCCTAAATCTAACCCTAACACTAACCATAGCTCTAACCCTAACCATAAATATAGACCTATGCCTAACATTAATGCTAACACTAGCCCTGATCATAGCCCTGGCTCTAAACTTAACCATAACACTATGCCTATCCCTAACCCTAACCCTAAAACAACCCCTAAACCTTACCCTAAACCATCCCTAAACCCAACCCTACCCATAACCATAAGCCTAATATTAACCCTAACTCTAATACAACCCTATGCTAACCCTGACCCTAACACTTATCCTAGTCTGAGCCACAACCCTAAACCTAGCTCGAGACCTAAAACTAACTGTAACTCTATCCCTAACCCTAAACCTAGCCCCAGCCTTTGCCCTAACATTAACCCTAACCTAAATCTACCTCTAACAATAACCATACCACTAAAAATAAACCTAACCCTAGGTCTAGCAGTAACCCTAAACCTAAACCTTATCCTAACTCTAACCCTAGCCCTAGACCTAACCCCAATCCTAGTCCTAGAGATGACCCTAACGCTAACCCTAACCCAATACTAACCCTAACGTTAACCCTAATCTATTCCTAGCACTAGTCCTAACGCCAACACTAGCCCAAATCCAAACCCTAACTCTAACCTTAGTCCTAATCTTAATACTAACCATGACACTAGCCCTAAACCCGACCCTAACCCTAACCCTAAAAGTATACCTAAACCAAACCCTAACTATAACTGTACCCCTAAACTCCCACTAACTCTAGCTGTAGCCCTAACACAGACACTATGCATAATGCTAAGAATAAACCTAACCCAAGCCCTACATTTAGCCCTAACCCTAAGGCTAGGCCTAACCCTGACCCTCAGCACAATCCTAGCCCTAACCCTAACTCTAAGCCTAATGTTAACTCTCAAGATAACCCTAGCCCTAACGCTCACCATAACTCTAACACTAACCCAACACTGTAGACCTAAACCTACCGCTCCTCTAACCCAAACCTTAACCCGTCCTACCCCTACCACTACACCTAACCATAACCCAACGCTAACCCTAAGCCTACCCTTAACCTAAACCAGAAACAAACAATCCCTAACCATAAACATAACACTAATCCTAACCTTAGCCTTAATCCTAAGCATAGCCCTAGCCCTATCACTATCCCTAACCATAGTCATAACCCTAACAATAGGCCTAGCTCTAGCTCTAGCTCTAACCCTAGCCCAAAACAAACCATAAACCGACCCAAAAAACCAACCCTAGCCCTAAACCTAAACCGATTACCAGCTCTAGCCCTAACCCTAACTGTAGCACTAACTCTAGCCCTAACCCTAAGTGTAGCTATAAACCTAACCCGAACCCTAACCTTAACCTTAATGCTAATCCTATGCCTGACCCTAGTCCTAACCATAACCCTTGCCCTAAAACTAACCCTAATGCTACGCCAAGCATAACCCTAGCACTAACTCTAAACCTAACACAATGCTAAACTTAACCTTAAGCGTAGAACGAATCCTAACCCTAGCCCTAACCCTTACCCCAACCCTACCATAACCAGATGTAACTCTACCCCTAACCCTAAACTTAACCTAACCCCAGATCTAGCACTAACCCTAAACCTAACCCTGAAGCTAAACCTAACCATAGCCCTAGGGCTAACCTAAACCGTAGATCGAGACATGAGCCTAAATTGAGACCCACCAGTAACCATAACCATAACTGTAATAAAAAATCTAATACTAACCATAGCCCTAGGTCTAACCTCTACCCTAACACTAGACCTGACCCTAGCCCTAACCCTAACCTTAATGCTAATCCTGACATAATCATAGCCCTACACCTAAACCCAATCCAAGCCCTAGTCGTAAGTCTCACCCTAACCATAGATATAAACATAGCCATAAAACAGCCTAACCCTAAACATAGCCTTAACCCTAACACTTAACCTAACCCTAACCCCAGCCCTTACCCATACTATAATTCTAACAGTAACCCTAAAGCTGGCCCTAGAATTAAACTAAATGTAGCCCTAATCCTAGCCCTGGTGCTAACACTAACCCTACCACTAACCCTATGCCTAACCCTAGCCCTAACACTAATGCTAACCATAACACTAACCCTAACCATAGCCCTAACCTTAGCCCTAGCCCTAACCTTAATGCTAACCCTAACCCTAGCCCTAACCCAACCCCAACCATAACCCAAACTCTAACACAACTCGAAACTTACCCCTAAGTCTACCACTACCCCTACCCGTCACATTAACCTTTACCCTAAATCTAAACATAACCTTACCACTAACCCTAAAGCTAACCTTGACCCTAACCATACCACGACCCCTAATGCTAACCCAGTGCTACCCCTAACACTACCCCTAATCTTAGTCATAGCCATAGTCCTAAAGCCAGACCCAGCCCTAGCCCTAACTCTCATCCTAGCACTAACCCTAGACCTGACACTAACCGTAGCCCTAAACCTAACTGAACCCTAACCCTAAATCTAACGCAAGATCTAACCCTAGACCAAAACCTAAGACTTGCTCAAACCCTAATCCTAACACTAACCATACTCCTGGCCCTCATCCAAACACTAAACCTAATGCAAGCATAACCCTAACCCTAAACCTAGCCCCAGCCCCAAGCCTAGCCCTAAGAAAAACTCAAACTATTCCTAACCCTACCCCAAGCCCTAACACTAACCCTAACCCCAACACTAACCAAAACCACTACACCTATCCCAAACCTAACCCTAACTCAACCATAAGCCTAACCATAGCCCTATGCCAGACCCTAATCTTAAGCGTAATCCTAAACCTAACACTTGCCCTAAACCTAACCTAACCCAGCCCTAGACCTTAACCTAGCCCTACACTAACCCTAACCACAGACTTAGTCCTAAACCTAAGCCTACCCCTAGCCCTAGTCCTAGCCATGGCCTTAACCTTAAGTCTAACACTAACCTTGTCCCTAACAATAGACTGAACAATAATGCTAACTCTAACCCTAACCATGACCCTAAACCTACCTGTCTCCAACCCCAACCCTTAAATCTAACCTTAACAGTACCCCTGCACATAAGTCTAACACCAACCATAACCTTACACAGAACCAAAATCCTAGCCATAGGCCTAACCATAACGCTAGACCTAGACCTAGACCTAAGCCTAAACGTAAACCTTGCCCTAACCTGTAACCTAGCTGTAATGCTAATAACCACTTTATCCGTAGCCCTAACACCAACACTAAACCTAAGTGTAGCCATAAGCAAACGCCTACCAATATTCATAACATTAACCCTAAATGGAAGATTAATCCTAACGCTAAACAAAATTGTATCCATAAACCAAATTCTAAACCTACTCTAGCGCTATCATTAAACATAACTGTAAAGCTAACCCTAACAATAACCCTCACCCTAACCCTAAGCATTACACAAACCCTAACTCTAGCCCTAGGCCTAATCCTAACCCTAACCCTAAACCTAACTTGAACCCAAACCTGAACCCTAACCATAACCCAAACACACACCCTAACATAACCATAAATCTAAAGGCAACACTAGTCCTATCCATAACTCTAACCATAACACCAACCCTAGCCATAATCCTAACCCAAACACTAGCCCTAGACCTGGCCCTAGCCCTAGCCCTAACCCTAAACATAATCCGAGCGATAGCCCTAACCCTAGCCCTAAACTTAACCCTCACCCTAATCCTAACCCAAGCGCTAACACTAGGCCTAGCCCTAGCCCTAGCCCTAACACTAGCCGAAACCTTAGCCTTAACCCTAACCGTAGCACTAGCGATAGTGCTAACTATAGCCCTAAGACAAGCACTAACTCAAAACCTAACCCTAACCCTAGGTCTAGTCCTAACCATAACATTAACCCTAAGCCTAAACCTAAGCCTAACCCTAGCCCTAGAAGTAACCATAGCCCTAAACCTAAAACTAACCCTAAACCTATCCCTAACATTAACCCTAACCCTAACCATAGCCATAACCCTAACCTTAGCCCTAAACCTAAACCTAGCCCTTGCCCTAGCCTTAGCACTAACCCTAACCCTAGCCATAAACCTAACCCTAGCCCTAAGCCTAACCATAGACCTAGCCCTAACCCTAACCCTAGCCCTAGCCCTAAGCCAAACCCTAACCCTAGCCCTAACATTAACCCTAACCCTAACACTATCCCTAAACCTAACCCTAACCCTAGCTCCAGCCATAACACTAACCCTAAGCCTAACCCTAGCCATAGCCCTAGCCCTAACCTTAACACTAACCCAAACCCTAACCATAAACCCAATGCGAACACTAACCCTAACCCACACACAATTGGTTTGATGTCAACATATGTGAATGTTGTCACACACAAAAGGTGTGATATCTTACATAAAAAGGTGACTTATGTCACAAAAAAGTGAATGGTGTCACATATATCAAAGGGTGGGTATTGACACACAAATGTGAGCCTTGTCACACATACACCATTGGTGTGATGTCACACACACATTGAGTGATGTCAGACACACAAATGTGTGTGAAGATATACACCAACCTGGTGATGTCACAGACAATGGGAGTGGTGTCTCTCACAAAAATGAGGGTGAATTCACACATAACAATGAGAATTACACAAAACACACACGTGGGATTTAATTCAGAGTAAAATGTGAGAGATTACACAGAAACTTGAGTGTGATTTCATACATAACAGCGCATGTCACATCACAGTGAATAATACTACTGCCATCACACACATTGGGACTGATATCACACAATTTGAGAGATGTGACTGGCTATCCTAGTGTTATCACATTCAAGGTGTATGATGTCCCAAAATGGGTGTGATGTCACACATAATGATTGGAGTGATGGCACACACAAAATGTGAGAGATGTCACAAGCACAACATTGGAGTGATGTCAAACACACTATAAGAGTGATGACACACTCAATTGGTGTGATGTCATACATAATACTGGGAGTGACACCAACATAATAATGGTTGGGATATCATATGCTAATTAAGGTTGATGCCACACACGATTGATGTGATGTGACACACGATGAGGATATTGTCACGAACACACAAGTGGTGAATGTCACCCATAACCATGTGTGTCATGTCACGCATAAACCATGCGAGTGATATCACATGCACACAATGGGAGTGATGTCACACTATAAGATGTGAGTTTCATCAAAAGGGACACATCAATGATGTGATACATAGCAGTGGGAGTTTTGTCAAACAATTCGTGTGATGTCACTCACAATGGGAGTGATGTCACACAAACATGTGTGTAATATCACAAAGGACAAGTGACTGATGTCACTAACACGTGTGAGTGATGTCACCCTATTGTTGTGATGTCATACAACACAACAGGTGTCATATGTATCATAGAGAGATGTCACACAAAATATGAGTGAAGTCACAGGTACACCATGCGAGAGATCTCACACACACTGGCAGAGTGATGTACTCGACAATTACTGTGAAGTCACATGGAATAATTGAAACGACACCAAAAGTAAAAATAGCAGAGGAATATGAGCACAAATGTTATGTAAGGCCCAATCATCCTCACAAAAAGAGGAGGATTGGCATCAGATGTTAGCTCAGGGCTCACCTTCCTCACACACAAAAAAACAGCGATTTCTTAAGCTAAATTGGATTGATGTCACATACAATTGGTGTGATGTCAAGATATGTGAATGAGGTGACACACACAATAGGAGTTGTTACATACATAAAAATATGATCTGTGTCACAAAAATATGTGAATGGTGTCACACATATCAATTGGTGGGTTTTCACACACAAATGTGAGCTTTGTCACACATACACCATTGGTGTGATGACACTACACTGGTGATGTCACAGACAATGGGAGTGGTGTCTCTCACGAAAATGAGTGTGAATTCACATATAAAAATGAGAGTTACACAAAACACACAGGTGTGATATGTGAGAGTAAAGTGTCAGAGATTTCACAGAAACCTAGGAGTGATTTTATACATAACAGTGGATGTCACATCACAGTTAAGAATATGACTGCTGTCACAGACAATGGGAGTGATATCACACAATTTGAGTGATGTGATAGGTTATCACACACATCACTCAAGGTGTGTGATGTCTCAAAATGGGTGTGATGTCACACATAACAGTGGGAATGATGTCACACAAAAAATGTGAGCAATGTCAAACACATCATTGGATTGATGTC
>CM053558.1:61459417-61470160 GCA_028646465.1 Rhinoceros unicornis | reverse complement strand
ATCTGAGTTCAGCAAGGTCTTTCTTGCATTACATGGGAGAGAATTCCTAAGTGAAGATCCTTAACTGCAATGGTGGAAAACGCAATTTTCTGGATAGTCCTATCTAGATATAACCAAGAGATATTCTCCTCACTGTACTTTCATGTTATGGATGTTATAGGTACTCTCTCCCAGCTGTACTGAAATTTTAAAACCTCTCATATGAAGATGTTACTAACAGATATTGGTAACCTGTGTTAAGCAATAGTGTTCATCATGATAGGCTAATGATACCCTAAATGCAGGCTGAACTACAGTGCATTTAAAGTCATTCATGAAGATAATCCTAAACAGGTAAAAGAAGAAGTTTTCTTCACGGTATACTTTCATTGAATGGATTTGATAGAGCACCCTTTCGAGGTGTGTTGATAAGTTTAATCTCTCATAGGGAGGTGTTCCTAACAGCTAATGGCAGAGTAGGTTTAGCAGTATTGTTTTTTCTTTAAATCAGGGAGGAAAGTTGAGTGCAAGCAATGAAATGAAAAGATGAAAAAAGAATTGACAATATGATCCAAAATAGCAAAAAGCACATGTTTTCCTCCACAGGGTAATTACATGGAATGTATATTCTAGATATGTTCTCCCAGCTGCAGGGAAATGTTTAAAAGCTCTCAGAGGAAGATCATTCTTAAAGGTCCCTGCAAGCTGAGTTCAACAAATGCTTTCTTGCTTTACTTTGGAGAGAGAGCTGTGTGAAGGCCATAATGCAATGAGGGAAAAGGCAATTTTCCTGATGAACCTAAAAATATACAAGGAAGATTTTTTCACCAAACTTGACTTTCATATTTTGAATGTTATAGGTATTCTTCCCCAGCCATACTGAAATTTTAAAACCTCTAATATATAGATGTTGCTTTCAGATATTGGCCACCTGTGTTAAGCAATATTGTTCATCATGATATGCTAGTGGTACCCTGAATGCAGTTTGAACTTCAGCATATTAAAAGTGTCTTCTCAATATGATCCCAAACACTTACTAGCAGGAGTTTCTCTGAAGAGTCAAATTTAATGGAATGGATGTTAAATATATTCTGCAAAACCTGTATTAATACTTTGAAAGATCTCATAGGAAGATGTTCCTAACAGCTACTGGCAAAATTGGTTGAGCAGTGGTGTTTTGTCTCTACAGAAGGAAGGAAACATTATTGCAGGCAATGAACAGGAAAGAGGAACAGGCAATTTACCATAAGTTCCTAATACCTAAAAGGAGCAGTTTTTCTGCACGGAGTGTGTTCACGGAATGGATGTTAGAGATATTGTCTCCCTGCTACAGTGAAATGTTTAATAGCTCTCAGAGGAAAATCCTTCTCAGAGATACTTGCAAGCTGAGTTCAGCGAACATTTTCTTGCATGACTTGGAAGAGAGAGCCTGAGTGACAGTCGATAACTGCAAAGATTGAAAAGGCAATTTGCAAGATGATCCTATATAGATACAAGGAAGAAGTTTTCTCCACACTTGACTTTAATTTTTGGATGTTATTGATACTCTCTCCCAGCTATAGTGAAAAGTTTAAAAGCTCTCCAAGGAAGAACTGACTTACAGCTACAGGGTTGTTGAGTTCAGAATGGGTGTTCTTTCATTATATTTGAGGGAAAGCCTTAGAGTAGGCCATGAAGATCAATGATTGAAAATTTCACTCATCAATATGTTCCTCAAAAACTAAAATCAGTTTTTTTCACGTGTATATTATTTCAATGGATGTTATAGATATTTTCTCCCAGCAGTTGTGAAAAGGTCAAAAGTTGTCATGGGAAGATCTTACTTACAGCTGATGGCAACTTTTGCTCACTAAGAAAATTATTTCATTTAATGTGATAGAGAGCCTGAGTAAATGCTGTGAACTGCAATGTTTGAAAAAGTACATTTCATTGCAGATGCTAAACAGGTACAAGCAAGAGATTTTCTCCACACTGTGCTTTTCAAAAATGGATATCATAGATATCCTCTTCCTAGTGTAGTGAAAAGTTTAAACCCTCTCATAGGAAGATGCTCTCTAACAGCTACTGGCAAACTGAGTTCAAGGAGCACATTCTTTTGTTCCATGTAAGAGAGAGCCTGAATGAAAGACGTGGACTGCAACCTTTGAAAAGGCACTTTTCAATTTGATCATAAACAGATTACAAAAAGGAGGTTTTCTTCACACTGTGCTTTCATTAAATGGATGTTACAGGTAACCTGTACCAGTTGTAGTGAAAAGTATAAAAGCTCTCATTAGAGTATGTTCCCTATAACTACTAGCAAGCTGAGTTCAGCAGAAGTGCTCTTTCAATACATTGGATAGAAAGCTTGAGTGTAGAATAATAACAGTTTATGTGTGATATCAGTCATGTGTCCTTTGTGATATTACTCATGTGGTTATGTGTTACATCACTCCCATTGTTATGTGTGACATCACATCAATAGTGTGACATCATTCCCACTGATATCTGTGACATCATTGACATGTAACTTGTGACATCACTCCCATTGTGTGCATGTGATATCACACCCTTTGTTATGCGTGACATGACAAAGATGGTTATGGGTGAAATCACACCCCATGTGTGTGTATCATCCTCATTGTGTGTCACATCTCATCAATTGTGAGTTACATCAACCTTAATAGTCATATGATATCAAACCATTCTTATGTGTGGTGTCCCTCACAGTATTATGTATGACGTCACCCCAATTGAGAGTGACATCACTCTGATAGTGTGTTTGACATCACTCCAATGGGGTGTGTGACATCGCTCACATTTTGTGTGTGACACCACTCCAACTGTTATGTGTGACATCACCCCCAAAGTGGAACATCACACACTTTGATTGTGATAACACTAGGCTAGCCTGTCACATCTAACAAATTGTGTGATATCACTCCCATTGTGTGTGACAGCAGTCACATTCTTAACTGTGATGTGACAACCACTGTTATGTATGAAATCACTCTGAGGTTTCTGTGAAATCTCTCACAGTTTACTCTGACATAACACACTTGTGTGTTTGTGTAACTCTTATTGTTATCTGTGATTTCACACACACTTTCATGAGAGACACCCTTCCCATAGTCTGTGACATCACCAGTGTAGTGTTTGCATTCACTCACATTGTGTGTGACATCATTCAATGTGTCTGTGACATCACAACAATCGTGTATGTGTGACAAGGCTCACAGTTGCGTGTGAAATCCAGCCAATTATATGTGTGAAACAATTGACATATTTTTGTGACATAACTCATATTTTTGTGTATGAAAGCACCCTTATTTTGTGTCACATCATTCACATATGTTGACATCACACCAATTGTGTGTGACATCAATACAATTTAGCATAAGAAATTGCTATTATTATGTTTGATGTCACCTCAAATATTCTGTGTGACTTTACAGTATTTGTCGAGCACATCACTCTGCCAGTGTGTGTGACATCACTTGCATGTGTATCTGTGACTTCACTCCTATTTCATGTGACATCTCTCTGTAATGTGAGATATGACACCTGTTGTGTTGTATGACATAACAGGAATAGTGTGACTTCACTCCACTTATTTGTGACATCATATGAATTGTGTGACAACACTCCCACTGCTATGTGTGACATCATTGACATGTCTCTTGTGATATAACTCACATTTTAAAGTGTGACATAATGACCATTGTGCGCATGTGATATAACTCCCACTGTTATGCATGGCGTGACAGACATGCTTATGAGTGACATCATATCAACAGTTTGAGTGTGACAACATCCTCATTGTGCATCACATCACACCAATTGTGTGTTACGTCAACCTTAATTAGCATATGAAATTCCAACCATTATTATATGTGATGTCACTCACATTATTATGTATGACATCACACCAGTTGGGTGTGATAACGCTCTGATAGTGTGTTTGACATCACTACAATGGTGTGTGTTTGACACTGCTGACATTTTGTGTGTGACATCACTCCAATCATTATGTGTAACATCACACACCTTGAGCCTGATAACACTAGGGTAGCCTGTCACATCTCTCAAATTGTGTGATATCACTCACACTGTGTGATGGCAGTCAGATTCTTAACTATGATGTAACATCCACTGTTATGTATGAAATCACACCAAGGCTTCTGTGAAGTCCCTCACATTTTACTCTGACTTAAATCCCTTGTGTGTTCTGTGTAACTCTCATTGTTATTTGTGAATTCACACTCATTTTCCTTAGAGACACCACACCCAATGTCTGTGATATCACCACATTGCTGTGTGCCTTCACACACATTGTGTGTCTGACATCACTCAATGGCTTTTGGACATCACACAAATGGTGTATGTGTAATAGTGTTCATATTTGTGTGTGAAAACACACCTATTGATATGTGTGACAACATTCACAATTTTTTGACATAGCACATTTTTATATATGACATAACACCTATTGTTTGTGACAACATTCACATACGTTGACATCACACAAATTGTGTGTGACATCAATCAAATTTAGCATATGAAATGGCTATTGTTACATGTCATGTCACTCCCAATATTCCGTGTGATGGAACACTAATTCACGAGGGAATCACTCTACTAGTGTTGTGATATCACTCCCATTGGGTTTCTGTGACTCCACTTGTATATTTTGGGTGACATCATTCTGTTATGTGTGAAATCACGCCTTTTGTGTTGTATGACATCACACCAATATTGTGACATCTCTCCCACATGTGTGACATCAGCCACCAGTCCTTTGTGATATTACTCACATATTTATGTTACGTCACTCCCATTGTTATTTGTGACGCCACATCAATAGTGTGTCATCACTCCTCCAATGTGTGATATCAGTGACATGTCCCTAATGCCATAACTCACAAATTAAATTGTGACATCACTCCCATTGTGTGCATGTGATATCACTCCTATTGTTTTGCGTGGCGTGACAGACATGCTTATGGGTGATATCACATCAATTATTTGAGTGTGACAACATCCTTATTGTGTGTCACATCACAATTGTGTGTGACATCAACCTTAATTAACATATATCCCAACCATTATTATGTGTGATGTCACTCACACTAAGTATGACATCACACCAATTGAGTGTGACTTCACTCTGATAGTGTGTTTGACATCACTCTAATGGTGTGTGACATTGGTCACATATTGTGTCTGACATCACCCAAATCGTTATGTGTAACATCACACCCATTTTGGGACATCACACACCTTAAGTATGAAAACACTAGGATAGCCTGTCACATCTCTCAAATTGTGTATCACTCCCATTGTGTGTGAAGGCAGTCATATTTTTAACTGTGATGTGACATCCATTGTTTTGTACAAAATCACTCCCAGGTTTCTGTGAAATCTCTCACATTTTACTCTGACATATCCCACTCATGTGTTTTGTGAAACTCTCATTGTTATGTGTGAATATGCACTCATTTTCCATAGAGACACCACTCCCATTGTTGGCGACCTCACCAGGTTGGTGTGTGCATTGACACACATTGTATGTCTGACATCACCCAATGTGTGAGTGACATCTCACCCATGTTGTATGTGTGACAGGGCTCACATGTGTGTGTGAAAACACATCCAGAGATATGTGTGACACTATTCACATTTTTGTGACATAGCTCATATTTTTATGTTTGACATCATGCCTATTGCATGTGTGACATCATTCTCATATGTTGACATCAGTCCAATAGTGGGTGACATCGATCCAATTTAGCAAGTGAATCTGCTATTTTTACATGGGAAGTCACTCTCAATAGTCCATGTGACATCAAAGTAATTGTCGAGGAAAGAACAGTGTTAGTGAGTGTGACATCACTTGTGTGGTGTTTCTGTGATTTCACTCATATTTTGGGTGACTTCTCTCTGAGTGATATCACACCTGTGGTGTTGCATGACTTCACACCAATAGAGTGACATCACTTCCACTTATGCGTGACATCAGTGATGTGTCTTTTGTGATATTATTCACATGATTATGTGTGACATGACTCCCATTGTGATGCGTGACATCACATCCATAGTTTGACATCACTCTCTCTGCTATGTGTGACATCAGTGACATGTTCCTTGTGACATGAGTCACATTTTAAAATGTGACATCACTCCCATTGTGTGCATGAGATATCAATCCACTTGTAACACATGGCATGGCATTCATGTTTCAGGGTGATATCACACCACTTGTGTGTGTGAAAACAACCTCGAGTGTCACATCACAACAACGGTGTGTGACATCAACCTAAATTAGCACATGATAGCCCAACCATTATTAAGTGTGGTGTCACTCCCAGTATTATGTATGACAACACACCAATAGTGTGACAACACTCTGATAATGTTTGACATCACTCCAACGGTGTGTATGACATCACTCTCATTTTCAGTGTGACATCCCTCCAATCATTATGTGTTGGATCACATGCCATTGAGGATATCACACCTTGAGTGTGATAACACTAAGATAGCCTATCACATCTCATAAATTGTGTGATATCACTCCCATTGTGTGTGAGAGCAATAATGTTCTTAACTGTGATGTGACGTCCATGTTTATGTTTGAAATCACTTCCAGGTTTCTATGAAATCTCGCACATTGTACTCTGACTTAATGCACTAGTGTGTTTTGGGTAACTCTCGTTGTGTGTGAACATTCAGTAATTTTCCTTACAGCACCGCTCCCATTGTCTGTGACATAACCAGATTGGTGTGTGACTTCACACACATTCTGATATCACTCAATAGGTGTGACATCACTCCAATGGTGTATGTGTGACATGGCTCACATTTGTGTATGAAAACACACCCATTGATGTGTGTGACATTATCCACATTTTTTGTGACATGTCACATTTTTATGTGGGACATCACATTTAATGTGTGTGACAACATTCACATATGTGAACATCACACCAATTTTTTGTGACATCAATCCAATTTAGCATTTGAAATCTCTATTGTTACATGTCATGTCACTCCCTATAGTCCATGTGACGTACACTAATTCTCGAGGACATCTCTCTACTAGTGTTCTGACATCACTCTCATGGTGTTTCTGTGACTTCACACAAGTATTTAAAGTGACATCTCTCCATTATGAAAGCTATCACATTTGTTGTACTGTACGACATCACACCAAGAGTGTGACATCACTCACATTTATGTGTGTCAACTGTCACATATCCAATGTTGTATAACTCACATGATTATTAGTGACATCACTCCCTTTAAGTGTGACATCATATGAATTGTGTGACATAACTCACTGCTCTGTGTGACTTCATTGACTACTCCCTTGTGACATAACTCACATTTTAAAGTGTGACATCACTCCCATTGTGTGCATATGATATCACTCCCACCATTATGTGTGACGTGACACACATAGTTATGGGTGACATCACACCACTTTTGCCTGTGTGAAGACATCCTTATTGTGTGTCACATGACACCAATTGTGTGTGACATCAACCTTAATTAGCCTATGATATCCCAACCATAATTAGCTTCATGTCATTCCACGTAGTATGTGTGACATCACACCAGTTAAGTGTGACATTACTCTGATAGTGTTTTTGACATCATTCCAATGGTGTGTGTGTGACAACACTCCTTTCGTTATGAGATACATCACACCCATTTGGGGACAGCACACACCTCGAGTGTGATAGCACTAGGATAGCCTGTCACATCTCTCAAATTGTGTGTCATGGAAGTCATAATCTTAACTGTGATGTGACATCCAATGTTATGTATGAAATCACTCCCAGGTTTATGTGAAATCTTTCACATTTTACTCTGACATACATCCCACTTCTGTGTTTTGTGTACTTCTTATGGTTATGTGTGTATTCAGACTCATTTTCGTGAGAGACAACAATCTCATTTTCTGTGACATCACCAGGTTGGTGTGTGTCTTCTCAAACATTGTGTGTCTGACCACTCATTATGTGTGTGACATCACACTAATGATGTATGACAGGGCTCACATTTTTGTGAAAACACATCCAGAGATATGTGTGACACCATTCACTTTTTTTGTGTTAAAGCTCACATTTTTATGTGACATCACTTCTATTGTGTGTTTCACATCATTCACATGTGTTTACTTCACGTCAATTGTGTGTGACATCAATCCAACTTAGCATATGAACCTGCAAATGTTGGGTGTGATGTCACTCACAATATTCCGTGTGACATCAAACTAATTGTTGAGGACAGAACTCTGCTAGTGTGTGTGACATCACTTGCCTGGTGTGTCTGTGAATTCAATCTTATTTTGTGTGGCATCCCTCTGTTATGTGTGATATCACTCCTGTTGTGTTGTATGACATCACACCAATAGTGACATCACGCCCAAATATGTGTGACATAAGTCATGTGTCCTTTCTGATATCACTCACAGGTTTGTGTGTGACATCACTCCCACTGCCATGGGTGATATCAATGACATGTCCCTTGTGACATAACTCACATTTTAAAGTGTGACATCACTCCCATTTTTTGTGACAGCCGTCATAGACTTAAATCTGATGTGACATGCAGTATATATGAAATAACCCCAAAGTATCTGTGAAATATCTCACATTTTACTCTGACTTAAAACCCACTTGTGTGTTTTGTGTAACTTTAATGTTTATGTGTGAATTCACACTCATATTTGTGAGAGACACCACTCCCATTGTTGGCGAGCTCAACAGGGTGGTATGTGCTTTGACACACATTGTATGTCTGACATCACTCAATGTGTGTGTAACTTCTCACCCATGTTTTATGTGTGACAGTGCTCACAGGTGTGTGAAAAAACATCCAGAGATATGTGTAACACCATTCACATTTTTGTGACATAGCTCATATTTTTGTTTGACATCATGCCTATTGTGTGTGTCACATCATTCTCATATGTTGACATCAGACCAATTGTGGGTCACATCCAATTTATCATATGAAGCTGCTATTTTTACGTGGCATGTCACTCCCAATATTCCATGTGACGTCAAAGTAATTGTCAAGGAAAGAACGGTGCTAGTGTGTGTGACATCACTTGCATTGTGTTTCTGTGACTTCACTCATATTTTGGGTAACATCTCTCTGTTATGTGTGATATCACACTTGTGGTGTTGCATGAATTCACACCAATAGAGTGACATCACTTGCACTTATGTGTGACATCAGTGATGTGTGCTTTGTGATATTACTCACATGTCTATGTGTGACATGACTCACATTGTGATGTGTGACATCACATCAATTGTTTGACATCACTATCTCTGCTATTTGTTACATCAGTGACATTTACCTTGTGACATAACTCACTTTTTAAAGTGTCACAACACTCCCATTTTGTGCATGAGATATCAATCCCATTGTAACACATGGCATGACATACGTTTCAGGGTTATATCACACCACTTGCATGTGTGGGACAACAACTTCTTTGAGTGTCATATCAGAACAATTGTGTGTGACCTCAACCTTAATTAGCACGTGATGACCCCACCATTATTTTGTGTGGTGTTACCCCCAGTATTATGTATGACATCACGCCAATTGAGTGTGACAACGTTCTGATAATGTTTGACATCACTCCAATGGTGTGTTTGACATCGCTCTCATTTTGTGTGTGACATCACTCCAATCATTATGTGTTACATCACCCACAGTTGGGGATATCACAGTTTCAGAGTGATAACACAAGGATAGCCTGTCACATCTCATAAATTGTGTGATATCACTCCCATTGTGTGTGACAGCAGCCATGTTCTTAACTGTGATGTGACATCCATGGTTAGGTATGAACTCATCTCTAGGTTTCTTTGCAATCTGGCACATTGTACTCTGACAACCCTCTTGTGTGTTTTGTGTAACTCTCACTGTTATGAGTGAATATTCAGTAATTTTCCTTAGAGACACTGCTCTCAGAGATACCACTCTTGTTTATCTTTGACTTCACCTGCTTGGTATGTGCCTTCACACACATTATGTGTCTGACATCACTCATTGTGTGTGACATCACACCAATGGTGTATGTGTGATGGCTCACATTTGTGTGTGAAAACACACCCATTGATATGTGTGACAATATCCACATTTTTTGAGACATAAGTCACATTTTTATGCAGGACATCACATTAATTGTTTTTGTGACAACATTCAGATATGTGCACATCACACCAAATTTTTGTGACATCATTCCAATTTAGCATATGAAATTTCTATTTTTAAGTGTGATTTCACTCCTCATATTCCATGTGACGTCACATTAATATTCGAGGACATCTCTCTACTAGTATTCTGATATCACTCCCATGGTGTTTTTGTGACTTCACTCATGTATATGGAGTGACATCTCTCTGTTACGGGAAATATCAGGCTTGTTGTGTTGTACAACATCACACCAATAGTCTGACTTCACTCACAGGTATGTGCGTCCCCCATCATGTGTCCATTGTTATATAACTCACATGATTATTTGAGACATCATTCCCTTAAGTGTGACATCATATAAAGTGTGTGATATCACTTGCACTGCTCTGTGTGACTTCGTTGACTTGTCCCTTGCAACATAACTCACTTTTTAAAGTGTGACATCACTCGCATTGTTTGCATATATCACTCCCACCATTATGCATGAGGTGACACGTATGTTTATGGGTGACATCACACCACATTTGTGTGTGACAACATCCTCTTTGTGTGTCACATCACATC
>CM053558.1:61436674-61452065 GCA_028646465.1 Rhinoceros unicornis | reverse complement strand
TGCTTCTAAGCAGATGTCCAGGAACAAGAGTCTATATAAGTGGCAATGATTGATACAACTGAGCTATTCTTTGAATAACACACAATCCTGATAATAACATCATGCCCAATCTATCTTCCTTCCAGCTCGTAATGAAGACCTTCCTCAACCAAGTTGGGAACATATTGCCATTTCAGACCTTGAGAAGGAATCTCACATTCCTTTGAGACAGCAGTTTCTGATCACAGCCTGTAAGTAGACGTCTAGGATCAAGTTTGTATGTGAGTGGCAATCATTCCTACAGCTTAGCAAATGTATATGTAATGCCTATTCCTGGAAATAAATTTGTGCCTAACCTCCCTTCCTTCCATCTGGTAAGGGTGAAAAACCTGATCCACTTTTGGAGCATAATGCCATTTTGTGCTTTGGGAACGAATCTCATACTCCTTTGATAAGGCACTATCTGAACACACGTGTAAGTAAATGTCTAGGAACAAGTTTCTATATGAGTGGTAATCATTACTACAGTTGAGCTAAGCTATGTATACCACCCATTCCTGGACATGACTTTGTGCCCAATATCTCTTCTTTCCTGCTCCTAGAGATCTCCTTCCAAAAGCAGGTTTATAAACAGAGCCATGTAGGGCCTTTAGACAGGATCACTCTCTAATGCATTGGAGAACACAATTTATTCTCCTGGCTTGAAGGTACACAGTATGAAACATCTTTGTTTCTGAGAGGCATTCATTATTACACCTGAGTTTATCTGTGTATAACAACCATTCCTGATAGTAACTTGATGCCCAGTCTGTCTTCCTTCCAGTTCCTAAGGATCACCTTCCCAAAGCAGGTTTTGCACAGGGCCATGTAGGGCCTTGAGAGAGACTATCACGCACACGCCTTAGAGAAGACACTATCTTATTCCAGCTTGTGAGTAGATGGAAAGAAACATCTTTCTATCTGAAGTGGCATGACTACTATATCTGAGTTAAACTATGGATAACACCAGTTCCTGGAACTAAGTTCATGCCCAATATATGCCTTCCATCTGGCTCCTAAGATTCACCCTCCTAAAGCTGGTTTGGAACCAGGACCATGTAGTGCCTTGAGACAATCTCACTCACAAGCCATAGAGAGTGCACTCACTGATACCAGATTCTATGTAGGTGATTAGGAAAATGTTTGTATCCAAGTGGCAAGAATTGCAACAGCTGAGCTAAACTAAGTATAACTCCCATTCCTGGAAATTACTTTGTGCCCAATCTCCTTTCCTTCCAACTCCTAAAGATCACCTTCCTAAAACAGGTATGGAAACAGGGCAGTGTAAGGCCTTGACACAGGATCACTCTCAAATGCCTTAGAGAACAGAATTTGTTATCCCAAGTTGGAAGTAGATGGTTAGAAACATCTTTGTTTCTGAGTGGCAATCACGACTACAGTTTAGTTAAACTATGTATAAGACCCATTCCTGGAAATAACTTTGTGCCCAATCTTCCTACCTTACAGCCCCTAAGGATCAATTTCTCAAAATATATTTTGTGCAAGGCCATGTAGGGCCTTGAGAGAGAATCTCACTCACATGCCTTAGTGAAGGCACTATCTCATCCCAGGTTGTAAGTAGAAGGTAAGACTCACCTATCTATCTGAGTGGCATCTGAGTTAAACTATGTATAAGACCCATTCCTGGAAAAAATTTTGCTCTCAATCTTCCTTCCTTCCAGCTCCTAAAGATCGCCTTCCCAAAGCAGGTTTCACAGAGGGTGATGAAGGGCCTTGAGAAAGATCTCAGCTTCATGAATTAGAGAAGAGATTTTTTTATGCCGTCTTTTAAGTAGAAGATAAGAAACGTCTTCTTATCTGATAGGCAATCACTACTAGAGCTGAGTTGAAATATGGATAACACCTATTCCTGAAATTAGCTTCATGCCCCATATCCCTTACATACAGCTCCTAAGGATCACCTACCCAAAGCAGGTTTGGAATCAGGACTGTGTAGATCCTTGGGAAAGAATCTCACTAACATGTCTTAGAGAAGGCACTTTCTTCTCCTGGCTTGTCAGTAGATGGTGAGAAACATCTGTTTTTTGAGTAGCAATCATTACTACAGCTGAGTTAAACTATGTATAAGACCCATTCCTGGAAACAACTAGGTGCCCAAACTCCCTTCCTTTCAGCTCTTAAGGACCGCCTTCCCAAAGCATGTTTTGCTAAGGGCCTTGAGAAAATCTCACTCATATGCCTTAGAGAGGGCAGTTTCTTATCATGGCTTGTGAGTAGATGGTAAGAAACATCACTCTATCTGTGTGACAATCACTACTACAGCTGAGTTCAACAATGGATAACACTCATTCCTGGAAGTAACATCATGCCCAATCAGTCTTCCTTCCAGCTCCTATGTTTTGCCTTCCCAAAGAAGGTTTTGCACCATTCCATGTAGGACCTTGAGAAAGAATCTCTCTCACATGTTTAGAGAAGGCGCACTCTTATCCTGGCTTGTGAGTAAACGGTAAGAAACATCTTTGTATTTGAGTGGCAGTCACTACTACAGCTGAGTTAAACTGTGGATGACACCCATTCTTGGAAGTATCTTCATGCCCAATCTCTCATATTTCCAGCACCCAACGATCACCTTCCCAAAGCATGTTTGGAAACAGGACCATATAGTGCCTTCAGACAGAATCTCACTTAAAAGTCTAGAGAATGCACTTTCAGATACTGGATTCTAAGTAGAGGGTTAGGAACGTGTTTGTATCTGATTGGCAAGCATTACTACAGGTGAGCTAAACTAAGCATAAGACCAATTCCTAGAAATAACTTTGTTCCCAATCTCCCTTCCTTTTAGCTCCTAATGGTAGTCATCCTAAGGCAGGATTCAAAACAGGACCGTGTAAGGCATTGAGACAAGACCACTCTCAAATGACTTACAAAACACACTTTCTTATCCCAGATTTTAAGTAGATGATTAGAAACTTGATTTTTCTGAGTAACAATGATTAGTCCATTTGAATTAAACTATATATAAGACCTATTCCTGGGATCAACATCGTGCCCAATCTCCCTTCCTCCATAGTCCAAAGGATCACCTTCCCAAATGCGCTATTGCACACAGAGATGAAGGACCTTGATAGAAAATCTCACTCACCTGCCTTAGAGAAGGCCCTTTCTTTTCCTGGTTTGTAAGTAGTTGGTAAGAAAAATTTTTGTATCTGTGTGAAAATCACTACTGCACTGAGTTAAACTATGGATAACACCCATTCCTGGAAGTAACTTCATGCCCATCTCCCTTCCTTCCAACTCTTACGGATTGCCTTCTCAGAGCAGGTTTAGAAAGAGGGCCAGGTAGGGCTTTGAGAGACAATATCATTCACATGCCTTAAAGAAGGAAATTTCTATTCTGGGCTTGTAAGTAAATGGTAAGAAACATCTTTCTATCTGAGTGGCAATTGCTACTACCGTTGAGTTAAACTCAACTGCATGGATAACATCCATTCCTGGAAGTAACTTCATGACCAATCACGCTTTGCTCCAGCTCCTAATTATCACCATCCCAAAGCAGGTTGGGAAACAGGATGAAGTAGTGCCTTGAGACAGAATCTGACTCCCAACAAACAGAGAACACACTTTCTGATACCAAGTATAAGCAGATGGTTAGGAACATGTTTGTATCTGAGTGGCAAGCATTACTACAGCTGAGCTAAACTAAGTATAATACCCATTCTTGGAAATAACATTGTACCCTATTCCCTTCCTTCAAACTACTAAGGATCACCATCCTAAAGCAGCTTTGAACTAGGGCCTGGTAGCATCTTGAAACAGGACCACTTTCAAATGCCTTAGAGAGCACACTTTCTCTCCTGGTTTGTAAGCAGTCGGTAAGAAACAACTTTTTTCTGAGTGGCAATCATTACTTCAGGTGAATTAAACGATATATAACACCCATTCCTGGAATTAACTTCATGCCCAATCTCCCTTACTTCCAACTCCTAAGGATCGCCTTCCCAAAGTAGGTTTTGCAAAAGGCCATGTAGGGCCTTGAGAGAGAATCTCTCCCACATGCCTTAGAAAAAGCAGTTATTATCCCAGCTTATAAGTACCTGGTAAGGAACATGTTTGTACCTGAGTCTCAATCACTACTACAGCTGAGTTAAACTATATATAAATTCCCTTCCTGGAAATAACTTTGTGCCCAATCTCTCCTCTTTCCAACTTCTAAGGACCACCTTCCCAAAGAAGTTTTGGACACAGGGCCGTGTAGATCCTTGAGACAGAACAACTCTCAAATGCCTTAGAGAATACACTTTCTGCTCCCGGCTTGTAATTACAGGGTAAGAAACAACTTTGTATCTGAGTGGCAATCATTACTGGAGCTGAGTTAAACTATATATAACACCCATTCCAGGAAGCAACATCATGCTCTATCTCTAGTCTGTCAGGATGCTAAGAATCGCCTGCAAAAGCAGGCTTGGAAGCAGGGTGAAGTAGGGCCTTGAGACAGAATGTCACTCACATGCCTTAGAAAAGACAGTTTCATATGCAGGCTTGTAAGCAGATTGTAGGAAGCATCTTTGTATCTTACTGGTAATCATCACTATAACTGAGTTAAACTACACATAAAACCCATTCCTGAAGTAACTTCATGCCCAATCTCCCAGCCATTCACCCCCTAAGAGTTGCCATCCCAAAGCAGGTTTTGTGCAGGGCCCTGTAAGAACATAAGAGAGATTCTCACTTACATGCCTTAGAGAAGGCACATTCTTATCATTGGTTGTTAAGTAGATGGTAGGAAAGATCTTTGTATTTTACTGGCAATCATCACATACAGCTGAGTTAAACTGTATATAACACCCATTCCTGGAAGAAACTTCATGCAAAATCTCACTTCCTTCCACCTCCTAAGGATTGCCTACCCAAAGCAGGTTTGGAAAAAGGGCCATGTATTGCCTTGAGTGAGAATCTCATTCACATGCCTTAGAGAAGGCAATTTCTTAGTCCAGATTGTGAGTAGATCATAAGAAACATCTTTCTCTTCAAGTGGCAATCAGTACTACAGCTGATTTAACTATGGATAACACCTATTCCCGGAAATAACTTCTTACCCAATCACTCTTCCTTCCAGCTCCTAAGGATCGCCTTCCCAGAGCAGGTTTGGAAACAGGGCCATGTATGGCCTTCAAAGAGACTCTCACTACCATGCCTTTGAGGAGACACTTTCACATCCAGGCTCGTAAGTAGATGGTAAGAAACATGATTGTATCTGAGTGGCAATCATTACAAGAGCTGTGTTAAACTGTGTATAACACCCATGCCTGGAAGTAACTTCATGCCCAATCCCCCTTACTTCCATATCCCAAGGACAACTTTCCAATACTAGATATTGCAGAAGGCCATTGAGTGCCTTGAGACAGAATCTCACTCACATGCCTTTGAGAAGGCAGTATATTATCCCAGCTTTTGCGTAGATGGTAAGAAACATCTTTGTATCTGATCAGCAATCACTACTACAGCTGAGTTAAACTATATATAACACACATTCCTGGAAGTAACTTCATGCCCAATCTCCCTTTCTTCAGACTCTTAATTATCGCCTACCCAAAGCAGGTTTTGAAACAGGGCCATGTATGGCCTTGTGAGAGAATATCACTCACATGCTTTAGAGAATGCACGTTCATATCCCATCTTGTAAGCTGCTTTTAAGAAACCTCTTTGTATTTGAGTCCTAATCACTAATACATTTGAGTTAAACTATGTATGACACCCATGCCTGGAAGTAACATCATGTGCAATCTCCATTCTTTCCTGTTCCTTAGTATCACGCTTCCAAAGCAAGTTTGGAAACAGAACCGTGTATTGCCTTGAGACAGAATCTCACTCACATGCCATAGAGAATGCACTTTCTGACACCGGATTCTAAGCAGATGTTTAGCAATATTTTTGTATCTGAGTGGCAAGCACTACTACGACTAAGCTAAGTATAACACCAATTTTTAGAAATAACTATGTACCCAATTTCCCTTCCTTCCAATTCCTAAGGATCACCTTCCCAAAGCAGATTTTGAAACAGAGCTGTGTAGGGCCTTGAGATAGGACCACTCTCAAGTTTCTTTGAACACACTTTCTTCTCCTTCTTTGTAAATAGACAATAAAAAACATCTATGAAATTGAGTGGCGATCATTGATACAGCTGCGTTAAACTATGTATAACACCCTTTACTGGAAGTAACTTCATGCCCAATATCCCTACCTTCCAACTTGCAAGGATCACCTTCTCTATGAAGGTTTGGAAACAGGACCCTCTAGTGCCTTGAAACATAATCTCACTCACAAGCCATAGAGAATGCACTTTCTGATACCAGAATCCAAGTAGACGGTGAGGAACATGTTTGTATCTGAGTGGAAAGCATTACTACAGGTGAGCTAAACTATGTGTAACACTCATTCCTGGAAATAGTTTCATGGCCAATCTCCCTTCCTTCTTGTTGCTACGGATAACCTTGGGAAGGCGCTTATGGAACAGGGCTTTGCAGGGCCTTGAGAGAGGACATCCCGGATATGCCTTAGAGAACACACTTTCTTATCGGGGATTGTAAGTAGAAGGAAAAAAAATCTTGGTATCTTAGTCGCACAAATGTCCAAAGCTTTGTTAAACTGTGATTAACACCAATTACTGGAAATAACCTCATGGACATCCTCCCTTCCCTCCAGGTTGTATGGATCACCTTCTCAAAGCAAGTATAGAACAGGGCCTTGTAGTGCCTTGAGACACGGTTACTCACAAAGGTCTTAGAGAACACACTTTCTTATCCCAGGTTGTAAGAAGATGGTAGGAAACATCTTTGTATCTGAGTGAAAATCACTAGTAAAGCTGAGTTAAACTAAGTATAACACACATTCCTGGAGGTAACTTTACACCCAAACTCCCTTCCTTCCAGCTACTAAGGATGGCCTTCCCAAAGCAGGTTTGGAAAGAGGACTGTGTATTGCCTTGAGACAAAATCTCACCCGCTAGTCATAGAGAATGCAGCTTCTGATGCCCGATCTAAGTAGACGTTTGGAACATATTTGTATTTGAGTGACAATCACTACTACAACTGATTTAAACTATGTATAAAATCCATTCCTGCAAGTAACTTTATGCCCAATCTCCTTTCAGTCCAGCTCCTTAGGATCAACTTCCCAAGCAGATGTTGCCAGGGGCAACATAGGGCCTTGTGAGACAAACTCACTCACATGCCTTAGAGAAGGCACTTTATTATCCAAGATTGTAAGTAGATGATAAGAAATGTCTTTGAGTCTGAATGGCAATAACTACTACAGTTGAGTTAAACTATATATATAACACCGTTTCCTGGAAGGAACTTCATGTCCAATCTCCCTTCTTTCCTGCTCCTAAGGATCACCTTCCCAAAGCAGGTCAGGAAACAGGACCGTGTAGTGCCTTGTGAGGGAATCTCACTCACCTGCCTTAGAGAAGGCACTATGTTATCCTAGCACATAAGTAGATGGTAAGAAACGTCTCTGTATCTGTTTGTCAATCAGTACTGCAGCTGAGTTAAACTACATATAACACTAATTCCTGGAGGCAACTTCATGCCAAATGTACCTTCTTTCCACCTCCTAAGGTTTGCCTACCCAAAGCATGTTTGGGAACAGGGCCATGGAGGGCCTTGAGAGAGAATCTCACTCACATGCCTTAGAGAAGGCACTTTCTTATCCTAGCTTGTAAGTAGATTGGAAGAAACATCTTTGTATCTGAGTAGCAATCACTACTACAGCTGAGTCAGCTGAGTTAAACTATATATAACACCCATTCCTGGAAGTTACTTCATGCCCACTCTCACTTCCTTAATGCTTCTAAGGATCACCTTCCCAAATCATCTTTGGAAACATGACAATGTAGTGCCTTGTGAGGGAATCTCACTGACATGCCTTAAAGAAGGCATTTTCTAATCCCAGGTTCTAAGTAGATGGTAAGAAACATCTTTGTCTCTGAGTGGCAATCACTACCACAGCTGAGTTAAACCATGTATAACACCCATTCTTAGAAGTAACTTCATGTCCAGTCTCCTTTCCTACCACCTCCAAAGGATTGAATTCCCAAAGTAAGTTTGGAAAAAGGACGGTGAATTGCCTTGAGAGAGAATCTTACACATGAGCCATAGAAAACGTACTTTCTGATGCCAGATACTACGTAGATGGTAAGGAACATGTTTGTATCTGAGTGGCAATCATTACTACAGATGAGTTAAACTATGGATAACTCCCATTCCTTAAAATAGCTTCATGCCCAATCTCCCTTCCCTCCTGCTTCTATAGATCACCTTCCCAAAGCACATGCGTAAAAATGTCTTGCAGGGAATTGAGACAGGACCTCTGTCAAAAAACTTAGAGAACACACTCACTTACCCCAGGTGGTTAGCAGTTGCTAGGAAATATCTTTGTATCTGAAGGGCAATCACAACAATAGATGAGTTAAACTATGTATAACACCCATTCCTGAAAGTAACTTTATGCCCAATCTCCCTTCCTTCCTGCTCTTAAGGATCTCCTTACCAAAGCAAATTTGGAAACAGGACCATGTAGTGACTTGTGAGGGAATCTAACTCACATGCGGTAGAGAAGACACTTCATTATCCCAGCTTGTAAGTAGATTGTAAGAAACATCTTTGTGTCTGTGTGGTAATCACTACTACAGCTGAGTTAAATCATGTATAATACCCATTCTTTGAAGTAACTTATGTCAATTCTCCCTTCCTTCTAGCTGCTATGGATCACCTTGTCAAAGAAATTTTGGAACTTGTCCTTGTAGGGAATTGACACAGTACCTCTCCCAATAGTCTTAGAGAACACAAGTTCTTACCCGTTGTTGTAAGCAGATGGTAGGAAACATCATTGTATCTGAGTGGCAAGCATTACTACAGCTGTATTAAACTATCTATAACAGCCATTCCTGCAAATAACTTTATACCCAATCTGCCTTACTAGCAGCTCCTAAGGATCGCTTTCCCAAGCAGGCTTTGCCCTGGGGCATTAGGGACTTGTGAAAGACTCCCACTCACCTGCCTTATAGAAGGATCTTTATTATCCCAGCAAGTACGTAGGTGGTAACAAACATCTTTGAATTTGAGTCGCAATTACTACTTCAGCTTAGTTAAACTATGTACAACACCCTTTCATGGAAGTAACTTCCTGCCCAATCTCCTTTCCTTCCAACACCTAAGGATCACCTTCCAAAAGCAGTTTTTGCACAGGTGCATGAAGGACCTTGAGAGAGAATCTAACTCACATGCTTTAGAGAAGGCACTATCTTATCCCAGCTTGTAAGGGTATGCTAAGACACATCTCCAGATCTGAGTGAGTGACAGGGCTCATATTTGTGTGATATCACACAATTAGAGAGACATGAGAGGCTATCTTAGTGCTATCACACTCAAGGTATGTGATGTCCCAAAATGGGTGTGATGTCACACATAAGGAATGGAGTGTTGTCACACACAAAACGTGAGCAATGTCACACACACACCATTGGAAGGATGTCAAAACACTATCCTAGGAATGTCACACTCAATTGGTGTGATGTCACACCTAATACTGGGAATGACACCAACATAATAATGGTTGGGATATCATATGCTAATTAAGGTTGAGGTCACACACAATTGATGTGATGTGACACACAATGAGGATCTGGTCACACACAAAAAAGTGGTGCGATGTCACCCATAACCATGTGTGTCACGTCACACATAACAATGGGAATGATATCACATGCACACAATGGGAGTGATGTCACATTGTAAAATGTGAGTTATGTCTCAAAGGACACGTGAATGATGTCACACATAGCAGTGGGAGTGATGTCACACAATTCATTTGATGTCACACATAAAGGGAGTGATGTCACAAATAAACGCGAGTAATATAACAAAGGACATGTGACTGGAGACGCACACAAGTGTGAGTGATGTCATACTATTGGTGTGATGTCATACAACACAACAGGAGTGATATCTCCCATATCAGAGAGATGTCACTCCAAATATATGTGTGAAGTTACAGAAACACTATGGGAGTGATGTCACAACACTAGTAGAGTGATGTATTCGAAAACTAGTGTGACATCACCTGGAATATCAAGACTGACATAAGACGTAACAATAGCAATTTCATATGCTAAATTGGGTTGATGTAACACACAAAAGATGTGATGTCCACGTAATGTGAGTGTTTTCACACACACAATAGGTGTGATGTCCTATATAAAAATGTGATTTATGTCACAAAAAATGTGGATACTGTCACACATATCAATGGGTGTGTTTTCACACACAAATGTGAGCCCTGTCACACATACACCATTGGTGTGATGTCACACACACATTGAGTGATGTCAGACACAATGTGTGTGAAAGCACACACTAACCTTGTGACGTCACAGACAGTGGGAGTGGCGTCTCACACAAATGAATGTATATTCACACATAACAATGAGAGTAACACAAAGCACACAAAAGGGATATGTCAGAGTAAAATGTGAGATGTTACACAGAAACCTGGGAGTGATTTCATACATAACCATGGATGTCACATCACAGTCAGGAATATGACTGCTGTCACACACAATGGGAGTGATATCACACAATTTGTGAGATATGACAGGCTATCCAAGTGCTATCAAAGTCAAAGTGTGTGATGTCCCAAAATGAGTGTGTGGTTACACACAACCATTGGAGTGATGTCACACACAAAATGTGAGCAATGTCACACACACAGTTGGAGTGATGTCAAACACTATCAGAGTGTTGTCACACTCAATAGGTATGATGTCATACATATTACTGCAAATGACACCACACATAATAATGGTTGGGATATCATGTGCTATTTATGGTTGCTGTCACACACTATTGCTGTGATTTGACACACAATGAGGATGTTGTCACACACACAAGTGGTGTGATATCACCCTTAAACACATGTGTCATGCAACACACATCAATGGGAGTAATATCACATGAAAACAATGGGAGTGATGTCACAATTTAAAATGTGAGTTATGTCACAAGGGACATGTCACTGATGTCACACATAGCAGAAAGAGTGATGTCAAACTCTTGATGTGTAGTCACACATAACAATAGGAGTCATGTCACCCCTAAACATGTGTGTGATACAGCAAGGAACACATGATTGTTGTCACACATATGTGGGAGAGATGTCACACTCTTATGAAGTCATACATCACAGGCGTGATATCACACATAATAGAGAGATGTTACCAAAAATATGAGTGAAGTCACTTAAACACCACGTGAGTGATGTCACACATACTAGCAGAGTTCTGTCCTTGATAATTAGTTTGATATCACACGGAATATTGAGAGTGACATCACATGTAACAATAGCGGTTTCATATGCTAAATAGGATTGATGTCACACACAAGTGGTGTGATGTCAACATATGTGAATGATGTGACACAAAAAATGGGAGTGATATCGCACATAAAAATTTGAGGTATGTCACAAAAAAAGTGAATAGTGTCACATATCACTGGATGTGTTTTCACACACAAATGTGAGCCCTGTCACACATAAAACATTGGTGCGATGTCACACACATATGGAGTGATGTCAGACACACAATGTGTGTGAAGGCACACACCAACGTGGTGATGTCACAGACAATGGGAGTGGTGTGTCTCATGAAAATGAGTGTGAGTTCACACATAACAATGAGAGTTACACAAAACACACAAGTGGGATTTAAGTCAGAGTAAAATGTGAGAGATTTCACATAATCCTGTGAGTAATTTCCTACATAATCTTGGATGTCAGAATACAGTGAAGAATATGACTGCTCAGGTTGGCCCGGTGGCTTAGTGGTTAAGTGCGCACACTCGCTACTGGCAGCCCGGGTTCGGATCCTGGGAGCGCACTGACACAACGCTTCTCCTGCCATGCTGAGTCCGCATCCCACATACAGCAACTAGAATGATGTGCAACTATGACATACAACTATCTACTGGGTCTTTGGGGGAAAAAAAGGAGGAGGATTGGCAATAGATGTTAGCTCAGAGCCGGTCTTCCTCAGCTAAAAGAGGAGGATTAGCATGGATGTTAGCTCAGGGATGATCTTCCTCACACACACAAAAAAATACATTTAAGAATATGACTGCTGTCACACACAATATTAGTGAAAGTTGTGACTGTCTATACTAGTGTTATCATTCTCTAAGGTGTGTGATGTCCCAAAATGTGTGTGATGTCACTCAAAACGATGGGAGTGATGTCACACACAAACTGTGAGCAATGTCCCACACACCGTTGCAGTGATATCAAACACAGTATCAGACTGTTCTCTCCTCAAGTTGTTTGAAGTCATAAATAACACTGGGAGTGAGACCACACATAATAATAATTGGGATAGCCTATGCTAATTAAGTTTGATGTCACACACAACTATTGTGATATGCCACACAATGAGAATGTTGTCACAAACACACAAGTGGTGTGATGTCACCCTTAAGGATGTTTTTCATGCCACATACAACAATGCGAGTGATCTCACATGCACATAATGGGAGTGATGTCACACTTTAAAATGTGAGTTATGTCACAAGGGATATATCAGGGATGTCAAATATAGCAATGGAAGTGATGTCACAATATCGATGTGATGTCACACATAGTGATGGGAGTGATCTCACACATAAACATGTGAGTAAAATCACAAAGGACGCATGAATGATGTCACACATATGCCGGAATGATGTCATACAACACAACAGGAGTGATATCACACATAACAGAGAGATGTTACCCAAAATAATAGTGAAGTCACAGACACACCACGTGAGTGATGTCACACACACTAGCAGAGTTCTCTCATCGACAATTAGTTTGACATCACACAGAACAGTGGGAGTGACATCACATGTAACAGTAGTGGTTTTATATGCTAAATTGGATTGATGTCACACAATTGGTGTGATGTGATATGTGAATGATGTAACACACACAGTAGGAGTGATGTCACACACCAAAAAGGGGGCTATGTCACAGAAAATGGTGTCACACATATCACTGGATGTGTTTTCACACAAATGTGAGCCCTGTCACACATATACCATTGTTGTGATGTGACACACACATTGAGTGATGTCAGACACACAACGTGTGAGAAGGCACACACCAACCTGCTGAGGTCACAGACAATGAGAGTCGTGTCTCTCACTAAAATGAGTGTGAATACACACATAAAAATGAGTTACACAACACACACAACTAGGATTTAAGTCAGTGTAAAAAGTGAAATAGTTCACAGAAACCTTGGAGTGTTTTCATACATAACAGTGGATATCACATCACTGTTAAGAATATGACTGCCATCACACACAATGGGAGTGTTATCACACAATTTGAGAGACATGACAGGCTATCCTAGTGCTATCACACTCAAGTTGTGTGATGTCCCAAAATGGGTGTGATGTCACACATAACAAATGGAGTGTTGTCACACACAAATTGTGAGCAATGTCACACGCACCATTGGAGCTATATCAAACACCATATCAGAGTGTTGTCCCATCAAGTTGTGTGCTGACAAACATACTACTGGGAGTGACACCACACAGATTAATGTTTGGGTTATCATATGCTAATTAAGTTTGATGTCACACAATTGTTTTGAAGTGACACACAATGAGACTGTTATCACACATAAGTGGTGTGATATCACCCTTAACCATGCGCGTCAAGCCACGTGTAACAATGGGAATGATATCACATGGACACAGTGGGAGTGATGTCACACTTTAAAATGTGAGTTATGTCATAAGAGACATGTCACTGATGTCACACACAGCAGTGGAAGTGATGTCACACTATTGACGTGATGTCATGCATAACAATCAGACTCATGTCACACATAAAATGTGAGTAAAATCACAAAGGACTCATGACTGGTGTCACACATGTTGGAGTGATGGCTCACTATTGGTGTGATGTCATACAACACAACAGGAGTGATATCACACATAACAGATTGATGTACCCAAAATAAGAGTGAAGTCACAGAGAAACCATGTGAATGATGTCACACACCCAACAGAGTTCTGTCCTCATCAATTAGTTTGACATCACACAGAATATTGGGAGTGACATCACACGTAACAATAGCGGTTTCATATGCTAAATTGGATTGATGTCATACACAATTGGTGTGATATCAACACATGAGAACGATGTAACACATACAATACGGGTGATTTCACCCGTATTCAATATGGGTGATTCCCATAAAAATGGGAGCTATTTCACAAAAATGTGAATGATGTCACACATGTCATTGGGTGTGTTTCACACACTAATGTGAGCCCTGTCACATGTACACCATTGGCATGATGTCATACACACTTTGAGTGATGTCAGACACAATGTGTGAGAAGGCACACACCAACCTGGTGATGTCACAGAAAATGGGAGTGATGTCTCTCACAAAAATGAGTTTTAATTCACACATAACAATGAGAGTTATGAAAAACAGACAGGTGGGTTTTAAGTCAGAGTAAAATGTGAGAGATTTTACCTAATCCTTGGAGTTATTCCCTACATAACTGTGGATACACAACACAGTTAATAATATTACTGCTATCACACAATGGGAGTGATACACGATTTGTGAGATGTGACAGTCTATCCTAGTGTTATCACACTCAAGGTGTGTGATGTCCCAAAATGGGTGTGCTGTCACTCATAACGTTTGGAGTGATGTCACACACAAAATGTGAGTGATGTGACACACACCGTTGGAGTGATATCAAACACAGTATCAGAGTGTTGTCCCATCAAGTTATGTGATGTCAAACATAATACTGGGAGTGACACCACACATAATAATGTTTGGGATATCATATGTTAATTAAGTTTGAGGTCACACAATTCTTTTGATGTGACACACAATGAGGATGTTATCACACACACAAGTGGTGTGATATCACACTTAACCATGTGTGTCACGCCACATGTGACAATAAGAGTGATGTCATATGCCCACAATGGGAGTGATGTCACAATTTAAAATGTGAGTTATGTCACAAGAGACACATCACCCATGTCACACATAGCAGTGGGAGTGATGCCACACACATCATATGATGTCACACATAAAGGGAGTGATGTCACAAATAAACATGTGAGCAATGTAACAAAGGACAAGTGACTAACACACGTATGTGTGAGTGATGTCACGCTATTGCTGTGATGTTATACAACACAACAGGCATGATATCTCCCATAACAGAGAGATGTCACTTGAAGTATATGAGTGAGGTCACAGAAACACCATGAGAGTGGTGTCATAACACTAGTAGAGTGATGTCCTCGAGAATTAGTGTGATGTCACTCAGAATGTTGG
>CM053558.1:61419233-61436174 GCA_028646465.1 Rhinoceros unicornis | reverse complement strand
CTGGTTTAGGTTTGTGTCCTTACAAGATGGAAGGAAGAGATATTAGACAAAGAGTTATTTCCAGAAATGGGTGTTATACATAGTTCAGCACAGCTCTATTAATGATTGCCACTCAGATGCAAACATGTTCCTAATCATCTTCTGAGAATCTGGTATCAGAAGGTCCATTCTCGATGGCTTGTGAGTGAGATTATGTCTCAAGGTAATACATGGTGTTGTTTCGAAAAGTATTTTGGGAAGGCGATCCTTAGAAGCTGGGAGGAAGTGTGATTCACCATGAAGTTACCTCCAGAAGTGGGCATTATACATAGTTTAACTCTGCAGTATTAGTGATTGCAACTCAGATACAAAGAGGTTTCCTACAATCTACTTACAAACCATGGTAAGCAAATGTGTTCTCTAACACTTTTGAGAGTGGTCCTTCCTCACTTCCTTTCAGGGCTGTGTTTCATTCGTGCTTTGGCATGGTGATCCATAGCTGCTGACTGGAAGGGAGTTTCTGCAAGAAGCTATTTCCAGGAATGGGTGTTATACATAGTTTAAAACAGTTGTAGTAGTGATTTCCTCTCAGATGCAAACATGTTCCTAGCTATCAAATTAGAATCCGGAATCAGAAAGTGCGTTCTCTATGGTGTATGAGTGAGATTCTGTCTCAAGGCACTACACGGTCCTGTTTCCAAACCTGCACTGGGAAGGCGATCCTTAGGAGATGGGATGAAGTGAGATTGGCCATGAAGTTACTTCCAGGAATGGGTTTTATACATAGTTTAGCTCAGCTATAGTAACTCTTGCAACTCAGATACAAAGAAGTTCCTAACCATCATCTTAGGATCTGGTATCAGAAACTACAGTCTCTATGGCTTGTGAGTGAGGGTCTGTCTCAAGGCAATACATGACCATTTCCAAACCTGCTTTGGGAAGACGATACTTAGGATCTGAAAGTAAGAGAGATTGGCCATGAAGTTTCTCCCAGGAATGTGTGTTATACACAGTTTAACTCAGCTGTAGTAGTGATTGCCACTCAGATACAAAGAGGTTTCCTACCATCTACTTACAACTCGTGGTAAGAAAGTGTTTTCTCTAAGACTTTTGAGAATGGTCTTCTCTCAATTCCTTTCAAGGCCTTGTTCCATACGGGCTTTGGCAAGGTGATCCATAGTTGCTGAATGGAAGGGAGATACTGCATGAAGCTATTTCCAGGAATGGGTGTTATACATAGTTTAGCTCAGCTGTAGTAATGCTTGCCACTCAGATACAAACATGTTCCTGACCATCTACTTAGAATCCAGTATCAGAAAGTGCCTTCTCTACGGCTTGTGAGTGAGATTCTGTCTCAAGGCAATACATGCTCCTGTTTACACCTGCTTTGGGAAGGCGATCCTTAGGAGCTGGAAGGAAGGGAGATTAGCCATGAAGTTTATTCCAGGAATGGGTTTGATACATAGTTTAACTCAGGTGTGGTAGTGATTGTCACTCAAATAGTAACATTCTCCTAAGCATCTACTTTGAATCCAGTATCAGAAAGTGCCTTCTCTAAGGCAAATGAGTGAGATTCTCTCAAGGCTCAACATGGCCTTGATTTCTGACCTGCTTTGGGTAGATGATCCTTAGCAGCTGAACGGAAGGGATATTGGGCATGAAACTATTTCCAGGTATGGGTGTTATACAGAGTTTAGCTCAGCTGTAGTAATGCTTGCCACTCATATACAAATATGTTCCTAACCATCTGCTTAGTTTCCGGTATCAGACAGTGCATTCTCTATGGCTTCTGAGTGAGATTCTGTCTCAAGGCAATACACAGTCCTGTTTACAAACCTGCCTTGAGAAGGTTAGCCTTAGGAGCTGGAAGGAAGGGAGATTGGGCATGAAGTTACTTCAAGGAATGGATGGTATACATACTTTATCTCAGCTGTAGTAGTGATTCCCATTAAGATTTAAAGATGTTTCTTAAAATCTACTTATGATCCTGGATAAGAAACTGCCTTCTCTAAGTCATGTGAGTGAGTTTCTCTCCAAAGGAACTACATGGCCCTGTTTCCCAGCTTGCTTTGTATAGGCGAGCCTTGGGAACTGAATGAAGGGAGATTGGGCATGAAGGAAACTCCAGGAATGGGTGTTATGTGTAGTTGAACTCAGCTGCAGTAGTGATTGCCACTCAGATACAAAGATGTTTCTTACCTTCCACTTACAAGCCAGGATATTAAAGTGCCTTCTCTAAAGCATGTGATTGATAATCCCTAACAAGGCCCTGCAGGGTCTTCTTTCCAAAGCTGATTTGTGAAGGCAATCCTTAGGGGCTTGAAGGAAGGGAGATTAGGCATGATGTTACTTCCAGGAATCAGTGTTATACATAGTTTTACTCAGCTGTATTAATGCTTATGACTCTGATACAAACATGTTCCTAACCATCTACTTAGAATCCAGTATTAGAAAGTACGTTCTCTAAGGCTTGTGTGTAAGATTCTGTCTCAAGACAGTTCACAGTCCTGTTTCCAAACCCTCTTTGGGAAGATGATCCTTAGGAGCTTTAAAGAAGGGAAATGGGGCATGAAGACAATTCTAGGAATGGGCGTTATACATAGTTTAACTCACCTGTAGTAGTGATTGCCACTCAAATATAAAGATGTTTCTAACCATCTCCTTACTACCTGGGATAGGAAAGTGTGTTCTCTAAGACATTTGAGAGAGGTGCTGCCTCAAGGCCCTTCAAGGCCCTGTTGCATATGTGCTTTGTCAAGGTGATCCATAGCAGCTGGAAGAAAATGAGATTGGGCATGAAGCTGTTTCCAGGAATGGGTGTTATACATAGATTAACTCAGCTGTAGTAGCGATTGCCACTCAGAAACAAAGGTGTTTCTTACCATCTACTTACAACACTGGATAAGAAAGTGACTTCTCTAAGGTATGTGAGTTGATTTTCTCTCAAGGCCCTACATAGCCCAGTGCAAATCCTTCTTTGGGAAGGGGATCCTTAGGAGCTGGAAGGAAGGGAGAATGGGCACAAAGTTACCTCCAGGAATGAGTGTTATAGATAGTTTAAGAGACCCCCGCAGAAAACTTGGAGGCCCCAGGGCTCTTTCCTCAGGAACTTGTGTCCCTGAAGGGTCCGGGCTCAGGCAGCAGTGCCACCTGGCCTCCTTTGGACAAAGCAGATGAACCAATGGCTGCTCCTCTCCCACTGGGTGGCACCTGTGCACTCTGAGAGAGTTGAGGGAGAGGGTCTACCACGCGCCCTCAGTCGTGGCTTTCTCCCAAGAGACTTGCCCTAGGCATTTGAAAGGCCAGTCTTTCCTAATTAAGAGAAGATGTTGGGACATATGGGGTCCCCACTCCCTCGGTGTCCCACCTCCTGTGACCACACTCACCACTTGGGCATGCCTGTCTTGGACTTCAGACTTGAAAAAGTTTTTCCTCCCACTGGGGTCAAAACGTGTGGGCATGACAGGAGGTCACGAGTTTTATTTTGAATTAGAAATGAGTCCTGGGACACAGCAGCTGGCCAAGGCAGAGCCTTGACCTGGTACCCCAGTCTGCCTTTGGCCTAGAGGGCCAGACCACTGCTGCCAAAGAAGGGAAGTGCCTGGCGAGCTGATCAGTAGGGGGATGGGAGGGAGACACAGCTGAAGACACAGGGAGCCCAGTGCACCTTCTTCACCTGCACCGGGCCACCATGAGAGAGAGTCCCACCCCGTCAGAGCCCCGTGGGCCCGCGAGGCCTTAACAGAGGCCCTGAGGCCACGAGGCACTGGCGGCCACGAATGCACCCTTGGCCTGACCAGTTGAACCCAAGCCTGCAGGACTCCTGGAGCGGCGAGAGGAAGAAGGGCCCAGGGGAGAGGTCGGGGTGGTGGGCAGGTTGTGCCCCCCTCCTCTCCTCAGGTCCCCAAGATCCCCAACCTGTGAGTCACTGTGGCCACCACCACCAGTGCCATCTCACACACCATCCCCCTTTCCCCCACCACTGGTACCCCAGCCCTCAGGCCAACACCACCTCAAAGAGACAGGTTCCTGCTCACCTCCATGGTGTCCCATCCGGACCCGAGTGAATGGGAAATGGTTCAGATGGGGATGTTGGTAAGATAGCCAGGGAGGCAGGAGCAAGGAAGAGCCAGGAATCCTGCAATGTCAATGGTCATGGCACCCCTCAGTCTGTTGACCCTGAGGTAGGTCCCTCCCTCAGATCAGGCCAGGTGCAGCCCATTCCCAGGGGCCAAATACCAGAGGACCTGCCTCTGCCAGGGCAACCCAGGAAATGCTCACCACCAGCATGCCTCCACTCACCATTGCCAAGACCATCCTCCTCCATCGGCAGGCCTGGGCAGGGCAGGGACCTGGGTGTGGGTGGCCACCAGATACCAGGTCGGGCACACTGGTTGCCAGGTGGCTTCCTCCTCTGACAGGGCACAGCACAGACCCAGAAAACTTGCTAGCAGGCCCCAGGGCTCTTTCCTATGGAACTTGTCCTCCTGAAAGCATCCTGGCCCAGGTGGCTGGGCTGGCTGGCCTCCTTTGTACAAAGCAAGTAAGCCAAGCAAGAGGGTGCTCCTCTCCCTCTGCATGGCACCTGTACACTCTGGTAGAGGGCCTCATGCATGCCCTGAATCGTGGATTTCTCCCAAGAGTCATGGCCTAGGCACTTGGAAAGCCAGGCCTTCCTGACTTCAGAGAAGAGGCTGGGACCTGTCAATGGAAGGGCATGCCCAGTGTGGCCCCCACTCCCTAGGCCTCTGGCCTGCTGGGCCACACTCACTGCTTTGCCATAGGCCTGTCTTGGCACTTCTGTCTCCACAGAGCCTTTATTCCACCTGGCTGGAGTTAAAATGTGTGGGTAAGGGGTTGATATCGAACCAAGTGGGCTTGCCTCCTCATGAGTTAAATGAGACTCTACACCAGTGGAAGTTGTCTCACAAAGTAAAGTGTATTTGCAGCAAATAGGAGGCCATGAGGAATCATTTCCAAGGTCATGGCATCCCCGAAGAAAGGAAAGCAGGAACTTTTATTTGGTTGGGGAATGAATATTCAAAAGGGAGAGGCGCATATTTGCTTGCATAAGCTCAGTTGGAGATCATGCTTCCACATAATGAGGCCTAAGCTCCTCCTGGAGAGATCTTTGCATTAAAGATAAGGCAAAGGTCATGGGCATAGCTCTTGTGGTGAGCCTTGATCACTTTCTGGATGGCAGGTGGTTAGATCCTGGCTTGGTCAGTTTCAGGATGGCTGCTGCTTACATCTCCCTTGAGTGCCTTCCTTGGTCAGTTTCAGGATGGCTGGTGGTCACATCTCGTTAAGACACAAGGGGAAAAGAAACCACCTGGAAAAGCAGTTAATTGTTTCCAAAGCCACCTTTGAGTTTCTCGAGGCCCCTAGTCGGTGACTAATCCTCCGTGTGGTTTTACCCTGCTCCTCATTGTTTTTTTTCTTTTTGTGAGGAAGATCAGCCCTGAGCTAACATCCATGCTAATACTCCTCTTTTTGCAGAAGAAGACTGGCTCTGAGCTAACATCTATTGCCAATCCTCCTTTTTTCCCCCCAAAGCTCCAGTAGATAGTTGTATGTCATAGCTGCACATCCTTCTAGTTGCTGTATGTGGGACGTGGCCTCAGCATGGCCAGAGAAGCAGTACGCCAGTGGGCACCTGGGATCCAAACCCAAGCCGCATGTAGCGGAGCACGCGCATTTAACTGCTAGGCCATGGGGCCAGCCCCTGCTCCTCATTCTTGAGGGGCACAGGTCGAAGGTCCATCTTCTGTAACTACTTCCTGCTGAGCATGGGCGTCATCATAGGGACCAGCAGAGGAGCAAAATTTCCAGCTAATCTCAAATTGGTTTGTGGGTGACCAGAAACATAGTCCAAAGTTTTTCGTAATGACCATCTGTACTTTATAGCCTCAATGTGTTTAGGATCTGGGCGTACTTGCCCTTCTCTCTCTAGATTCCATCAGCTACTTATAGTCTAGATACTGGGTTGCCCCTTTCTCTGATGGACCTAGTCCTGCTGCCCAGGAACATGCAACCTCCTTGGAAGCATACTGTGCCTAAATAGTATGGGGTTGATTAGGTTACAGGGCAGACCCTGGGGTGGATAGCCAGTCATTACTTACCTGAACAAGTAGTCAGGGAGAAAACTCACAGGACTTATACCTGCATAGTTTATAGAGTGATGCTCTTTTCAGGTGAATGGCTTAGAAAGCAGAGGAGAAACAACCCAAAAGTTTTAACAACCACCAAGTACACAATTTGCTTTTAAACTTATTACAAAAACAAATTTTAGTGACACTGAGGTAGCTACAGGTCACCTGCTTACATTACTTCTCCAAAATATTTTTCTTAGTACAACTGGCTTGCATGAAACACTTGAATGTAGTTTCAAAAACTAGATTTCTATTTTATAGTCAGTAATAACTTAAGAACACATGAAAAAACATTTTATGGAAGCATTTATAATATTCCTAAGGTTATCTTGTATCATGAGATCTTGGATGTTTGATGAGGTCTAAATTCTGAAGCTTAACCTACGTTCTTTACATGCATAAGATTTGTCACCAGTGTGAATTCTCTGACGTATCATAAGGGCCGAGTGGTAACTGAACATTGCTCCACACTCATTACAATGAAAGGGTTCCTCTCCAGTAAGGATTTTATTGACTTCAGAGGTTCTTAGTGATATAAAAGCCGGCCCATTGTCACTCCGAATTGATCTAGGCAACCCAAAACGGGGTAACAACACTTTTGTTACTTTATTCATCTTTTTTGACCTACAAGGAAAGGCTTCAATCCTCCTGTAAATATATCCACAAACACCAAGAGGTATTTGTACCCCTCAGGGGCCGTGGGCATAACAGTAAAATCAACTTGCCAGTCTTCCACCGGTAAAGTCCTCGAATTTGAGTTGTTTGGCCAGGGGAAGTACAGGAGGTCTGGTTTGTCCATTGTCCTTCTGGCAATAAATGCATTCTCCAGTTATTTTTTTAATAAGTTTTTTATACCTTGGGTGCTTATGACCTTCATCAGCCATAGGCATAAGGTCTGTTCTCCATAATGGATAGAATCTTGAGCACTCTTAAGGAGTGCTCCTTAAGGAGCCCCCAAGCTGTTTGTTTGGGGACCCAAATCTTCCCTCGTGGGATTATCATCCAGCCCTTAACTATTGGGGACCACTGAGAACTTTGTGTTGTGGCTTCCCTTACTCCATCAGGGGAATACACTGGTGTGAACTCATAGAAGGGTAGAGTGTGAATTAATGTCAATTGGAGAAGCTCTCGTGATATAGTGGCCCTTTTGGCAGCTGCATCTGCCAAGTTCTTCCCTTATATAGCCTCTGATTCCCCACTTTGATGGTCTCTACAATGGACCACAGCTAATTCCTTGGGGTCCTGACCTGCTTCCATCAGTTTAAGGATCTCTGGCCCATGTTTAATTTCTTTACTGCTGCTATTAAGGAGTCCTCTTTCTTTCCAAATGGCTACATGAGCGTGTATTACAGAGAAAGAATATTTAGAGTCTGTGTATATTGTTATTTTTTCTTTTCCCAATTCCAAAGCTCTCCTTAATGCAATTATTTCTGTCTTTTGGGCTGAGGTGACTGGTGTCAGCCCCTTGGCCTCTATGGTTGCACGCAGAGACACTACTGCACAACCTGCTTTTCTTTGTCCATTATTCATGAATTTGCCCCCATCTACAAACCGTATTTCCTCTGCATTAGACAATGGTTCACTCTGGAGGTCTCTGTAGCTAGAGTAAACCAGATCAATCACCTCTGGGCAAGCATGGTTAGTAATAGGCCCATTGGAATCAGGGAGCAGGGTAGCTGGGTTTAAGGTATGACAGGGCTTTAAAGAAATCTGATTCTATTCTGGGATATCCATAGATGTCCTTTAGTCTCTAGCTGGCTAAAGACTTGATGGGGGATCCACACCGTCATAGGTTTGCCCATAGTCAGTTTTTTGCTTGCTTGGTTAAGAGGCAGGTGGCAGCTACAGCTCTCAAACATGGGGCTATCCTTTCACCACGATGTCTAGCTGCTTTGAGAAATGGGCTACCAGTCTTTTTAGGGGTCCCAACATTTGAGTTAGCACTCCCTGTCTTTCATGAACCCCAAAGACATTACAGTCTATTTTTAGATATTTGTGCCTCCGCTTTAGACACTTTATATCCCTTACTGGCTAAGAAGTTTAACATATTTAACTGAATTCTGACCCTGTCTGCCTGGAAGCAGCATCAAATCCCACAGAGTAAGGATTCAGTCCCACAGGATTACCCTTTGCCTCCCATTTTAGATGCTAATTGCAAGTCCAGTTTGTTACCTGTGCTTCTGACCAACAAGCCACAGACCAGAGGTTTCCATAATTCCCTCCTTGGGTTTGATTAATTTGATAGAGCAGCTCACAGAATTCAGGAAAACATTTTACTTAATAGTCATATGAAAGTGATGCATAAAGCAAAATCTGTAGAAAAGGGATGTGGAGCTCCCAGACCCTCTCAGGGGGCACCACTCTCCCTGAATTTCCACATGTTCATTAACCCAGAAGCCCTCCAAACTTCATCCTTTGGGGCTTTAATGGGAACTTCATTACATAGACATAGTTGATTACATCATTGACTTCATTGAACTTTATTGAACTTAATCTTCAGCTCCTCTCCCAACCCTGAGGGTGTGGGGAGAGGGGTAGGGCTTCAAGTTCCAACCACCAAATCACACAATTAGTGACAACCAGCCTCCACCTTTAAGGGCTTTCCAAAGGTTGGACTAAAGTATTTATCATAACAAAGGATGCTCCTATGGATCTTATGTGGGAAATTACAAGGGTTTTAGGAGATCTGTGTTAGAAACAAAATGAAGATATCTACTATTATAAACCCAGTACTGTATAGCATTGAGAGCAGTAAATTCTTGAACAAATTTATATTCCCCTGTTCCCACCCTTTTACAAATCTATATTCCCCTGTTCTAAAAGCCCCTTGATTACAGGAAATATTTCTCTTTACAGCTTTTTCTTTCAAGGGGTACGGTTTTACCCAGAGCCAATGATCCATCTCCTTCAATTTTATCTTTACTGGTGTGGCACCAGCTGCTTGCCCCACCTATCCTTGTGCCCATAATTTTGAGTTAGCGTGGCTTAAAATATTTAGGTGAATTTCTTCCTTCTTAGGTGCTGATGTATCCTGTAATAGAGTCATAAGCATAACTCTCTGACTTTTGGGAACTTAGATCTCTATTTTATCTTGTTCCCAGCGTATGGAGGGCTGTAACTTTAGATAGCATGTCCCTCCATAGAAGGGGAACAGGGCATTCTGGTACACACAGAAATGAATGCTCCAGCATTTTTTATCCTGTTTCACAGGTCAGGGGCTCCAGAAATGTTTTGGTCTCCCCTTCCCCTGATACCTCTTTTACGTCACACTTTCTTTGGAAAAGTTTCCATTTTGGGCATTCAACACCGAGAATATGGCTCCAGTATTGAGCAAGAATTTTTAATATGTTCTCTTCTTATTTCCACGGTCACCCAGGGCTCCTAGAGTTAATTGGGTAACACCACGGCCCTATCATATCTCATCTGTAGTCAAGGGAAGTTTCCATGGCTCAGTCTTGTTTAATCCCTTCCCTCTATGGGAATGGTTTGGACAACCCTGCCACCAATGCCCTTCCTGTTTGTAGTACGAGCACCGATTATCCCCCAAATTTATTGGTGGCATTTTGATCCCTCAGTGGGGCTGGGGTCACTCACGCGTGGCGTCTTCCTTCTCTCCCTCAGGTTACCTTGAGTAGACTGGAGGGCCACAGCTAACAGGGAGGCTTGCCTTTTTATGTTCTTGTCTTCCTTCTCATCTTCCTTCTCATCCTCAGCTTCATCCCAGTTATTGAACACTCTAGATGCAGCCTCTACTAGTTGAGCAGGGTTAGTATCAGGACCTATAGCCAACTTTTGGAGTTTTCTACAGATATCTGGAGCACTTGGAGATGCAAAACAGGTATTAAGAACCACTTTACTGCTCTGGGCCTTGGGGTTCCAGTTTCTATATTGCCTGGGGCAGTCCTGCAGCCTCTGGAAAATAGGCGGAGGAGTTTTCCTCAGGACCTCGTTGGACCTCTCTTAACTTAGACCAGTTAATGGGTGACTGGCTTAATATTTTCATTGTTATTCAAAAGCAAACCACAAAAATATCTTAGCTTTTTTATCTTCAGAATCATTGAGTTTCTACCCTGGGTTAGTCCCTGATACAGCCTGTTCACTAGGCTTGGCAATGTCTGATCCTGTGTCATAACAGATGACTTTTGCTTAACCATGAGTAGTGTAGTTAACAGGCTTTGAATATCTGTGCAGGTTGGATTATGAGTGGAGAAGATTCCCTTTGTCAGGTTTATGAGTTCCACTGGGTCAGCCCTCAATCCTTTAGTGTGTGCCTTCCAACTATACAGATCAGAGGTGGACAAGGGGACATACACATTAATAAATCTCCCCTGAACATCTGGCACCTGTCTTAGGGAATATATCCCAGGTTCATAACTGGTTTCTAACATAGTTGTACTATCTGGAAGAGGAGGGTGGAGGGTCTTCGGATGTTGGAGAGTGCAATTACCTGTAGGGGGATTGGTCATGGGGGAGAGTAAAGGTTTTGGCCCCCTTACAGCCTCCAGAGTCTCTCAGGGCTCACCAGCTGGCCCGAAGCTGGAGTATCTGAGTGAGGTGGACACTTAGGTGGGCTTCCCTCAGTCCCATGGTTCCTGATTTGGAGAAGCAAGTCCTCCTCATCAGAGACATAGTGCCATGAAGGACTGGACATAAGGGATTTCTTCCCATTTAACATTTAAGGGCCCCTTTTCTGGCCATTTTTCCCAATCTTCCAGTGAATATTGTAGCCAGGCTGCCATCTGTTCTTGGGTCAATGGTAAATGCCTGAAGACATTCCAATTCTGGAGGCTGAAGCCCAACGAGCTCTCCTCCAGGATGGAGCCTGTTCCCCACATAATTCCAGTGCCTTCTCTTATGGTATGTTTCCCACCTCCCAGGAGCAACCTGTAACTGTTAGTGGTAAAGCAGATGCCACAAGGTTGTGCCCAGAGAAGGTTTAGCACCCCAATAGCCTGAAACTAGACCCGGGCCACATAACTAAATCCTTAAGGAAAAATAAAACAGGTGGACACTGTGTTTCACCCAGCAACCACTGATAGGGAGGGCAAGGAAAAAAACCTAGGAATCCAGAAAAGCCAGACTGTGGAATATGCTGAGCATTCTTGACAAAAACGCTATGTCGAGCATCCCTGACAAAAATGCTGTCAAGCATCCTCGACAAACACACACACAGACAAACAAAAACTGGTTCAGCAACACCAGAGGGGTTTAACTACATCCAGGGGGACCCCTACTCTGATCACAGGCACAACACAAAGACAGACTCAGTGACCTCGAGGGGCCTCAAACCCCACCTTGTCACTCCAGATGAGATTCAATCTCCAGAGGGGATTTGACCCCTAGACAGACAGACTCAGTGCACTCCAGGTGAGATTCAATCGCCACATGTGTTTGACCCCTGATTAGTCACTAGGGATTGCTTCCGTTATGCCAGAATGGAGCATGGGCCCTTCCTGAGTGGCTGGGTCATGCAATCCTTCCAGACAGAGGGGACTCTCACTCCCTTGAGCCAGGCTACCTCCAGGTGGGGACTCAAATCCCAAAGCCAGGCCCCAACAGACAGGTTTTGCGAGACAACTTAAGAAAATAACTCCTATAGACATGCCATGGGATTGATGCCACTCATCTCCACTGAGAGATCCTCCCAGCAAAGTGCTCAGTGCGTCCGCTGGGTCACCTGACCGGGCAGTGATGTTAAGCCAGCAGCACGGGCACCACGAAGGAATTTGTCCCATCTGGGTCGTGAATTTGATACCAAACCCAGTGGGCTCGCCTCCTGGTGAGTTAAATAAGACTCTACACCAGTGCAAGTTGTCTCACAAAGTAAAGTGTATTTGCAGCAAGTGGGAGGCCATGAGGAATCATTTCCAAAGTCATGGCATACCTGAACAAAGGAAAGCAGGAAACTTTTTTGGTTGGGGAATGAATATTCAAATGGGAGAGGCATGTATTCACTTGCACAGGCTCAGTTGGAGAGCATGATTCCACATAATGAGGCCTAAGCTCCTCCTGGAGAGATCTTAGCATTAAAGATAAGGCAAAGGTCATGGGCATGGCTCTGGCAGTGAGGCTTGATCAGTTTCAGGATGGCTGATGGTTATAACCTGGCTTGGTCTGTTTCAGGATGGCTGCTGCTTACATCTCCCTTGAGTGCCTTGCTTGGTCAGTTTCAGGATGGCTGGTGGTTACATCACCTTAACACACAAAAGGAAAAGAAACAATCTGGAACAACAGTTAATTGCTTCCCAACCCACCTTTGAGTTTCTGCAGGCCCCTAGTCAGTGACAGGGTGAGGCCCTGGTTTTCTCTTTCCAGGAAGAAATGAGGCCTGGGTTGATGCAGCTGGCTGAGGCAGAGCCTTGACCTCACATCCCAGTCTACCTTTCACCAACAGGGCCAGACCACTGCTTCCAAAGAAGGGAAGCAGCCAGTGAGCTCAGTGGAAGGGGTGGATGGGAGGGAGACACAACTGAAGCCACCTAAAGCCAAGTGTTCCTTCTTCACCTGCACTGGGCCACCATGAGAGAGCACCCCACCATGTCACAGCCTCGTGGATGGGGCCTTAACTGAGGCCCTGAGGTCCCAAGGCCCTGGCGGCCATACATGTGCCCTTGGCCTGATGGGTTGAACCCAAGCCCGCAGGGCTCCTGGAGCAGCGAGAGAAAGAAGGGCCCATGAGAGAGGTCAGGGACATGGGAAGAGTGCACTCCCCCTCCTCTCCTCAGCTCCCTGAGAGAGATCCCTGACCTCTGAGTCACTGCTGCCACCACTGGTGCCAGCTCACACACCATCTCCCTTCCCCCCACCACCCCTACCCCAGCCCCAGGGCAAGCATCATGACAGAGAGGCCGGTTCCTGGTCACCTCCATGCTGTCCCTTCCAGACCAGACCCCAGTGCAGGGAAAATGATTCAGATGTGGTTGGGGGTGTGGCAAGATAGCCAGGGATGCAGGGGCGAGGAAAAGCCGGAGTCCTACACCAAGTGAAAGATCTGTCTTGGCCTCTCTCAGTCTGCTGACCCTGAGGTGGTTCCCTCCCTAGACCTGGCCACGGGCAGCCCATTCCCTGGCACCACATCCCAGAGGACCTGCCTCTGCCAGGGCATCCCAGGAAATGCTCACCACCAGCCCCCCTCCACTTGCCACTGCCAAGATGATCCTCCTCCTTGGGGAGGCCCAGGCAGAGGAGGGACCCAGGTGTGGGAGGCCACCAGATCCCAGATCTGGCACACCGGTTTCCAGGCTGCTTCCTCTTCTGACGGGGCTCAGCACACCCCCCCAAAAAACTTGCCAGCAGGGCCCAGGGCTCTTTCCTATGGAACTTGTCCCCCTGAAAGTGTCCTGGCCCAGGTGGCTGGGCCGGCCGGCTGGCCTCCTTTGGACAAAGCAGGTGAGCCAAGCCAGAGGGTGCTCCTGTCCTTCTAGGTGGCACCTTGTGCACTCAGGCAGAGGGTCTCACGCATACCCTCAATCGTGGATTTCTCCCAAAAGTCGTGGCCTAAGCACTTGGAAGGCCAGGCCTTCCCGACTCCAGAGAAGAGGCTGGGACCTATTGACAGAAGGGCATGCCCAGTGTGGCCACCGCTCCCTAGGCCTCTGGCCTGCTGGCGTCACACTCACTGCTTTACCATATTCCTGTCTCAGCCCCTCTGAGTAGGTCTTAAGGATCTCTTACATATAAATTCCAGCATACACTGCAGTACAGCCTTTTCAGAGAGGCATTCCCTCAGGTTCACCAAAGCATGATCATTTTCCAGCCAGCCTTCAAGTGGCGGTTTGGGAGAAGATTGTATATCACTTACAAATGTGTCCCTAGAGCTGAGATGAACCATCCCTATCTTCCATTCCTGGAAATAAAACTGGGCAGAATCTCCCTGCCTTCTCAGTCTTAAGGATCTCTTACATATAAATTCCAAGATACACTGCAGTACAGCCTTATCTGAGAGGCATTCCCTCAGATTCACTGATGAAGTCTCATTCTCCACTCGACCTGCAATTGGCAGTTTGGGAAGAAGACTGTAGAGCCCTTAGAGACTTGTCCCTAGAGCCAAGCCAAAGTATCCCTCTCTTCCATTCCTGGAACTAGCACTGTGCAGAAACTCTCTCACCTCTGGGTCTTAAGGATCTCTTACCTATAACTTCCAAGACCCACCACAATGACAGCCTTATCCGAGGCAGTCACTCAGATTGACTAAAGAACTCCCATTCTCCACTTGGCCTGCAAGTAGCAGTTTGGGAAGAAAACTGTAGAGCACATAGAGACTTGCCCATAAAGCTGAGCCAAACTATGACTCTCTTCCCTTCCTGGAACTAACACTGTGCAGAAACTCCCACACCTCTAGGTATTCAAGATATCATACATATAACTTCCAAGACAGACTGCAGTTACAGACTTTTGCGAGAGGCATTCCCTCAGATTCATGAAAGAATGACCATTCTCTACTTGGCCTGCAAGTGGCAATTTGGGAACAAGACTGTTGTACCCTTAGAGACTTATCCCTAGAGCGGAGCCAAACTAACCCTCTCTTCCATTTCTGGAACTAACACTGCGCAGAAACTCTCAACTCTACTTGGGAGAGATCTCTTAAATATAACTTCCAAGACACAATGCATTTACAGTCTTTTCCGAGAGGCATTCCCTCAGATTCACTGAAGAACGCTTGATCTCCACTCAGCCTACAATTTTCAGTTTGGGAAGAAGACTGTAGAACCCTTAAACTCTTTTTCCTAGACCCGAGTCAAACTATTCCTCTCTTTCATTCCTGGAACCAACGCTGTGCAGAAACTTCCTCAGCTCTAGGTCTTAAGGATCTCTTACACATAAATTCCAAGAAACACTGCAGTTACAGCCTTTTCCAAGAGACATTCTCTCAGATTCCCTAAGAATGCCCGTTCTCCACTCAGCCTGCAAATGGCAGTTTGGGAAGAGAACTGCAGAGCTCTTACTAGCTTGTAACTACAACCAAGCCAAACTATCCCTCTCGTCCATTCCTGAAACTAACAATGTGCAGAGACTCGCTTATCTCTAGGTCTGAAGGATCTCTTACACATAACTTCCAAGACATACTGCAGTTACAGCCATCTCTGAGAGGCATTCCCTCAGAATCACTAAAGAACGAACTTTCTACACTAGGCCTGCACGTGGCATTTTGTGAAAAAGACTGCAGAGCCCTTAGAGGATTGTCCCTAGAGCTGAGCCAAAGATTCCCTCTCTTCCATTCCTGCAAGTTACACTGTTCAGAAACTCCCTCAGCACTAGGTCTTAAGGATCTCTTACACATAACTTCCAAGACACGCTGCAGTTTTACAGCCTTTTCCAAGAGGCATTCTCTCAGATTGACTAAAGAACTTCCACTCTCCACTCAGCCTACAAGTGGAAGTTTAGAATCTTGCCACTAGAGCTAAGCCAACCGATCCCTCTCTAGCATAACTGGAACTAACACTGCAGAACCTCCCTCAGCTCTAGGTCTTAAGTATCTCTAACACATAACTTCCAAGATGCACTGCTGTTACAGCCTTTTTCGAGAGGCATTCCCTCAGATTGGCTATAGGATGCCCCTTCTCCACTTTGCCTGCAAGGTGCAGTTTGGGAAGAAGACTGCATTGCCCTTAGAGGCTTCTCCCTAGAGCCGAAGCAAACTATTTCTCTCTTCCATTCCTCAAAATAACACTGAGCATAAACTCCCTCAGCTCACTGTCTTAAGATCTCATTTTTTAAAAATTTTTTGTTTATTGCAGTAACATTGGTTTATAACATTGTATAAATTTCAGGTGTACATCATTATACTTCTATTTCTGCATGAATTACATAATGTTCACATGTTCACCACCCAAATACTAATTACAATCCATCACCACCACACATGTGCCTAATTAACCCTTTCGCCCTCCTTCTTCCCCACTTCCCCTCTGGTAACTACCAATCGAATCTCTGTCTATATGTATTTGTTGTTCTTATTATCTACTACTTAATGAGTGAGATCATATAGTATTTGACCTACACCCTCTGACTTATTTCATTTTCCATAATACCCTCAATGTCCCTCCCTGTTGTCACAAATGCCTGGATTTCATCGTTTCTTATGGCTGAGTAGTATTCCACTGTGAATATATACAACATCTTCTTTATCCACTCGTCCCTTGATTGGTTCTTAGGTTGTTTATAAGTCTTGGCTATTGTTAATAACACTGCAATGAACACAGGGGTGCATGTATCATTACGCTTTGGTGTTTTCAAGTTCTTCGGGTAAATACCCAGCAGTGGAATAGCTGGATCGTATGGTGGTTCTATCCTTAAGTTTTTGAGAAATCTCCATCATGTTTTCCATAGTGGCTGCACCAGATTGCATGCCCACCAGCAGTGTATGAGGGTTCCCTTCTCTCCATGTCCTCTCCAACACTTGTTATTTCCTGTCTTGTTAATTATGGCCATTCTGACAGGCAAGAGGTGATATCTCATTGTAGTTTTGTTTTGCATTTCCCTGATAGTTAATGATGTTGAGCATCTTTTCATGTGCCTGTTGCCCATCTGTATATCTTCTTTGGAGAAGTGTCTGTTCAGGTCTTTTGCCCATTTGTTAATTGGGTTGTTAGTTTTTGTGTTGTTAAGATGCATGCGTTCTTCATATATTTTGGAGATTAACTCCTTATCAGATGTATGGTTTGCAAATATCTTCTCCCAATTGTTAGGTTGTCTTTTTATTTTGTTGATGGTATCCTTTACTGTGCAGAAGCTTTTTAGTTTTATGTAGTCTGATTTGTTTATTTTTTCTATTGTTTCTTTTGCCCAGTGAGAAATGGTGCTTCAAAAT
>CM053558.1:61382798-61411091 GCA_028646465.1 Rhinoceros unicornis | reverse complement strand
ACATGTGTGTGGTGATGGGTTGTAATTAGTATTTGGGTGGTGAACATGATGTAATCTAGGCAGAAATAGAAGTATAATGATGTACACCTGAAATTTATACAATGTTTTAAACCAATGTTACTGCAATAAACAAAAAATTAAAAAATAAAGAAATTAATCAATAAAAAAAAATCCTAAAGTTTGTATGGAACCACAAAAGACTCTGAAGAACCAAAGCAATCTCGCTTTGTTCTGTATCTTAGATGAAATTCTTTCATTTTTTCACCACTGAGTATATGCAGGTTGTGGCCTTTTCATATATGATCTATATTATTTTGAGGTATGTTTCGTCTATTCCTAGTTTAAGTTTTTATCATAAAAGTGTGTTGAATTTTTCAACTATTTTTTATGCATCTACTAAAATAATTTTGTGAAATTTGTCATTCATTTTGTTAATATAATGTCTTATCTTGGTTGATTTTTATTTGCTGAAGCATCCTTACATCCCAGAGATGCCTCCTATTTGATAATAATGTACGATATTTTTAATGTGCTGTTGATTTGCATTGTTTGTACTTTCTTGAGGATTTTTGCATCAATGTTTATCAGGGATAATTATATATAGTTTTCTTTTCTTGTAGTGTCTTTGTCTGGCTTTGGTATCCGGGTAATGTTAGTAAAATGATTTTGGAATTGTTCTGTTGTCTTCAACTTTCGGGAAGAGTTTGAGAAAAATTAGTGTTAATTCTTCTTCAAATGTTAGGTATAATTCACCCGTGAACCCATTTTGTCCTGGCCTTTCCTTTGTTGGAAATTTTTGGTTATTTTATTTCTTTTGTCGTGTTTGTTCTCTTCATATTTTTTATTTCTTCATGATTTATTTTTGGTATACTGCATGTTTCTAGTAATTTATTCTTTTTTTAGATAATTTTATTTGTTAATGTATATTTGTTCATAGCAGTCTCTCATTGTCTTAAATCATTTGGATTGCTATAAGAAAATATCACAGACTGGGTGGCTAATAAACAACAGAAATATTTTTTCACATTTCTAGAGGATTTAAGTCCAAGATCAGGTTCTGAAATGGGTGGATGAGGGCCCTCTTTCAGGTTTCAGACTTCTTATTGTGTCTTCTCATATTGGAAGGGACTAGGGAGCTCTGTGGGGTGTCCTTTGTAGAAGCATTAGTCCCGTTCATATGGGCTTCCTCTTCATGACCTGATCACCTCCCAAAGGCCTGACCTCCTCATACCATCACATTGGGTATTAGGATTTCAACATGTGATTTTGAGGGGGAAATACACATTCAGACCATAGTACTTATGATCCTTTTTATTTCTGTGACATCAGTTGTAATGTCTCTTCTTTTACTTCTGATTTTATTTGATTGAGTCTTCTCTCTTTTTTTCTTAATTAGTCCAGCTAAAGATTTGTCAATTTTGTTTTGCTTTTCAAAAAAAACCCTCTTTTTTAATGATTTTAATTGTTTTCCTGTTCTCTCTTTCACTTATTTCTGTTCTAATCTTTATAATCTGCTTCCTTCTTCTAACTTTGTGTTTGGTTTATTCTTCTTTTTCTGGTTCCTTCAGATGCGGAGTTATGTAGTTCATTTGAGATCTTAACAGTTATGGTTCTTAAATGAATCAGGATAACGTTATTTCACTGAAACATTTTTTTCCATAAAATAGTGTTCATATTATGCTCTATTTAAAGACATATGTAAGTATCATTTCTAAGAATGCTAGCTATGTGAATGAATCAGTAGTTGGTATTTCACTGAAATTTTATTCTCTTTCCTTTGTGTTGCGTTATTCATTCTGCACATCACATTAATTAGTACAATGTTATTTCAGTGAAAAACAGCGTTCAACACTGTAATGAAAAGTTTTCTAACAGAGTTAGCTATGTGAATTAATCAGGATGCTGATACTCCAGAAAAATACTGTGTTCAGCACTCTGTCCTGTATTTTAAATACTCTGTAAAGTCACATGTGTAAAAGTTGTTTCTCATCATATTAGTGGTTGGAACAACTTAGTAGAGTGGTAATTAAGTAAACCACTGAGCTCTATAATTATTGTACATGTAATAAATTAAGTAAAGCTGCTTAGAAGTGTTTTTAACATTGGTAAAAGAATGATTTACTCACTTTAGTGTAATTTCAGTGAAACGCTCTGTTTAGTGCTCTGTGCTGCATGTTATAAGCTCAATAGAGTAACATACATATCAGTTGTTAATATTGATAAAGGTGTAAATTATCCTCTATCCACCCATTTCAGTGAAACACTGTCTTCAGAACTTTGTGATGCATGTTTACTATCCTGTAAAAGCAGATGTACAAAAGATATTTCTAGCAATGCTGTATGCTTGAAAGAATCAGTAGAGTGATATCTCAGGGAACACAGTATTCAACAGTCTGTGTAGTGTGTTACAACACTCTTAAAAGAAACATGCATAACAGTCGTTGATAACAATTTTATCTGAATGAATTAACCTGTGTCATAAATTTTAGTAAACCACTATATTGAGCACTTTTGTGCTTCATATTATATACAGTGTATAGGAACATGTGCAAAAGGTGATTATACCAATGCTGGCTTCATGAATGATTCAGTTTGCTGTGATTATCATGAAATACTGTGTTCAGCAGTCTCTCCTGAAAGTTACATATTTTGTAAAAACACGTGTTAAACTTTTTTATAACATCTTAGAAGCCTCAATGGAAGATCATAATGGTATTTCAATGATCCACCATGTTAATCACTCTGTATTGCATGCCATGTAATCTGTAAGGCGTATGTTTAAAATTTATTGATATCAAGGCTATTTTTTGTTAATTAACAAATTTATATCATCTTATTTTAGTGAAACACTGTGTTCACCACTATATGCTGTATGTTACACACTCTGTAAAGGAACACATTTAAAAGTTGTTTAAAACATGTTAGTTGGATGACTGGATCACTATTGTGTTATTTCAATGAAACACTGTGTTCTGCAATCTGTGCTGTTGGTGATATTGTCTCCTTGCGTGAAATTCAGTTATGCTCCTGTGAACCATCTTTTCAACTAGACCTCATCTTTGGTCCTGTCATTAGCCTGAAGGGTCAAGTATTAGCGAGAATCCTACTGAGTCACTTTAGCAAGAATCCCTCATCATTGGTATTTCATCAAATTCCTCATCCCTCACTTTTCATGTCTAAGTCTTTGGCTTGTCTTTAACAAGAAACATGTTGAGAAATTTAGCAAAAATTTACCTACCTTTGATGTCTCCTCTTAGTAATTTTCCTGAATCTACCCTGGTATAAATGCTAATGGATGTCATTTAAATTGAAACAAAATGCTGCTAGAAAGTTATTCTAAGCCTTATGAACGTACAAAGTGCTCGAGTAAAGGTAAATACATGGACACATATAATAATGTGAAGTATTGTAATTTTGGTTCATAGCCTCATTTTTAATTGTTATATATAATTTAAAAATGAAAAAATTACTATAAATCTATGTTAAGAGGTTTTTAGTATATAAGATGTAATTTGTGAATTAAAAAACAAAGTGGAAGTGTGAAGCTGTAAAAGAGCAGATTTAAGTTAAGTTGTAATAAGTTTAAAATATATTGATATAACTTTAAGTTGTTTTATGTAATTCTCATGGAAACCATAAAGAAAATATGCATAGAATATACAGAAAAGGAAATAAGAAGAAAATATAAATGTGCTACTACATATATTTTACAAAACACAAAGGAATACAATAAGGGAGGGAATTAGGGAGGAAAAAGCTGCAATACATATAAAAACAACAAAATGGCAACCATAAATCCCTCCTTATCAGTAAATCTTTAAATATAAATAGATTGGACCCCCTGCCACAGATATAGATTGGCTGAATGGATTAAAAAAAAGAGGACACAACTCTATGCTCTCTATAAGAGACTCACTTGAGCTCTAGGACACACATAAGTTGAAAGTAAAAGATTGAAAAAATAGATTACATGCAAGCAGTAACCAAAACAGAGCAGGGATGGCTCTATTAATATCAGAAAAAAATATATACTTTAAGTCAAAACTGTTACAAGAGACAATGGAGGACATTATACAAAGATAAAGAGTCAATTCACCAAGAAAATATAAAAATTATAAATATAAATGCACCAAATATAAGAGCTCCTAAATATATAAAGCAAACATTAAGAGAAATGAAAGGAGAAATAGACAGATCTACAATAACAGTAGGAAACATCAATACTCCACATTCAATAATGGATAGAACAACCAGAAAGAAGATCAATAGAGAAATAGAGGACTTGAACAACATCATAGAATAATAGACCTAACAGATATAAACAGAAAAGTCTACCCAACAACGGCAGAGTAGATATTCTGAAAAGTACACTTGAAAAAGTGCATGTGGAACATTCTCAAGAAGAGATCACATGTAAGGCCATAAAACAAATCTTAAGATATTTAAGAAGATTTAAATGATACAAAGCTTCTTTTCTGATCAAAATGGAATGAAACAAGAAATGAATATCAGTAGGAAAGCTGGAAAATTCACACAGATGTGGAAATTAAACAACATATTCTTAAACATCCAATGGGATAAAGAAAAAGTCACAAGGGAAATTAGATATTATCTTGAGACTAATGAAAACAAAAACGTAACATAGAAAATCTTATACAATGCAGAGCAAAAACAGTGGCAAAAGGAAAGTTTACAGTGGTAAATGCCACATTATAAAAGAATAAAGACATCAAGTCAAAAACCAAACATACTCCAAGAAAGTAGAGAAAAAAGAACAAACTAAATTCAAATTGAGCAGAAAGAAAAAAATAATAAAGACTAGAGTACAGAAAAATAAATCAGAGAATAAAAACAGAAAAAAATCCATGAAATCAAATGTGGGTACTATAACAAGATCAACAAAATTGTAAAACCTTTAGTTAGTTAAACAAAGAAAAAAGAGAGAACACTCAAATTACCCAACTAAAAAATGAGAGAACAGATAGTACTATCAATCTTACATCAATAAAGTGTATTAGAATAAAGTACTGTGAAAATTGCATGACAAGGCATTAAATAACTTAGATAAAAGAGATGCATTCTTAGAAACACAACTTACCAAGATTGAGTCCTGAAGACATAGATATATGTACAGCTCTATAACTAGTAAGAAGATTGAATCACTACTCAAAATTTTCCCCAAAAAGTAAACCTCAGGACTAGATGGCTTCACTGAATAATTCTACCAAACACTTAAGAAATAATTAAGACTAATCCTTCTCAAACTATTCTAAAAACTTTAAGAGGTTGGAATAATTCAAAACTCATTTTATGAGGCCAGCATTACCCAGATACCAAATCCAGAAAAAGATATTACATGAAAACTACAAAACAAAACCATAGAAAAATAGTTCTGATGACTACTGATGCAAAAATATTCAACAAAATACTAGCAAATAGAATTCATCAACACATAAAAAGGATTATAAACCATGACAAAATGGAATTTCTTCCTGGAATTCAAGGAGGTTTCCACATACAAAAATCTATTAATGTAATACACTACTGTAAAAAAATGAAGGGGAAAAAAAACACGATTATTTCAATTGTTGCTGAAAAAGCATTTGAAAAAATTCAACACCCTAGAAAACCTAGAAATAAACTCTTTAACATATTGTCAAATAATTTTTAACTAAGTTTCCAAGACCATTCAATGGGGGAAAAACATTCTCTTCAACAAATAGTGTCAGGAAAATTCGATTTCCTTATGCAAATAAATAAAGTTGTACTTATGCTTTATACAATATATGAAAATTAACTGAAAATGGAACAAAGATCTAATCCTATAAAATCTTAGAGCAAAACATAGTAGAAAATCTTCATGGCATTGTGTTTGGAAAGGATTTGGACATGACACCAAAATCACAATCAAGAAAAGTAAAAGTAGAGAAATTGGACTGCGTTAAAATTGAAAACTTTTGTATATCAAAGGACACAATCAACAGAGTGAAAAGGCAATTTATAAAATGAGAAAAATAATTTGCGTATCACATATATGTTAAGAGGTTAACATCCAGAATATATAAAGAATTCAAAAACTGAACAATGAATAAAATCCAAACAATCCAATTAAAATTTGCAAAGGATTGAATATACACTCCTCCAAAGAGGATATACAAATAAACAACAAGTGTATGAAAAGATTCTCAACATTACTAATAATCAAGGAAACACAAGTCAAAACCACAATGAGATGTCACCTTAGAATCATTATGATGGCTACCATTTAAAAAAACAGAAAATGACAAGTGTTGGTGAGGAGGTGGAGAAATCTGATCCCTTATACACTGTTGATGGAAATGTACATTGTTGGAGTCAATATGGAAAACAGTACAAATGTTCCCCAAAAAATTAAAAATAGAAATACCACATGATTCAGCAATTTCACTTCTGGGTATATATCCAAAAGATTTGAATAGAAGAAGTTGAAGAGATATTTGGACACCCGTTAAAATAGCAGCACTCTTCGTAATAGTCAAGAGGTAAAAGCAACCAAAGTGCTTATCAATGGATAAATATATATACAAAATGAGGTATATATACACAATAGAATATTATTTAACCTAGAAAAAGGAATTCCGGTCCATGCTACAACATGGATAAAACTTAGTGTTCAAGTTCAAGCATAGTGTTCATGCTAAGTGAAATGTCAGTCACAAAAAGAAAATTACTCTATGACTCCACTAACGTGAAGTATCTAGAGTGGCTAAATTAATTGAAATGGAAGTGGAATAAATTTTGCCAAAGTCTGGGGGAGGGAGAAATGGGGAGTTGATGTTTAATATGTATAAAGTTTCAGTTTTACAAAATTAAAAATTTCTGGACATGGGTTGCACAACCATATGAATATACTTAACATTATGGAAATATATAATTGGAAATGGTTAAAATGGTAAGTTTTTTTGTTATGCATTTTTTACCACTAGTTTAAAAAAAGATTGTTTCTATTAGTGCTAGCAGACTGAATGAATCAGTATACTGTTATTTCACTAAAACATTTTGTTATTCACTCTGTGCTTCATGCTACTCACTATGTAAAGACATCTGTATGGATTGTTTCTAACAGCACTCTTTGTGAGAATTAACTTATCATCACCTTCTAATAAAACACTGTGTTCAGAAGTCTGTGCTGCATGTTGCACACTCTGTATATACAATGGTTAAATTTGTTTCTAACTATGCTAGCTGTGTGGCTTAATCAATATGCTGTAACTAGTGAAGCAATGTCTTCAGAACTCTGTGCTGCAAGTTTTAAATTTTGTAAAGACACATGTATAAAGGTGTTTTTACGAGTCCTAGAAGCCAGAGTGAATCACTATTTCAGTGAAACACTGTTTTTAGCACTCCGTGCTTAACGTTACACACAATGTAAAGATGTGTAAAAGTTGTTTGTAAATGATGTGATTTAACCTCTATCATCATATTTTGAAAAAATATGTTCACAAATTTGTGCTGTAGATTTATACTTTTATATGAACACATGGAAACCTTTTTTCTAATATTGCTATATGCTTGAGTAAAACAGAAGAGTGCTATTTCAGTGAAAAATTGTGGTCAGCACTCTGCTTCATGATATACATCGAATAAAGGCGCATATATTGAAGTGTTTCTTTTTTTCCTTCCAACTTTACTGAGATATAATTGACTTATTGTGTAACTTGTGACTTTAGGTGTACAATATGTCGATTTTATACACATATATCGCAATACAATTAACACTGTATTGTTAACCAATAATTCCATCATGTTCCATAATTATCATTTCTTGTTTGTGTTGAGGACACAAGATTTACTCTCTTAGCAACTTTCAAGTATATAGTACAGTATTGTTATTTATATTCACAATGTTGTGCATTAGATCCCGAGAACTTATTCTTTTTCTAAGGGAAGTTTATATTCTTTGACCAATATTTCTCCATTTACTCCACCTACCAGGCTCTAGTAACTACCATTCTACTCTCTGTTTCTATGGGTTCAATATATTAGATTCCACATATAAGTGATATCATATAGTATTTGTCTGTCTCTGACATTTTACTTAGCATAATGTCCTCAAGGACCATCCATGTTGTCATAACTGGTAGGATTTTATTATTTCTCATGACTGAATAATATTATATATATAAACACAGATATATTCACATCTTTATCCATGCTTTCTTTGATAGATACTTAGGTTGTTCCCATGTCTTGGTTATTTTGAATAATCCTGCAATAAACATGGAGGTGCAGATATCCCTTAATATTCTGCTTTAATTTACTTTAAATATATGCCCAAAGTGGTTTTCCTGGATCCTATAGTAGTTGTATTTTAAATTTTTTTGAGAAAACTATGTTTCCCATAGTGGAAGTACCAATGTACATTCCCACCAACAGTGCTCAAGGATTCAATTTTCTTCATATCCTCACCAACACTTATCTCTTCTCTTTTTGATGATAGTAATTCTAACAGGTGTGAGGTGATATCTCACTGTGGTTTTGATTTGCATTTCTCTGATTATTAGTAATGTTGAGCATCTTTTCATGTACCCATCTTTATAGGGATTGCAGTGAATCTATAGATGGCTTTGGGTAGTATGGACGTTTGAACAATATTAATCCTTCCGATCATTGATCATAGGATATCTTTCCATTTATTTGTGTCTTCTTCAATTTCTTTCATCAATATCTTGTGGTTTTCAGTATAGAGGTCTTTTACTTCCTTGGTTAAATTTATTCCAAAGTATTCATTGTTTTTGATGACATTGTAAATGGGATTATTTTCTTTATTTTTGTTCAGATAATTATTGTTAGTGTATAGAAATGCTACTAATTTTGTTTATTCATTTTTTGTCCTACAGCTTTATTGAATTTCATGATTAGATCAACAGTTTTCTGGTGGAGTTTTTAATGTTTTTTTATATATAAAATTATGTCATCTGCAAATGGAGCCAATTTTACTTCTTCCTTTCCAATTCTGATATGTTTTATTTTGTTTTCTTTCCTGATGACTCTCACTAAGACATCCAGTACTTTGTTGAATAGGAGTCTTGAGAGGTGTACTCTTGTTTTGTTATCGATATTGGAGAAAAAGCTTTCAAATTTTCACCATTGAGCATGTTATCTGAGTGGTTGTCACATATGGCCTTATTATTTTGAAGTACATTCCTTCTATACCTAATTTGTTAAAAGTTTTTATTAGAATGTATCTTGAATTTTGTCACATGTTTTTACTGCATCTATTGAGATGCTGAATTTAATTTTCTGGAATTTTATTGAGATTTCTTTGCATGTATATTCATCAGGGATTTTGACCTGTAGTTTATTCATTTTTTTCATTTTTTTTATTGCTCCTCTGACTGGATAATATCAAATGTCCTGCCTTCTAGGAAATTGATTCTTTCTTCTGCATGGTCAAATCTGTTTTTGAAGCTCTTTATTTAGTTCTTCAGTTCAGTCATTATATTTTTCAGCTCTAGAATTTCTGTGGCTTTTTTTCATGATTATTATTTCATTAACTTCTCATTTTGTTCATGCATGGTTTTCCTAATTTTGTTTAGTTGTCTGAACGTATGTTCTTGCTGTTCACTAAACTTCTTTAAAAGGATTATTCTGAATTCTTTTCCTGACAGTTCATAGATCTCCATTTCTTTAGAGTCAGTTATTGGAGCTTCATTAGTTTCCTTTGGTGGTGTCATATTTACCCAATTTTTTATTATCCTTAATTCCTTTTGTTGGTATCTGTACACTTGCATAAGTGGTCAGCTCTTCCAGATTTTATAGGTTTGCTTTGTCAGAGACAGTTCTTCACCAGTCATCTCAGTTTGGGTTTCTAGATGTGTCAGCTGGTAATGTCCTTGGGCAGGCAGGGCCTGCTATCTGGGTTTATTATTGAGGCCACAGCTGAAGCTCTGATTTTGCACTGTGAGTGCCACTGGCTGAGAACATTTGAACAGGACTGCTGGCTTGGTTTTCTGTCCTGGTGAGCCTATGAGAATTACTCCATGGTTCCTTGATTCTCTGGCCGGGCTTATAGATGGTCAAGACTGGGTACCATACTCAGTAGTATGTGGAGCTATAAATTAGTTCCTATGCCCTGATGAGGCAGCACAACAGGCCCCAGGTACTGCATGGCTTATTGTTTTGGAACTAGAATTAGGCAAGACTATGCACTGAGTTCCTGGGCCAGACAGGGCGGTTTATTATGCTGTATAGATGGGGAAAGCCACAGGTTGTGCTCTTTGTTCAAGTCCCAATTTAAACAGGGCTGTTGAATAGGCTAATCAGCTTCCCATGTGCTCTGGTTAGGTTTCCTGGTCAGGCAGGCTGAAGGCTATATTTAGCAATACTTGAGGCTATGAATAGCCTGAGTGGAGCATGAAAAATGTCTCCAAGGCCAGCAAGGCTCCTTGTTTGTTGTCTTTACTCAAGCCAACCCACTCTCCATGTTCCCTTCTTGAACAGGCTTTGCTCTGCAGATGATCAGCTCTACCTACTGTACTCTCTGCTCAAGCATTGCTGGGCTATGCAGCTTCCAGGTGTTCTGGCTAGGCTCTCATTAGACAGGCTGGGAGCTATAGTTATCAGTGGGCTATGAATGAGCTCCTCTGCCTGGGAGGAACAGGCAACCAACTCCAAGCCTGGAAAGACTCTTTGTTGTCTTGACTCAATCTGACCCATTCCCCAAGTTCTCTGGCCAAACAGTGGCACTGGTTTTGCTTAACAGATGATCAGCTCTGCTTGTCATAGTTTCTGTATGAGGGTTGCTGGGCTATATAGATTCCAGGTGTTTTAGCCAGTCTTTCTGGTCAGGTAAAGCCAGGAGCTACACTTAGCTATGGCCCAGGCTATGACTAAGCTCCCCTGCCTGGGTGGGGACAGGCTAGGCTCAAGGATCATAAAGGGTCTTTGGTTGAGGGCCCAAATCAAACAGACATACACCCTGCTGAGTTCCCTCATCAGACTGTGCCACATTCTTGGCTTTGCAGATGAGTGAAGCCATTAGTTGGGAGTACTACTTGGGCACTGCAGGTGTGGGTGCCACTCACATAAACAGTAATATTTACTATACACATTAAAGATTTTATTCTTATTATCTATAAGCTAAATCAGAGTATAGGGCATTTTTCTGGTCTCTGATGCATATTCAATAAAACAAAGATTATCAGGAACTAAAATGAGATGTCTTCCCCACTTGAAGACCAGATGTCTGCCCCACCCAGCGACCAGCCCCTATATAACTGGCCTGTAGTCTTCCTTCTGTAAGATGGTACTTTTGGACATTAGTCAGTTATCTTTACCCTTTCTAGCAAGCTGTAATAAAACTCTTTCTCTCCTACTATGTTGCCTCTTGACTATTGGCATGTCTTGCAGTGACCAGATGACTCCAGTTGAGTGGTAACACAGGTAGAAACTCAATATGCCAAGATCCAAGTGCTGATTGTTTCATGCCACTTCCCCCTTCTCTATCAAAATCTGATTTCCAGAGATGACACCCCACAGATTTCCCAGCAGTCCCTGTGGGGTAAGACCATATTGGGGGCTCCCAATATATAACCCACAGCATTTCAGGAGCTGAATGTCCACCCTGACCTCTTTTTTTCCACTGGAGGAACTGTAGGCTCAGCAGAGACCTCCTAGCATGGTACTGTGTCAGCCTGGGGGAGAAGCAATGCACTCAGCATATAGATGCTTCTCTGACTCTTTAATGTATTCTGTCTTGATCCCTTTGGTGTGTGTGTGGGTGCTTCAGCCTCAACTCTATGTTCTAGGATTTTTTCAGTGGTATCTTGTTCATGAATAATTATTAGTTGTTTTTTCTGAGAGGAGGAACAAAGTCAGGAATGACCTGTCACCATCTTGGTGATGTTACTTCTGTTGATTATCTCTTTTGCTATGTGGAATCATTTAGTTTGATTTTTTTGGTGATTTTTTTATTTTTTTTTAATTTTTTGTTTATTGAAGTAACATTGGTTTATAACATTGTATAAATTTCAGGTGTACATCATTATACTTCTATTTCTGCATGGATTACATCATGTTATCATGTTCACCACCAAAATACTAGTTACAATCCATCACCACACACATGTGCCTAATTATCTCTTTTTCCCTCCTCCCTCCCCCTTCCTCTCTGGTAACTACCAATCCAATCTCTGTCTCTATGTGTTTGTTTGGTGTTGTTTTTATCTACAATGAGATATCACCTCACGCCCATCAGAATGGCTATAATTAACAAGACAGGAAACAACAAGTGTTGGAGAGGATGTGGAGAGAAGGGAACTTTCATACACTGCTGGTGGGAGTGCAAACTGGTGCAGCCACTATGGAAAACAGTATGGAGATTCTTCAAAAAAATAAGGATAGAACTACCATGCAATCCAGCTATTCCACTGCTGGATATTTATCCAAAGAACGTGAAAACACCAATGCGTAAAGATACATGCACCCCTGTGTTCATCACAGCTTTATTCACAATAGCCAAGACTTGGAAGCAACCTAAGTGTCCATCAAGGGAGGAATGGATAAAGAAGATGTGATATATATACACAATAATTTGATTTTTTTCCTTTGCTTCTTGTACTTTGGTGTCATATCCATAAATATGTTGCCAAGACCTATGTCAAGAAACTTTTTCCCTATGTTTTATTATAGAAATTTTATGGTTTTATTTTTTGTGAGTGGTGTATGATAGGACTCCAATTTCATTTTTTTAACGCAGTTATCCAGTTTTCCCAACATCATTTATTGAAGAGACTATCCTTTCTGCATTGTGTATTGGCTCCCTTGTCAATTATTTGTTGACCATATATATGAGTGTTTATTTCTGGGCTCTTGATTCTGTTCCATTCAACTATACGTCTATTTTTATGCCAGTACCATACTGTTTTGATTACTGTAGGTTTGTAGTATAGTTTAAAATCAGGAAGTGTGATGCCTTCAGTTTTGTTCTTCTTTCTCAGCATTCCTTTAATTATTCAGAGTCATTCATGGTTCCCTAACAATTTAAGATATTTTTTTATTTCTGTGAAAAATGCCATTGGAATCTTAATAGTGATTGCACTGAATCTACAGATGGCTTTGGGTAGTATGGACATTTTAACAATATTCATTTCTGATCCATGAACATGGGATATATTTCCATTTTTTTACATCTTAAATTTCTTTCATCAATGTCATAGTTTTTGTTATATAGATCTGTCACTTTTTCCTTGGTTAAATTTATTTCTCAGTATTTTATTTTTTTTGATGCTATTGTAAATGGGATATTTTTCTTTTATTTTCAGGTAGTACACATACATAATAAAGGCACATATACAGACATGTTCCTAACATTGCTGGCTTTGTGTTTGAATCAACACACCAAAATTTCTGTAAAAAACTATTTAGCATACTTTGCTGCATATTATATATTCTGTAAAGGCACATATATAAAAGGATTTTCTAGCTATGCTAGCTATGTGAATTGTGCAATAAAATACTATTTAAATGAAGCAAAATGATCAGCATTCTGTGCTGCATGTTATTCAACCTGGAAAGACAGGATGTTTCTAAGAGCACAGCTGCATGAATAAATATAGGTAGTGGTTTTTCAGTGAAATAGTTTGTTAAGCATTGTGTTTTGCCTTCCTAAAGTTACACATGTAAAAGTTGTTTCTGACAGTGAATGAATCAATATAGTGATATTACTGTGAAACACTATGCTAAGCATTCTGTTTCAAGTTATACATTTTGTAAAGACACATGTATTATGTGTGTTTCTAACAGCGCTAACAGATTTGGTGAATCAGCATAGTGGCACTTCACTGAAACACAATGTCCGACATCCTGCATATTTACACTTTGTAAAAGCACATAGATAAGAGTTGTTTCTATTAGTGCTGGCTTTTTGTATGAATCAATTACTATTATTTTAGTGAAACTGTGTTCAGCAAATTGTGTTACCATTGATACATTTTGTAAAGAAACATGTGTAAAAGGTTTTACTAACAGTGCTAGTTGTGGAAATTAATCAGCACTGTGCTATTTCCATGAAACACTGAACTCAGCACTTTTTGTTACATGTTATATTCTGTAAAGGCACATGAATAAAGGTGTTTAAAACTCTACTAGCTTCAGAAATGCGTCAGCATAATTCTATCACACTGAAACGCTGTGCTTCATACTCTGATGTGCTATATATCCTGCTAAGGCACACACATAAAAGATGTTCCTAACAGTGCTAGCAGCTTGAATAAAACAGTGTAGCGCTATGTCAGTGAAAGAATTTGCTCAGCACTTTGTGAAACATGTACCCTCTGTTCAGGCACATATATACAGTATGTTTCTAATATTGCTAGCTGTATGAATGAATCATTAGAGAGCTATTTCTTTGAAACATTGGGTTCAGAATCTATGATACAAGTTATTCATTCCATAAATGGACATGTGTAAAAATGTTTCTAAAAGGGCTCAGTTGGTGTTTGAATTAGTACACTGTTATTTCAGTGAGCCAATATGTTTGGTAATATGTGCTGCAAATTATATATATTATATAAAGGTTCAATTATAAATGATGTTTCTAACAAATGTTAGCAGCCTCAATAAATCAGTGTGGTGTTATATAAGTGAAACGTCTTCAGCACTTTGTGCTGAATATTAGTACTGTATATTATTCATTCTGTAAAGAAACGTGTAACATTTCTTTGTAACAGTGCTGTTTCTGTGAATTATCCTGTATTATCATTTTAGTGAAACACTATATTCAGTACAGTGTACTGCCTGTTATACATTCAGTAAAGGCAGTTATATAAAAGGTGTTTGTAACAGTGCTAACTTCATGAATGAGTCAGTATAGTGCTAGTCCAGTCAAACACTGTGTTAATAATTTTGTTTCATGTTATACAGTATTGAAAGACACATATGTAAATGTTGTTTCTAACAATGCTGTCCTTTATGAATGAATCATTAATTGACATTTCAGTGAAGAAGTATGCTCATCATTCTGTGCTAAAAGTTACACATTCTGTAAATACACTTGAGTAAAAGATGTTTCTAAGAGTGCTAAGCGTCTATATGAACCAGTGTAGTGCTACATTAGTGAAACACTCTTCAATACCCTGTGCTATTTCTTATATAATCTGTAAAGCCATATATGCAAATTTTTCAAAATATTCCTAGTTCTGTGAATGAATCACTGTAGTGCTAGTATGGTTAAATTCTGTGATCAGACTTCTGTGCTACAAGTAACAAATTATATAAAGGATCAGATATAAAGTTTTTTTTCTAAGAGTCTAATATTCTGGTGGAATTAATATACTGCTATTACACTCTGTAAAGAAATGTGCAAAAAAGATTTTCTAACAGCATTAGCTCTGTGAATTGTCATGCTTCACCTTCAGTGAAATACTGTGTTCAATATTCTATGCTGAAATTTATACATTATGTAAATAAACATGCTCATCAATTTATGTAATAGTGCTACTTGTGTGAAATAAACTGTATCATATAATTTTAGTGAAACACTGGTCAGAACTCTGTGACGCATTTTTGGATTTTATATACTCTATAAAAGTACAAAATAGGGGCCGGCCCGGTGGCGCAAGCGGTTAAGTGCGCGCGCTCCGCTGCGGCGGCCCGGGGTTCACCGCTTCGGATCCCGGGCGCGCACCGACGCACTGCTTGTCAAGCCATGCTGTGGCGGCGTCCCATATAAAGTAGAGGAAGATGGGCACGAATGATAGCCCAGGGCCGGTCTTCCTCAGCAAAAAAGGGGAGGATTGGCAGATGTTAGCTCAGGGCTGGTCCTCCTCACACACAAAAAAAAAAAGTACAAAGTAAAAGAAGTTTCTAATAGTGCTAGTCATGCAAATGTATCAAGACTGTGATTTTTCAGTGAAATATACTGTCTCTTGAATGTTATACAATTTGTAAAGGCACAGAGTAAAAGTTGTTTCTATTTGGGCTATTTATGTGAATGTGTCATTATAGTGTAATTTTAGTGAAACACATTGGTCAGCACTCCATGTTTTAAGTTGTAAATTATGTAATGCTCATTTTTAAAATGTGTTTCTAACAATGTTAACATCTTAAATGAATCTGTATAGTGCTATTTTAGTGTTTGGAACTCTATACTGTTTATTATACACCCTGTGAAGGCACATGTATAGAAGGGGTTTCTAACAGTAATGCAGCTTCAGTGAAGTATTTTGTTCAGCAATCTGCACTTCATGTAATAAACTCTGTAAAGTGCATGATTAAAAGAGATTTCTAACTATGCTATCTGTATATGTTAATCAATATCATGTTATTTTTCTGAAATGCTGTGCTCAACACTTTGTAAATATGTTATATTCTGTAGTGGCACATGTATAAAAGTTGTTTCTAACAGTAACAGTTGCATAAATCAATCAGTATACTGCTATTTTGAAGAAACATTTTGTTCAACACTTTGTGTAACAAATTATAAACTGTTTAAAAAATTTTTGAATAATTTCTTTCTAACACTACTAGCTTCGTGATGAATCAGTAAAGTGTTATTTCAGGGAAAACCTGTGTTCAGCACTCTGTGATGCATGGTATACACTCTGTAATTGCACATAGGTAAACAATGTTTCAAACAGTGCTTGCTAAGCGAAGAAAAAATATATGACTAGTTCCATGAAACACACTGTTCAGCAGATTGTGCTGAATTTTATACATTCTGTAAGGCACATGTGTAAGAGTTGTTTCTAACATAGCTAACTGTATGAGTGAATCAATATAGTAATTAGTAGGTGAAACACTCTTTTAGCATCCTGTGTTCTACATTACACACTGTGTGAAAGAAAAAGTGTACTGTAAAAGAAAAATGTACTGTTTTCAAAAGCACTATTTATGTAAGTTAACATATATCCTTCACTTTTGTGAAGTACTGTGTTTAGTACTCTGTACTGCAAGATACATATTCTGTAAATTACAGGTATAAGTGGTATTTCTAACCACACTAGCCCATAAGTGGATCAGTATATTGCTATATCGGTGAAATACTGTCTTCAGCACTGTGATCAGTATATTGCTTTATCAGGAAATATTGTGCTCCATGTTATACTCAGTGTAAAGTTAAATGTGTAAAGGTTGTTTTTAAAAGGACTCGTTGCAGAAATTAATCAGTAAAATGCTATACCTGTGTAACAATGTGCTTTGTTTTACGTACTACAAGATATAAATTATATAAAAGCTCATGTATCAAAAATTTTACACATAGTACTAGATCCTGAATGAATCACTATATTCATAAATTTGTACTGCATGTTATAATTTCCGTAAAGTCACATGTGTAAAAGATGTTTCTAACAATGCTAACTGCATAAATTAATTAGTACTGTGCTGTTAGTAAAATACTGTGATCAAAATTCTGTGTTTATTTTAGAGTGTATAACACGTATCATATAATTTTTTATTGAAATAGTAATTACTGGGCCGGCCCCGTGGCTTAGCGGTTAAGTGCACGCGCTCCGCTACTGGCGGCCTGGGTTCGGATCCCGGGCGTGCACCGACCCACCGCGTCTCCGGCCATGCTGAGGCCGCATCCCACATACAGCAACTAGAAGGATGTGCAACTACGACATACGGCTATCTACTGGGGCTTTGGGGGAAAAATAAATAAATAAAAATCTTAAAAAAAAAAGAAATAGTAATTACTGATTGATACATGATGCTAGCACTGTTATAAACCCCTTTTACACATATGTCTTTACACCATTTATAACAAGGATTAAAGGTATTTCACATGTCACGCTATACTAGTTGACTGGTGAACTACACACTGGTAACTCTATTAGAAACATTTTTTATACATGTCTCTTTACAATATGCATACTTTGCACACAGAGTTCTGAGCAGGTTGTTTCACTGAAATATCAAACATCATTATACTGATTCATTCACAAAGCTAGAAGTGTTATAAACATCTTATATACTCATGACTTAAAAGAGTATAACATGCAACACAAAAAAACTGTGCACTTTGTTTAAATGAAATACACTATACTAATTAATTCATATAACTAGTGTTGCTAGAAACATCTTTTGTACATGTGCCTATACAAAATATGTAACATAAAAAATATATTTAGGCCTTTTTTCTGCATGTTATACACTCTCTAATGTCACATGCATATTAGTTGTTTCTATCACTTCTAGCTATGTGAATAATTCAGTATACTGCTGTTTTAGCAAAATGCTTTAGAATTCAGTGGTGCATGTTATATTCTCTGTAAAGTCACATGTAAATGCTTTTTCAGTGAATCAGTATATTGCTATTTAGGTAAACTACTACATTCAGTAATCTGGGATGCATGGTATACACTCTGTAATGTTGCATGTGTAAAAGGTGTTTTTAAAACTGGAAGTTGCTTGAGCATATCATTATAGTGCTATTTCAGGGAAATGTTGTATTCAGCAATCTGTGCTGCATGTTATACTTGTTATACATTCTGTTAAGGCACATGTATAATAGTTATTTATAACAGTGCTAGTTGCTTGATGAATCAATTTGAATTTAACTCTATCATCCTATTTTAATAAAACACAATGTTCTGCCCTCTGTAGTGGATGTTTTCCACTCTTTAAAGACAGACAAATAAAATTTTTTTAACATATGTTTTTCCCCAGCTTTTTATTGTGACAAAATTGACGTATAACATTGTGTAAGTTTAAGTCAATGTGATTATTTAATACATGTAATTATTAAAAAATGTTTATACAATAAGGTTAGTTAACACATCATTCACCTCAAGTAATTATTATTGTGTTGTTGTTCATACAATGAGAATTTTAAAAATCTTAGAAACTTTCAAATATACAGTACAGTATTTTTAACTATAGTCAACACACTGTACATTAGATCACCTGAACTTATTGCTCTTATAACTGGATGTTTGTACCCTTTGACCAACATCTCATTCCTCGTACCCTGCTACCCCTGTCAACCTCAAATGTACTCTCTGTTTCTATGAGTTCAGCTTTTTATATTCCATAAGTAAGCGAGATCATGCAGTATTTGTTTTTCTCTTTCTGACTTATGTCACATAGTATAATGCCCCAGAGGTTCACTCATGTTGTCACAAATGGCAGAATCTTCTTTATATGATTGAATAATATTCATATATATTAAATTTTCTTTATTTATTCATTTGTCGATTGACCTTAAGGTTGTTTCCATGTTGTGGATAGTGTGAATAATGCTGCAATAAACATTGGGGTACAGATATGTCCATCAGATAGTGATTTCATTTCCTTCAGATAAATAGCCAGAAGTAGGAGTGCTGATTCATATGGTAGTTCTATTTTTTAACTGAGCTATAATTGACATATAACATTGTATAAGTTTAATGTGTACTCTTTCATCAATGTCTTACAGTTTTTGGTATACAAATCTGTCATAAATCTTTTCAGTTAAATTCATTCCTGTGTCTTATTGTTTTTGGTGCTATTGTAAATGGGATTGGTTTCTTTTTCAGATAATTAATGATTAGCTTATTGAAATGTAATTATTTTGGTTCGTTGATTTTGTATCCTGAAACTTTCCTGAGTTTATTATTACTTTTAATACATTTTTGGTAGAGTCATTAGAATCTTCTACATATAAGATCATGTCATCTGCAAACAGAGACTGTTTTACTTCTTCCTTTCCTGTTAAGGTGGCTTTTATTTCTTTTTCTTGCCTAATTGCTCTAGCTAGGACATCTAGCACTATGGTGAATAGAAGCAGTGAGAGTGGACATCTTTGTCTTGTTCCTGATCTTAGAAGAAAAGCCTTCGAAATTTCACTGTTGAGTGTGGTGTTACCTGTGGGCTTAAGTATATGAACATTATTACGTTGAAACATATTCCTTCTATATCTACTTTATTGACAGTTTTTTCATGAAAAAATGTTGAATTTTGTCAAATGCCTTTTCTGCATATATTAAGATGTTCATAAGATTTTTATCTTTCATTCTATTAATGTGCTGCATCACATTTATTGATTTTCATATATTGAACATCCTTGCATCTCAGGGATGAATCTTACTTTATCATGGTGTATGATTCTTTTAATGGGTTGTTGAATTTGGTTTGCTAAAATTTCGTTGAGAGTTTATGCATCTATATTCATCAAGGGTATTGGCCTTTTATTTTCTTTTGTGGTATTCTTGTCTGTCTTTGATATCAGTGTAATTCTGTGCTCCTAAAATTTGTTTGGGAGTATTCTCTCTTCTTCCATATTTTGGAAGTGTTTGAGAAGGACTGTTGTTATTTGTTCCCTACATGTTTTGTAGAATTCACCCACGATGCCATCTGATCCTGGGCTTTTCTTTTCTAGGATGTATTTGATTAGTGATTCTATATCTTTGTGCATTACTGATCTGTTCAAATTTTCTATTTCTTCTTGATTCATACTTGGCAGATTGTATATTTTTTAGGAATTTATACATTTCTCCTATATTGTCCAAATTATTGGTATATAATTGTTCATAGTAGTCTCCCATGATCCTTTGTATTTCTGTGGTATCAATTGTTATGACTCATCTTTCATTTATAATTTTATTTATTTGAGTCTCACTGTTTTTCTTGGTAAGTCTAGATAAGGCTTTGTCAATTTTTTTTATCTTTTCAAAAATTCAACTCAGTTACATTGATATTTTCTATCATTTTTCTATTTTCTATTTCATTTATTTCTGCTCTGATCTTTGATATCTCTGTCCTCCTGTTAACTTTGGGCTTTGTTTTTGTTTTCCTAGTTCCTTGAGATGCAAAGTTAAATTGTCTATTTGAGATCATTCGTTTTTAAATATAGACACTCATTACTATAGACTTCGCCTTAGCAATGCTTTTGGCACTTTCCACAAGATTTGGTATGTTGTGTTTCCATTTTAATTTGTTTCAAGATATTTTTGGATTTCTCTTTTTATTTCATCTTTGACCCATTAGTTATTCAAGATTGTGTTGTTTAGTTTATGCACATTTGGGAATTTCCAGTTTCCTTCCTGTTAGTGATTTCAAGTTTCATATCATTGTGGTCAGAAAAGACACTTGCTATGATTTCAATCTTTTTAAATTTGCCAAGAGTATTTTTGGGATCTAACATACTATCTATCCTGGAGAATGTCCCATGTACACTTAAAAAAATTGTGTATTCTGCTTCTGTAGAATAGAATGTTCTGTATAGGTGTGTTAGGTTCACTTGGTCTAAGGGATAGTTCAAATTCCATATATCTATATTGATTTTCTGTCTAGATGATCTGTGAATTGATGAAAATGGGATATTGAAATCCTCTACTATTGTTGTATTGTTGTCTATTTTCTCTTCAGATATATCAGTATTTGCTTAATGTATTTAGGTGCTCTTATGTTGGGTGCATATATATTTATAATTGTTATATCCTATTGATGAATTGACCCCTTTATCATTGTATAATGACTTAATTTTTCTCTTGTTACCATTTTTAACTTAAAATCTATTTTTGAACTATAATTATAGCTATCCCTACTCACTTATGATTTCCATTTGCATGGACTATCTTTTCCAGTCCTTTAATTTGAGACTATGAGTGTAGTTAAAGATGAGGTGAGCCTCATATAAGCACCTTATATTTGGGTATTATTTTTTTATCCATTTAGTCTATGCCTTTTGATTGGAAAATTTAATCAATTTACATTTAAAGTAATTTTCAAATGTTTAAGACTTAGTAATACCATATTATAAATTATATCTGCTGTTTTGTATTTCTCTTGTTTCTTTCTTCTTCTCTTCCATTGTAATTTGATGATTTTCCATACTGGTGGTATTCTTTGATTTCTTTCTCTTTATCTTGAGTATATTTACTGTAGGTTTTTGCTTTGTGGTTTTTCTGCAGGATTACATAAAATATATTATAGATAAAATAGTCTAATTTAAGCTCATAGGAAATTATATTACATACAAAAACTGTAGACTTTTACTCCCCGCTACATTTTATGTTTTTGATGTCACTGTTTACATCTTTTTATATTGTGTATCCATTAAAAGATTATTGTAACTATAGCTATTTTTAATACTTCTGTATTTTAGCCCTTATATTAGAGTTAAGTGATTAACACAACACTGCATTACAATATTGGAGTATTCTGAATTTTACTTTATAGTTATCTTTACTAGTATCGTTTATGTTTTCATATTACTAATTATCATCCTTTTATTTCAACTTAAAGAACTCCTTTCAACATTTCTTGTAATGTAAGTCTAATCATGATTAACTCCCTCAGCTCTTGCTTGTATATGAAAGTCTTTAACTCTCCTTTAATTCTGTGGGACAACTTTGTCAGGTATTCTTTGTTCAGTTGTTTTCTCTCAGCACAATGAATATATCATCCCACTCTCCCAGCCTATAAGAGTCCTGCTGAGACATCTGCTGATAGCCTCATGGGGGTTCCCTTTTAAGTGAGAAACTTCTTTTTGCTTCATGCTTTTAAGATTACCTCTATGTGTTTGGTTTTTGAAAATTTTACTATAATGTGTCTTTGAGATCATATCTTTGAGTTAAATTTTGGGCAACCTTTGAACTTCATAAATTTGGGTGTCCAAATCTATCCTCAGTTTTGAGAAGTTCTAAGTCATTGTTTTTAAATAAGTTTTCTGCCCTTTTGTCTCTCTCTTCTCCTTCTGGAAATCCAATAATGCCTAGATTGTTTCTTTTAATGTTGTCCCTAAGTCCTGTAGGCTTTCTTCATTCTCTTTAATTCTTTTTATTTTTTGCTCTTATGACTGGATAATTTCAAGTGATCTGTTTGCAAGTTCGCTGACTCTTTCTTCTGCTTGGTCTAGTTTGCTGTTGAAGCTCTCTATTGAATTTATTTCAGTTCAATTATTATATTGTTCAAGTCCAAAATTTCTGTTTGGTTACTTTTTATGTTTTCTAACTTTGTTTAACTTCTCATTTTGTTCTCTATTGTTTTCCTGATATCATTAAATTGCCTATCTGTTTTCTCATAGTTCTCTGAGCAACTTCAGAAGAGTTATTTTGATTTATTTGTCAGTCAATTCATGTATCTCCATTTCTTTGGAGTCAGTTACTGGAGGTTTGATGTTCCTTTGGTGGTGTCATATTTCCCTGGCTTTCCATGATTCCTGTAGCCTTGTCTAGGGATCTGCACATATGAAGATGCAATCAACTCTTCCAGATGTTATGAACTAACTTCAAAAAAGAAAGACATTCACCTGCAGGTAAGGACATGCTGGAGCATGCTGTGACTCCTGGTCTAGTTGTAGGGTGCCTAGAGTGATGGCATGTGTCAACTTCAGTTTCTGGAGAGGATTATTATATCCCCTGGGCTCAGGATGCTGCAGTCCATAAAATCAACAAATGTGTGGTACTCGGTAAGAGTTTGAGAGTTTACAGTGGTTATAAGGGCTTTTGGAGTCTTTAGCAACAAGTCCAATTCCAGTAGCTAGAGACCAGAGCAGGCCGTGGTGCTGGCTGGACCAGTGGTGTGCACATCCTTGGTTGTGGCCGCTGGTTGCAGGTTCCTGTGTAATGATAAGGATCAGAAGCAGACACACATGAAGTAGTTAAGGCCAGCACCAGTGGTTGGGACCAACTGTGGGTTTACTTGTAGCTGTAGGGTCCTTCTGTTGGTGGGCACACCTGCAGTTGTAGGTTCTTACCACATACATGGTCACTGTAGTGGAGGCCAGTGATGATATTTGGGCTGATGGGCTGCAGGTACATAGCTGCAGAGGCTTGTGGCAGGTGAACACTATGCAAATCAGTGTCAGGAATCAGGGCCAGATCCAGGCCCACAAGAATCTTCAGGGACATTGACTATTATTGTGCACTCCTGTGGCTTCAGGTTCTTGCCACAGGCTTATGTATGGCAGTGAAGTCCAGAGATGTGTGTCAGGCCAACAACATACAGATACACAGCTACAGAGGCAAGCCATGAGCATGTACATGGTGGTTGGGGGTCAGACATGGGGGTCTAGGCTAGTGTCTTGCACATGCTCAGCCACAGATGCCAAGCCTGGCTGCTGATGTGGATCCCAGGCCCCAGTGGGAGGGGACACAGAAATAGGGAGGGACTCAGGAGATTGTGAATGCAAATACCTGTGGGGATAAAACCTGAGCTATGATACTGGTGGCTGATACTGGTATCCTCTGCCCTTCTTCCTTGCTCCTAGTCATCTCTAGATGTCTCAGCTTTGCCAGTCTTTGGGTGGGATGAAATCAATGTAGATCCTTTGTTCAGTGCCCCAAAAGGCTGAAGAAGCTGGTTGTTCACCCTGTTCTCCATTTCCCAGTGATGGGTACACTTTCAAGCTGGAAAGTTCCCTCTTGGCACTGAGCAATGCAAGCCTGGGGAATGGGATGACACAGACAAAATGAAGCTGTTTTTCCTGCCTTTTTTGTGCAGTTATTCTCAAGTTTTTTGTTTCACTGTGTTGCTGAAGCTGCTGATGCAGATTCCTGAGCCCTCCCAGAGTTGTTTGCATTTGTTGATAGCTGTCTAATTGTTGATCTTTGTTGGTGATGTCATTTGTAAAAGTTTTTAAAATAAAAGTTCTAGCTATATTAATTAATATTGAGTTATATCAGTGACACACTATGATTGTAATCTGTGTTTTATGTCATTTACTTTGTAGGAACACACTTGTAAAAGTTGTATAGAACAGTGTTATTTGTGTCAATTATCCTTTTTTGTTCCTTTTTAGTAAAACACTGTGTTGAGCACTCTGTGCTACCTGGTTTATGCCCTGTAAATGCACATATGTGAAAAGTAATTTGAACAGTTCTATCTGCTTGAATGGAACAATATAGTGCTTTTTCAATGAAAACACTGTGGCCATCAATCACTCTGTGTTGTATATTATTCACTCTGTAAAAGCACATGTAAAAAAAGGTATACATAACACTTCTAGCTGTGTAAATGAATTATAATAGTGCTATTCTAGTGAGAGACTGTGTTTATCTTTCTGTGTCGTGTATTATATGCTCTCTAAAGGTTGTTTATAAAAGGCCTAATGGCATAAATGAATCACTACAGTGCTAATTCAGTGAAAGATTGAGCTCAACACTCTGTGTTGCAAATGATATATTATGTAAAAGCTCATGCAAAAAAGGTGTTTCTAACAGTGTGAACAGCCTGAGTGAATAAGTACTGTGATATTTTAGTGAAATATTGTGTTCAGCATTTTTTCATTGAATGTTATATACTCTAGAAAGGCATACATATAAAAAATGATTCTAACAGTGATATAATTGTTACTGAATCTCTATAGTGTTATTTCTGGGAAAAATACATAGTTAATTGCCATTAGGTTCATTACACTCACTGTAAAGTCACAGGTGTAAAATTTTTTTCAGCATTGTTAGCTTTGTCTATCAATCAGTGAAAGATTGCTATTTCTGTCAAAGACTGTGTTCAGCATTCTATCTTGCATTTTATACACTCTGTCAAATCAATTGCGTAAGAGTTCTACTTCACTTATTCACTTAGATGACATGCTCTTATACCTGCACTGAAAATAAATTTTGTAAAGTCTCATGTGTAAAAGCTGTTTTTAATAGAGCTAGAAGAGTGAGGGAGTCAGCATAGTGATTTTCAGTAAAACACGGTGTTCAAGTCTATTGTGTTTCATATTATGCATTCTGTAAAGAAACATGAGTAAGAGAATTTCTAACATATTTACATGATAAATTAATCACTATAGTGCTATTTCAATGAAACACTGTGCCAGACCTCTGTGCTGCATGTTATACATTCTGTAAAGCAACATGTGTAGCAGATGTTTGTGACAGTACTATTTATGTGAATTAAACTGTATTGTTCTTTCAGTGAAACACCATGTTCAGAACTGAGTACTGGAACTTATACCTTCTTTAATGTTACATGAATAAAAGCTGTTTCTAACACTGCTAGCTGAGTGGAAGAATCAAACTGCTGCTATATCTGTGAAAGTCTGTGTTCAGAATTCTGTATATAATGTTTACATTCTGTAAAACTCTGTGTTCAGTATTCTGTATGTAATGTTTACATTCTGTAAATAAATGCGTACCAGATATTTGCAACTGTGTTTTTGTGTCAATTTAAAAAAATCAATCATGCAATTTTCGTGAAACACTGTGTTCAGTATGGTGTGCTGAATGTTATACATCCTGTAAAATCACATGTGAAAAACAGGTCTAACAGGGTTAGCTGAGTAACTAAATCAGAAGAGTGTTATTTCTGTGAAATTCTTTGATCAGCAATCTGTGGTGCATGTTGTATTGTGAGAAACATCTTTAATACATGAGTTTGTACATAATTCATAACACTCATCAAGGTGTGTTGAGCTAATTGTTTCACTAAATTAGCACTAAACTGATTATTCCAACAACTTGAACAGTTAAAAACAATTTTATAGGTGAGCCATTACAGAATGTATGACATGTAGTGCAGAATGCTAAGAACAGGGTTTCAATGAAATAGCAGCATACAAATTATTTCATGCAACTATCACTATTAAAACTTTTTTCCAAATGCATTAACAGAATCTATAATATGTAGCACAGAAATTTGAACACTTTTTTTTTTACTAATATAGCACTATATTGATTAATTTATGAACTTAGCACTGGTAGAAACACCATTTATACATATACTTTTACAGAGTTTATAACATGCAACACAAAGAGAAGAACATAGTGTCCCTCTGAAATAACATCTTATTAATGCATTTAAGAGCTAGCACTGCAAGAAACACTTTTTATTTATTTATTTTATTGAGGTCACATTGGTTTATAAGATTATATAAATTTTAGGTGTACATCATTATCTTTCAACTTCTGTATAGACTGCATATATTCACCACCAAAAGCCTAGTTTCCATCCATCACCATACATTTGTGTCCCTTTACCCCTGTTGCCCTCCCTCTTTTACTCTGGTAACCACCAATGTTTTCTCCATATCTGTGTATTTGTTTAGCTTTTACATATGAGTGAAATCATATGGTAATTGTCTTTCTCCATCTGACTTATTTTGCTTAGTATACTACTTTCAATTTCCAACCATGTTGTCACAAAAAGCAAGATTTTTATCATTTTAATGGCTGAGTAGTATTCCATTATATGTATTTTATTATATAGTATATTGTATATTATTATATGTAATATATAATGCATATTATATAAATATTCCATTATATATATATGTATGTGTATGTGTATATATATATATATATATATATATATATATATATATATATATATATCACAATAAGCATGGGGGAGCAGAACATGATGTAATCCATACAGAAATAGAAGTATAATGAGGTACATCTGAAATTTATACAATGTTATAAACCAATGTTACTGCAATAAACAAAAAAATAAAATTAGTGTTTTTGTGTTCTTTGGATAAATACCCAGAAGTGGAATACCTGGATCATATGGTATTTCTATTTTTATTAATTTGAGAAGTCTCCATACTGGTTTCCATAGCAGCTGCACCAATTTACATTCCCACCAGGAGTGTACAAGTGTTCCTTGTTCTCCACATCCTCTCCAGCACTTGTTATTTCTTGTCCTTTTAATAATAACCTTTCTGACATGCGTGAGGTGGGGTTAATATCCAAAACATATAAATAACTCATACAATTCAACAACAATAAATGAATAACTCAATAAAAAATGGGCAGAGGATATGAAGAGACATTTCTCCAAAGAAGATATACAGATGATCAACAGGCATACGAAATGATGTTCAACATCTCTAATTATTAGGGAAATTCAAATCAAAAGTACAAAGAGAGAAACATCTTTTATATATGAGCTTTTGCATAATTTATAACTTGTAGGTCAGAAGGCTAAGCACATTGTTTCACACATCTAGAACTATATTGATTATTTTACGTCATTTTTGTCTGAAACGACCTTTACTCATTTACCTTACAGAGTGTATAACGTGTAGCACATACATGACAATATACTGATCCATTAGCACAGTTGCCACTCAAAAAAATTTTGATTTATGTTTTTTACAGAATGTATTTATTGCAGTACAGTTGGATAAGTACAATGTTTCACAAAAATGGGATGATACAAATTAATTCTCACATATAGCAATATTACAAATAACTACAAATGTATCATTACAGAATATATAACATGGAACAGATTTTTTCACTAAGTTAGCACTACAATAATTCAATTACATAGCGATATCTATTAGAAAAACTTTCATACATATGCCTTTACTGCATCTATAATTTACAGCACAAAGTGCTGAGCAGAGTTATCAATGACTTATCACTATACCCT
>CM053558.1:61320465-61382298 GCA_028646465.1 Rhinoceros unicornis | reverse complement strand
GATGGGCCTGGAGCGTATTATGTTAAGTGAAATAAGCCAGACAGAGAAAGACAAACACTGTATGATCTCACTCATATGTGGAATATAAACCAACACAGGACAGAGAAAACTGTACTGTGGTTACCAGGGGCAGTGGGGGTGGGAGGTGGGCACAAGGGGTGAAGGGAGTCATATATATGGTTATGGACAAAGAAAAATGCACAATCCAAAATTTCACAATGTTAAAAACCATTAAAACATCAGTAAAAAAAATGGGATGCTTGGGGAATAAACACCAATTTTGTTTTGCTACAACCTAAAAAAAAGAACTTAATATTGAAATATAAAAGCAGAACAAGAAAAAAAAATGCCATCTGAAATAGTGACAGTTTCACTTCTTCATTGCCTATTTGGATTCCTTTTATTGCTTATTCTTGCCTAAATGCTCTGGCCAAAACCTCTAGTACTATGTTGAATAGGAGTGGTGACAATGGGCAACCCTTCCTCACTACTGTTCTCAGAGGAATGGCTTTCTATCTTTCACCATTGAGTATGAGGTTGTCTGTGTGTTTGTCATAAATAGCCTTTATTGTGTTGAGGTACTTTCCTTCTACTCCCATTTTGTTGAGAATTTTTATCATAAATGAATTTTGTGTCTTGTCAAATGCCTTCTCTGCGTCTATTGAGATGACCATATGGTTTTTATTCTTTGTTTTGTTGATGTGATGTATCACATTGATTGATTTGTGGATGTTGAACCATCCCTGCATCTCTGGTATAAATCCCACTTGACCATGGTGTATGATCTTTTTAATGTATTGCTGTATTCTGTTTGCCAATATTTTGTTGAAGATTTTTGCATCTATGTTCATCAGTGATATTGACCTGTAATTTTCCTTCTTTGTATTGTCTTTGTCTGGCTTTGGTATCAGGGTGATCTTGGCCTCGTAGAATGATTTAGGAAGTGTTCCATCTTTGGCTAATTTTTGGAATAGTTTGAAAAACATGGGTATTAAATTTTATTTGAATGTTTGGTAAAATTCACCGGAGAAGCCATCTGGTCCAGGACTTTTATTTTTTGGGAGGTCTTTGATTACCATTTCAATATCTTTACTTGTGATTGGTCTATTCAGATTCTCCATTTCTTCTTGGTTCAGTTTTGGGAGGTTGTGTGACCCTAAGAATTTATCCATGTCTTCTAGATTTTCCAATTTGTTGGCATATAATTTCTCATAGTGTTCTCTTATAATCCTCTGTATTTCCATGGTATCCGTTGTAATTTCTCCTCTTTCATTTGTAATTTTATTTACTTGAGCTTTTTCTCTTTTTTTCTTAGTGATTCTGGCTGAAGGTTTGTGATTATCTTCTCAAAGAACCAACTCTTTTTTTCATTAATCCTTTCTACTGTTTGTTTTGGTCTCAATTTCGTTTATTTATGTTCTGATTTTTATTATTTCTCACGTATGCTGACTTTTGGCTTTGTTTATTCTTCTTTTAGTAATTCTGTTAGGTATAATTTAATGTTGCCTATTTGGGCTTTTTCTTGTTTGTTAAGGTGGAATTGTATCGCTCTGAGTTTCCCTCTCAGGACCACTTTGGCTGCATCGTATATGATTTGGTATGGTATATTTTCATTTTCACTTGTTTCCAGATTTTTTTTTATTTCTCCTTTAATTTCATCAATGATCCATTGATTGTTCAGTAGCATGTTGTATAATCTCCACATTTTTATCACTTTCCCAGTTTTTTTCTTGTGGTTGATTTCCAGTTTCATAGCATTATGGTCTGAAATGATGCTTGTTATGATTTCAATCTTCTTAAATTTATTGAGGCTTGCTTGTTTCCCAACATATGATCTATCCTTGAGAATGTTCCATGCATGCTTGAGAAGAATGTGCAGTCAGCTGTTTTTGGATGGAGTTCTCTGTCTATGTCTACTAGGTCCATCTCATCCAGTTTTTCATTTAGTTCTACTATTTCTTTATTGACTTTTGGTCTGCATGATCCATCCATTGATGTAAGTGGGGTATTAAGATCCCCTACTCTTATTGTGTTGTCTCCTTTTAGGTTTGTTAATAGTTGCTTTATGTACATTGGTCTTCCTATGTTGGGTGCATATATATTTATAAGTGATATGTTTTCTTGGTGGAGTGTCCCTTTTATCATTATATACTGCCCTTCTTTGTCTCTCTTATCCTGTTTTATCTTGAAGTCTACTTTGCCTGATATGAGTATGGCAGCACCTGCTTTCTTTTGTTTGCTGTTAGCTTGGAGTATTGTCTTCCATCCTTTCACTCTGAGCCTGTGCTTGTCTTTAGAGCTGAGATGTATTTCCTGGAGGCAGCATATTGTTGGGTCTTGCTTTTTAATCCATCCTGCTACTCTGTATCTTTTTATTGGAGAATTCAATCCATTTACATTTAGGGTAATTGTTGATATTTGAGGGCTTAATGTTGCTGTTTTGTCACTTATTTTCTGGTTCTTTTGCATTTCCTTCGTTTCCTGTCCCATTTCTTTTGGACTGCCAATTCAGTTTGGTGCTTCTGTCTTATGACTTTTCTGGTTTCCTCTTTGTTTTTCATATGTGATTTTGTTTTGAATGTTTAGTGGTTACCTTGAGGTTTGTGTAAAAAATCTTGAGTATGAGGTAGTCCGTTATCTGATGTCCTCCTATTTCCTTATATTAAGTCAATTCTATCACTTTCCTCTTCCCCTTCTAAGTCGTTCTTGTTATACCTTATTCTATCTTGTGTTGTGGGTGTGTGTTTACAATGATATCGTTAAATTTATTTTTGGTGAATTCCTTCGTTTGATCTTTGATTTTGGTACTTAAGTGGTTGTTAACCTATTCCGGTAAAGATCTACTATTTTTCTGAGTTTGTCTACCTATTTTTCTCCTTGCTCCAACCTTTGTATTCCCTTTGTCTTCTTTTTTTCCTGCCTGAGGGCCTTCTTGAGTATTTCTTGTAGTGGAGGTCTCGTGGCCATGAACTCCCTTAGTTTTTATTTATCTGGGAATGTTACTATTTCTCCATCATATTTGAAGGATATTTTTGCTGGATAGAGTACTCTTGGCTGAAAGTTTTTGTCATTCACTATTTTGAATATATCATTCCTGTCTTTCCTAGCCTGTAAATTTTCTGTTGAGAAATCTGCTGAGAGCCTGAGGGGAGTTCTTTTGTACGTTATTTTTTGTTTTTGTCTAGCTGCCCTTAATATTGTTTCTGTGTCATTGACTTTGGTCAGCCTTACCACTATATGACGTGGATGAGGCCTTTGCCTGTTGACGTATTTAGGTGATCTGTTGGCTTCACTTACTGTTATTTCCTGCTCCTTTCCCAGATTTGGGAATTTCTCAGCTATAATTTCCTTGAATAGGCTCTCTGTTCCTCTTTCCCTCTCTTCTCCCTCAAGAATACCTATAATTCTTATGTTACATTTCCTAATAGACTCAGATATTTCTCAGAGACTTTCTTCATTTGTTTTTAGTCTTAGTTCTCTCTCCTCTTCCATCTGGAGCATATCTGTATTCCTGTCCTCTATAATGCTAATACTTTCCTCCATATTGTCAGCTCTGTTCTTTAAAGGTTCCAGATTCTCCTTTATCTCCTCCTTTGTGTTCTTCATCGCCATCAGCAGTGATTGATTTTTCTTTATGATTTCAATCTCTTTTGTAAGAAACTCCTAATCTCATTGAATTGTTTGTCTGTGTAATCTCATATTTTGTCACTTTTTTTATGATAGCTATTTTGAAATTTCTGTTGTTTAGATTACGGATTTCCGTGTCTTCAGGGTTGGTTCCTGGGTGCTTGACATTTTCCTTCTGGTCTGGTGATTTCATGTACATTTGCCTTGTGCTTCTTGTATTGGCTTTGTTTTTCCTCCTCCTGGAAATCTCTGGTTGCAATTTCCACCCGCTGCCACTGTATGGGGTAAAGGGCTGTGTAATCTGAGTCCCCTACTCTCTGCCACGGCTGTTCACTGTGATCCGCCATTCGCTTGGTCTAGTCTGGTTGGCTGAGCTCTAGGGTCCAGCTTGTGGGGAGGGAGAGGTCTCTCTCTTTTGTCTGCTGGGTCCCTGGCATAGGGGGCTTCTGATTCGCCCCTCGTTATCTTCTCTCTCGGGGTTCTCAGATGTTGATGGTACCCTGTAGCAGTTCTGAGTCCTCTGTGTGGTACTTTCCCTCTGGCTGAGAAAGCCCAAAGAGCTATGGTTTCCCCACAGAGAGCCACCCCTCCCCCACCTCTGGGAGCTGCACAGACTGGGATTGCTGATCTGATGGGGAGGAAGAGGCATTCTCCTTACCTCTCCTCACTTCCTCCGGGGGCCCAGCACGTTCCACTCTCAGATGTGCAGTACTGTGGATTTTCTGATCTTGCTTTTCACTGTCTAGGATTCTGTTGTTGGTCTGTGATTGTACCTTTTGTTGTATCTTATCAGGGGAAGAGTTTATGGGAAAGGTCACTCCGCCATGACGCTGATGTCACACTCCCCTTTGCTCATTTTTTAATCAGGTTATTTGAGTTTTTTTGCAGTTTATTAAGTTCCTTATACATTTTGGATATTACCTTTTTATCACATATAAGGTTGAAAATATCTTATCCCATTCAGTATATTGCTTTTTTATTTTGTTGATTTTTTTCTTTACTGTGCAGTTTTCTAGTTTGATGTAGTCCCACTTGCTGATTTTTTCTTTTGTTTCCCGTGAATTTTGTGCATCCAAAAAATAATTGCCAAGTCCATTGTCAAAAATCTTTTCCCCTATGTTTTCTTCTAGGAGTTTTACAGTTTCATGTCTTATGCCTAAGTCTTTAATCCATTTTTAGTTGATTTTGATGTATAGTGTAATTTAAGGGTCCGATTTCATTCTTTGAATTTGGATATCCAGTTTTCCTAGCAACCTTTGTAGAAGAGACTATTATTCCCCATTTGTAGTCTTGATGCTATAGTCAAAGATCTGTTTACCATTTATGCATAAGTTTATTTCTGGGCTATCTATTCTGTTCCATTGGTACATATGCCTGTGATTTGCCAGTAACATATTGTTTTAATTACTGTATCCCTGTAAAATATTTTGAAATCAGGAAGTACGATGACTCTCCTTTGTAATTTTTTTCTGAATATTGCTTTGCCTACTCAACATCTTTTGTAGTTTCGTAGGAATTTTAGGATTGTTTGCTACATAAAAATCACCAGTGGGATTTTGAGAGATAGTTTTCAATCTGTACATTGGTTTGGGTAGTATGGACATCTTAACCATATTAAATATTCCAATCCCTTAACATGGAATACCTTTACATTTACATTGTAAATGTACGTTGTGTCTTATTTAATTTTGTTCAGCAAAGTTTTGTAGTTTAAGTGTATATGTCTTTTGCCTCGACGGTTAAGTTTATTCCTGAGTATTCCATTGGTCAATGCTATTGTGAGTGAAACTGATTTCTTAAGTTCCTTTTTTTTTATCGTTTTTTGGATTGTCAGTGTATAGAAATGCAACTAAGTTTTGCATGTTGATTTTGTGTTGTGCAAATTTGATAAATTCATTTATTAGTTCAACGGTTTTTTTAATGGCATCTTTAAGGTTTTCTACATATATGATCATGTCATCTGTGAACAGAGATAATTTAACTTCTTCCTTTCCAATTTGGATACCTTTCATTCTATTTTTTTCCTAATTGCTTTGGCTAGGGCTTCTAAAATGAATAGAATTGATAAAAGCGCATATCCTTGCCTTTTTCCTTATCTTAGGGGAAAAAGTTTCAGTCTTTCACCATTGAATGACGTTAGCTGTTGGCTTTTCATATATGGCCTTTATTAGATGAAGATAGTTTTCTTCGTTTTCTAGTTGTTGAGTGCTTCAATAATGAAAGGTTGTTGAATTTTGTCAAATGTTTTTTCTGCATCAATTGAGATGATCATGTTACTTTTTCCCTTCTTTCTCTTAATATGGTGTACTACATTGATTTTTGTATGATGCATCTTTGTTTCTCAGCAAGAAATCCTACTTTGTCATGGTGTACAATTCTTTTAATGTGCTGTTGGATTATGTTTGCTATTATTTTTTGAGTTTATTTGCATCAATATTTACCATAGGTATTGTTCTATAGTTTTCTTGCAACGTCTTTGTAAGGCTTTGGTATCAGGACAATGCAGGCCTCATTGAATGATCTTGAGTGTGTTCCCTCTTGTTTAATTTTTTGGAAGACTTACAGGAGGATTGGTGTTATTCTTCATTAAATGTTTGGTAGAATTCTCCAGTGAAGCAATCTTGTCCTGGGCTTTCCTTATTGGTGAGATTTTTGATTACTGACTTAATCTCCACAATCTCCTTACTAACTATCAGACTGTTTAGGTTTTCTAATTCTTTATGGTTTAGTCTTGGTATGTTGCTTGTTTTTAGAAAATTACCTATTTCTTTTTAGTTATTTCATTTGTTTTCCTACAACTGTTCATAGTGTTCCCTGATTATCATCTTCTTTTCTGTAACATTGGTTGTAATGACCCTTCTTTCATTCCTAATTTTAGTTATTTGTCTTCTCTCTTTTTGCTTTGTTAATCTGGGTAAAGGTTTGTCAATTTTGTTAATATTTTGACAAAACCAACTCTTAGTTTCATTGATTTTTTTCTGTTGTCTTTCCATTCTATATTTTGTTATCTGTGGTCTAATATTTATTATTATTTTCTGTTAGCTCTGGGATTAGATTCTTCTTTTTCTAGCGCCTTGAAATGTAACTTTATATTGTTAGAGAACTTTCTTCTTTTTTAATGTAAAAAATTAACACTGTAAACATGTCTCTTAGCACTGCTTTCACTGCATCCCTTAAGTTTTGTTGTGTTTTGTTTTCCTTTTGTTTAGTATTTTCTTTTTATTCTTTATATTTGAAACCACTTGTTAAATGCCTGTTTTTTTTCTTTTTTGAGGAAGATTGGCCCTGAGCTAACATCTGTTGCCAATCTTCCTCATTTTTTCCATTTATCTCCCCAAAGCCCCAGTAGATTAGTTGTATGTCATAGTTGTACATCCTAGTTGCTCTATGTGTGATGCTACCTCAGCATGGCTTGATGCGTGGTGAATAGGTCCATGCCCAGGATCCAAACCGGTGAACCCCAGGCCGCTGAAGCAGAGCACATGAAATTAAAAACTATGCCACTGGGCCAGCCGTGTTTGGTATTTTCTAATTTCTTTTGTGACTTTGCTTTGACCCACTGATTCTTTAAAAGTGTGTTGTTTAATTTCCACATAATTGTGTATTTTCTAGTTTTTCTTCTGCTACTGATTTTAGTTACATTCCACTGTGATAGGAAGAGAAATTGTATGATTTCAATTTTCTTTAATTTGTTAAAACTTGTTTTGAGGGCTTACATATGATTTGTCCTCGAGAATGTTCCATATGCACTTGAGAGTAATATATATTCTGTTGTTGGGTTGAGTGTTCTGTATTTGTCTCGTAGGTCCAGTTGGTCTGTAGTGTTTTTCAAGTCCTCTATTTCTTTATTGATCTTTTGTCTGGATGTCCTAACCATTATTTAAAGTAAAGTATTGAAGTCCCCAACCATTATTGTGTTGTTGTCTACTTTTTACTTCAATACTGTCAAACTTTCCTTTATATGTATAGGAACTCTCACATTTGGTGCATAAATATTTATGATTTTTTGTATTTTTTTTGGTGAATTGAAAATTTTATTATTACATAATGGCCTTCTTCATTGCTTATAACAGTTTTTAACTTAAAGTCTACTTTGTCTACTAGTATAGCCACCCCTGCTCCTTTATGTTATCATTTGTGTAAAATATCTTTTCTCATCCTTTCACTTTTGGCCTATATGTGTCCTTAGATCTAAGATGTTAGATCAGCAGATAGTTGTATACTACTTTTTCTCAATCCGTTTACGTCTTTTAATTGGGAAGTTTAATCCATTTACATTTACAGTTATTACTAAGCCTAGAGTTCTAGAAAAAAATAATAATAAAGTTATTACTGATAGGGAATGAATTACTATTGCCTTTTTGCTGTTTTCTGTATGTTATATATCCTTTTTGTCCCTCCTTTCTTCTCATATGGCCATTCTTTTTGTTTTGCTGAATTTTTTTACTGATTCTTTTGATTCCCTTATTATTTCCTTTTGTGTATATTCTATAGACATTTTCTTTTTGGTTACTATTGCAGTTATGTTAAACACTGTAAAGTTATATCATTCTATTTATACTGATAGTAAATAACACAATTGCATATAAAAATTCTACTTCTTTACAACTCCACCTCCCCATGCTATGTTACTGATGTCACAAACTATATTTTTATATATTGTATACTTATTAACATATTTTTATAGTATTTTCACTTTTTTGAAATTTAAATTCTACGTACCAAAATTGCAACAATACAGGTTACTCTATTTTTTCATTTACTTTTACCAAAATGCTTTATATTTTCGTATGGCTTCATGTTTCTGTTTACCATTCTTTTCTTTCAATTGAAGGACTTCTTTTAGCATTTCTTGTAGAGCATGTGTTGTGGTAAGAAATTCCCTTCGCTTTTGTTTATCTGGAAAAGTATTAATTTCTTTTTCATTAGTGTAGGACAGATTTTCCTGATGAAGTATTTTTTTTCAGTACTTTAAATATACCACCTTACTCCTTTTGAATATATCATCATATTCCCTTTAGGCCTGCAAGTTTTCTGGTGAGAAATCCAAACATAATCTTATGGAATCTCCCTTGTATATGATGAGTCAGTTTTTTTTTTTTTTTTTTTTTTTGCTGCTTTCAAGATTCTCCCTTTGTCTTTGACTGTAAAGTGTTTGATTATAATGTGTCTTGCTTTGGTTCTCTTTGGATTTATCATAGGTGGAGTTATTTGAGCTTCTTGAATTTATATGTATATTTCTTTCCTCAGATATGGGGTACGTTTGACTCTTTCTTCAAATAAATCTCCTACTCCTTTCTATTTTCTTTTTCAGGGATTCCCATAATGTGTTTATTGTACCACTTGATTATATACCATAAATGTCTTGGGCTCTCTTCACTTTTATTCATTGTTTTTCTTTTTGCTTCCCTTACTCTATGGTTTCAAATGATCTGTCTTTGTGTCTCCTTATTCTATCTTTTGCATAATCAACTCTGATGTTGAACCCCTGTAGTGAATTTTTTACTTCGTTTATTGTATTTTTCAGCTCCAGAAATTCTATTTGTTTATTTTTTATATTTTATGTCTCTTTCTTGATATTCTCATTTTGTTTACGCATTATCTCCTGATTTTGTTTACTTCTGTATTCTCTTTTTCTGTGTTCTCTTTTAGCACATTTATTTTCTTTATGACAGTTATTTTAAATTATTTGACAGGTTTCTTTTAGGTTGTTTTCTGGAGTTTTCTTCATTTATTTTTTTGATTGGGTAACATTTCCTTGTTTCTTTGTATGACATAATCTTTTACTCAGATTTGAGCATTGAAGGGCACTTTTCCCAGTCTTTAGGTAGTGCTTATATGTGGGGGCAAATCTTAACCAATCAGCCTGGATAGATGGTGTTGGGCTTCTCACACCCTTTATAATCTCATGTTTCTGCCTGTGGAACTGCAGCTCTAATGTGTCATGGTGCTTTCCTCTGTTTTCAGCAGTTTCCAAATTATGTCGCTGGTCCCATTAGTGCTCCATGTCAGGCAAGGAAGAAACCAGGACCTCAGGAAGCTCCTAGGTAAGCCAGAATGCTAGACACATGGTCTATTCTTTTATTTCCATCCTTAGGGAGAGTCTTCTGTATAGGGGGCTTCCTCCCAGTTGTGAAGACCTATGCTACCTACGAGGAACGGCATAGAGATTCATGCAAAGTTCCATGAGTATGTGTACTCTTCTTTTGAATCTCTCTTTGTTTTACATTGCTGTGGTGCTGTAGCTTCTCAATGGTCTCTAGAGTTCTTACAAAGATATTCTTGTCTGTATATTGCTAACTCTTCATCTCTGTGGGGGAAAGACGACCTGGAGCTTACTAATCTATCATCTTGCCAATGTCATTCAGGTCAGCACCTCTTTACCCTACTCCTTCTGCTGAGTTTTTTCCATACATTTGAAATAGTTATATTCTTTTGTCAGTCTGTATTGCTTCCTATGAACTCCCCCAATTCCTAATATTTAAAAAAAATTCTTACATTACAGCTCATTATTGTATAATGGCTTACTGGTTTTAAAAATGTATAATGTCATGCTTCCACAGCTATAGTGTGATCAAAAAAGTGTTTCACTGCTCAAACTATTTACAGAGTTTTGCCTATCCAAAACCCAACCTCTGGAAACCACTGATATGTTTACAATCACTATATTTTTTTATAATTTTCAGAATGTCATATAAAAATAATTATACAATATGTAGCTTTTGAGGCTTATTCTGTCAACAGCAAAATGTATTTATGATTCACCTGTTTTGCTTATTCATTTTTATTGTTGAGTAAAGTATTCCAATGTATGAACTTGCCAGAGTTTATTTATCTATTCATCGTTGGAGGTACATATGTGTTTCTTTCAATTTTGGGCAATTATGAATGAAACTGCTATAGATGTCAATGTACAGGTTTTTATTTGGACATAAATTTTTAATTTAGTGGAATAAATTTTCAGGAACCTTATCACTGGATTGCATTGTAAGCCTATGTTAAGCTCTGTAAGCAATTTCCAAGCTGTATTTCAGAGTGGATATATTATTTTGCATTCCTGAGCAATAAAGGAGATTCCCTGGTGCCTTGCATTCTCAACAGCAATTGATATTGTCAGTCATTTGGAATTTAGAAAGTCTAGTATTTAAAGTACCATTTTATTGTTGCTTTAGTTTTCATTTCTCTAATAAGTGGTATTTTCCCTGTTTTTTCTTTTCATGTATCATGTCTTTGATACTTTATCTAAAAATTATTGCCAAATCCAATGTCAACTAGATATTTTCTATATTTTAGTCTAGAAGTTTTATATGTTTTTTTATATTTAGATTTATTCTTTATTTTGAATTAAATTTAATAAAATGTGTAGGTCTTTATGTGGTTTGTTTTTAAATATGGACATACCATAGTTTCAGAATCATTTCTTCCAAACGTTAGGCTTTTTCAAGCCATATATGACAAACCCACAACCAACAATGGGGAAGAACTGTAAGCTACCCTCTGAGAACAGGGAGAAGATAAGGGTGCCCACTCTCACCTCTCTTATTCAACATAATACTGGCGGTTTTGGCCAGAGCAATTAGGCAAGAAAAATAAATAAAAGGAATCCAAATAGGCAATGAAGAATTGAAACTTTCACTGTTGGCAGATGACAGGATTCTATATATAGAAAACCCTAAAAAATCCATTGGAAAACTATTAGAAATAATCAACAACCACAGCAAGGTTTCAGGGCACACAATTGGCTTACAAAAATCAGCCGCATTTCTATATTGTAATAATGAACTAACAGAAAGAGAACTCAAGAATACAATACCATTTATAACTGCAACAAAAAGAATAAAATATCTAGGACTAAATTTAACCAAGGAGGTGAAAGACTTATACAATGAAAACTATAAGACATTATTGAGAGAAATTGATGCTGACATAAAGAAATGGAAAGATATACTATGCACATTGATTGGAAGAATAAGCATAGTTAAAATGTCCATACTACCTAAAGCAATCTACAGATTCAATGCAATCCCAATCAGAATCCCAATGACATTCTTCACAGAAATAGAACAAAGAATCCCCAAATCCATATGTGGCAACAAAAGACCCTGAATAGAGCAATCCCGAGAAAAAATAACAAAGCTGGAGGCATCACAATCCCTAACATCAAAATATACTACAAAGCTATGGTAATCAAAACAGCATGATACTGGTACAAAAACAGACACACAGATCAATGGAACAGAATTGAAAACCCAGAAATAAAACCACACGTACAGACAGCTAAACTTTGACAAAGGAGCTAAGAACATACAATGGAGAAAGGAAAGTGTCTCCAATAAGTGGTGCTGGGAAAACTGGACAGCCACATGCAAAAGAATGAAAGTAGACCATTATCGTTCACCATACACAAATTAACACAAAATGGATCAAAGACTTGAAGATAAGACCTGAAACTATAGAACTCCTAGAAGAAAATATAGGCAATACAGACTTTGACATCAGTCTTAGAAGGATCTTTTTGAATTCCATGTCCACTCAGGCAAGGGAAACAAAAGATAAAATAAACAAGTGGGACTTCATCAGACTAAAGATCTTCTGCAAGGCAAAGGAAACCAGGATCAAAATGAAAAGACAACCAAGCAGCTGGAAGAAAATATTTTCAAATCATATATCTGACAAGGGGTTAATCTCCATAATATATAAAGAACTGATCCAACTAAACAACAAAACAAACAATCCAATCAAAAAATGGGCATAGGATATTAGCAGACATTTTTCCAAAGATGATATACAGATGGCCAATAGGCACATGAAAAGATGTTCAACATCACTAATCATCAGAGAAATGCAAATCAAAACTACACTAAGATATCACTTTACACCCATTAAAATTGCTATAATCGCCAAGACACAAAATAAAAAATACTGGATAGGTTTTGGAGAAAGAAAGCCCTCATACACTGTTTGTGGGAATGCAAACTGGTGCAGCATCTATGGAAAACAGTATGGAGATTCCTCTAAAAATTAAAAATCGAAATACCACATCACCCAGCTATCCCACTACTGGGGATTTATCCAAAGAACTTGAAATCAACAATTCATAGAGACTTATGCACCCTTATGTTCATTGCACCATTATTCACTATACCAAGACTTGGAAGCAACCCAAGCGCCCATCGACAGACAAAAGGATAAAGAAGATGTGGTGCATATATAATGGAATACTACTCAACCATAAAAAAGACAAAATCATCCCATTTGAAACAACATGGATGGACCTTGAGGGTATTATGTTTAGTGAAATAAGCCAGATAGAGAAAGACAAACACCGTATGATTTCAATCATATGTGGAAGATAAACTAACACATGGACAGAGAGAACAGATTTTGGTTACTAGGGGGAAAGGGGTTGTGGGGTGGGCACAAAGGGTTAAGGGGCACATTTATATGATGACTGACAAATAATAATGTACAATTGAAATTTCACAATGTTATAAACTATTATAACCTCAATAAAAACAATGAGCCCTTTTCCATTAAATTAATTTTGTTCCTTCTTCAAAATCAGTTGACTATATTTCTGTTGGTCTCTTTCTGGGCACTGTTTTGTTCCACTGATTTCCATGTTTATTATTTCACCCATACTACTCCCTCTTTATTATAGTAGATTTATACTAAGTCTTGAAATCAGGGAGTGTCAGTTCTTCAGCTTTGTTGGCTATTCTTGGTCTTCAACTTTTTAAATTAACTTTAGAACCAGGTTGTTGATATCTACAGACTAGCTGGCTGGTATTATGATTGAGATTTCAATGAATCTATAATTCAAGTTGGAATAATGAACATGTTAACAATTTTGTTTCTTTCTATTCACGATAATGGAATAGCCATACTTTAATTTTGGTATTTTACTTCTTCCACCAGAGTTTTGTAATTTTCTGCAAATGGATTCCGTAATGTTTTGTTAGCTTTATAGCTAAATACTTTATTATTGGTATTATTGTAAATGACTTGTTGTTAGTGGCATTGAGTTGATTCTGACTCCTAGCGACCCTATGTACAGCAGAGTGGAACTCTGTCTGGTCTTTTGTGCCATTCTCTCATGTTCTCATGCTATATCAGACAATGCTACACTGTTATTCATAGGATTTTCTTGGCCAACTTTTTAGAAGAGAGTTTCCAGGTCATTCTTCCTACTCTGTCTTAGTCTGGAAGCTCTGCTGAAACCTTTCCACCATGGGTGACCGTAATGATATTTTAAATACTGGTGGCATAGCTTTAAGACTTACAGTAACATGCAGTCTCCAAAGTATGACATCCGACAGATGGGTGATGTGGTTACCTGCTTGGGAAATGAACCTGGGCCACAGCAGTAAGAGCACTAAATATTAACCATTAGACAACCAAGGATGGCTATTGTAAATTATATTTTGTTTTTTTATTTCAAGTTCTTTTTAGTCATTGCTAGTACTTAGGAAAGGAATTAAGCATGTAAATTAAAGTTTTGTTCATAATTTGGCATATTTGTTTAAATGTTTCAAGAGGGCTTTTTTAAATGATTCCTGCAAACAATGACACTTTTATTTCTTCCTTCCCAATCTGTATAACTTATTTTTTGCCTTACTGTGCTAGCTAGGACTTCTAGGACAATGTTGAATTGGAGTAAGGAAAGGAACAGCCACGTCTCATTCCTGATATTAAGGGGAAAGCATCCAGTGTCTCGCATTAAGTATGTTAGTTGTAGGTTTTCTGTAGATACTCTTTATCAGATTGAGCACGTTCCCCATCCTTTCTTTTCTGAGAGTTTTCATTACAAATGGGTACTGACTTTGTCAAATGCATCACATGCTATTTTCATATGATGTTTTTCTTTATCCAGTTGATGTGTTGTATTACACTTATTTTAAAATGTTCAACCAGCCTTGCATACCTGGAGTAAGACTTACTTTGTCTTGGTATATTTGTCCTTTTATATATCATTGGATTCAATTTTCTATTTTCTTCTGAGGATTTTTTTATCTTGTTCAAGAAAAATAGTTTTCTGTAATTCTCCTCTTCTGTAATGTTTTTATCTGGTTTTAGAAATAGGGTAATACTGGCAACATAGAATGAGTTCGAAAGTGTTCCTCTGCTTCCATTTTTGTAAGACAGTGTGAAAAATTGGTATCATTTCTTATTTAAATATTATTTTGAATTCATCAGTAAAACCACCTGTAGTTTCTTTCTTTTTTGGAAATAAATATATTTTTTATTCAACTTCTCTAATAGATATAGGCCTATTCATTGTATCTATTTTCCTTGTGTATAAGAATTGTGGTAGTTTGTGTGTATCTGTCAAAAAATCAGTTCACTTCATCTATATTATCAAATTTGTGGGCATAGAGTTTTTCACAGTATTCTTTAGTATCATTTTACAGTTCATAGAATCATTAGTAATGACGCATGCATCATTCTCATTTTTCTGCTTTGTGCCATATATATGTATGCATTTATGTATGCATAGATATATTTATTTTGATTTTCCTAAATATTGCTTTATCAATTTATAGAAGTATTAGAGAACAATTTTCAGTTAGTATTGATTTTTTGTGTGTGTGTGAGGAAGATTAGCCCTGAGCTAACACCTGGTGGCAATCCTCCTCTTTTTTGTTGAGGAAGATTGGGCCTGGAATGACATCTGTGCCCATCTTCCTCTACTTTATGTAGGATGCTTGCCACAGCATGGCTTAATAAGTGGTGAGTTAGTCTGCACTTGGGATATGAACCTGCAAACCCCAGGCTGCCAAAGCAGAGCACATGAACTTAACCACTACACCAGCAGGCCAGCCCACAGTTAGTATTGGTTTCATGTATTGTTTTCCTGTTTTTAATTTCATTGATTTCTGCTTTAATTTTTTTTATTTATTTCCTTCTGTTTGCTTTAGGCTGTCTTTGCTTTTCTTTCCCTAATTTATTAAAATGGAAGCTTATATTATTGAATTTACATCTTAGTAATTTTATAATTATTAAATACAGTAAATTTCCCCTAGTATAATTGTGTTGAATGCACACAATTTGATAGGTTGTATATTTTTATCTCACATATTTTTTTTTTGTTTGTGTGAGAACATTTAAATTATACTCTCTTAGCAAATTTTAATTATACAATACAATATTATCAACTATAGTCATCATGTTATACTTTAGATACTCAGACCTTCTCCATTTATAGCTGGAACTTTACACCTTTTCCCAAGTTTGCCCTCTTTCTCCCACTCCTTAACCCCTTGTGACCACTATTTTGTTCCCTGTTTTTATGAGTTTGACTTTTTTTTAAGATTCCAAATACAAGTGATACTATGTAGTATTTGTATAACTCCATATGACTTATTTCACTTAACATAATGCCCTCAAAGTCCATTCATGTTGTCACAAATAGCATTTCATTATTCCTCATGGCTGAATAATATCCCATAATATATACATATATATATATATGTATACATATATATACACCACATTTTCTTTATTCATTCATCTGTTAACAGACAAACTGTTTCCATATCTTGGCTATTGTGAATAATGCTGCAAGGAATAAGGGAGTGCAGACATATGTTTAATATCCTGTTTTTATTTCCTTTGCATATACACCCAGAAGTGAGATTTCTGGATCATATGGTAGTTCTATTTTTAATTTTTTCAGGAACCTCCATATGGTTTTCTCTCATGGCCTCAGCTATTTACATACCCACATATAGTGCACAAGTGTTCTCTATTCTCCACACCCTCACTAACTCTTGTTATCTCTTGTCATTTTGATGATGGCCATTCTGAGAGGTGTGAGGTGATATTTCATTTTGATTTTGATTTGAATTTCCCTGATGATTAGTGTTATTGATAATCTTTTTATGCACCTATTGGCCATGTGTATGTCTTCTCGGGAAAAATGTCTATTCAGATATTCTGCCCAATTTTTACTTGGATTTTTTATTTTGCTATTGAGGTGTATGAGTTCTTTATATATTTTAGATATTAACCCCTTAACAGATATACGATTTACAAATATTTTGTCGCATTCCATAGGTTGCATTTATATTTTTTGATGATTTTCTTTGCTGTGCAGGTGTTTAGTTTGATGTAGCCCCGTTTATTTATTATTGCTTCTGTTGTCTTTGTTTTTGGTGTCAAATACAAAAAATCATTGCCAAGGTTGATGTCAAGGAGCTCAACCCCTGTGGTTTCTTCTAGAAGTTTTATTGTTTCAGGTCTTACATTGAAAGCTGTAATCCATTTCAAATTAATTTTTGTGTATGGTATAATATAGGGGTCCAATTTCATTCTTTGTGTGTGGTTGTCCAGTTTGTCCAAAATCAGTTATTGAGGAAAGTATCTTTTCCCCCAATGTATATTCTTGACTTCTTTTTTGTAACATAATTGACATAAGCATGGGTTTGGTTCTGGACTCTCTATGCTGATCCATTGAGATATGTGTCTGTTTTGTTTGTTTGTTTGTTTTTGCCAATACCATGCTGCTTTGATTACTATAGGTTTGTGATATAGCTTGAAATCAAAAAATGTGTTGCCACCAGTTTTGTTCTTTATTCTCAAGGTTGCTTGGCGATTTGAGATTTTTTTTAGTTCTACACAAATTTTTAATTTTTTTTTTTCCATTTCTGTGAAAATTGCCAGTAGAATTTTGATAAGAATTGTATTGAATCTTCAGATTGTTTGAGTATTTTGACATTTTTAACAATATTAATTCTTCCAGTCCCTGATCATGAAATATCCTTCCATTTATTTTTGTCTTTTTTGATTGCTTTCATCAATGTCTTATTGTTGTCAATGTACAGACATCCTTGGTCAAATTTTTCCAAATTATTTTCTGCTTTTTGATGCAATTGTAAAAGAGATTGTTTACTTAATGTCTCTTTCTGATAGTTTGCTGTTAGTATATAGAAACACAACCTATTTCAGTATATTGATTTTGTATTCCACAACTTTACTGAATTTGTTTATTATTTCTAATAGTTTCTTGGTGCTGTCTCTGGAGTTTTCTATATACAATATCATGTCATCTGCAAATAGAAACAATTTTATTTCTTCCTTTCATTTTGACACTCTTTATTTATTTACTTATTTTATCTAATTTCTCTGGCTAGGTCTTCTTGCAATATGTTCAACAAAAGGAGTGAGAATAGGCATCCTTGGTTTATTCCTGATCTTATAGGAAAATACTTTCATCATTGAATATGAAGGTAGCTGTGGGCTTGTTGTATATGGTATTTATTTTATTTACATACATTTCCTTTATACACAGTTTGTTGAGAGATTTTTCAAAAGTGGATGTTGAATTTGATCAAATGATTTTTTCTGCATTTATAGAGATTATAATATTATTTTTCCTTCATTTTCTTAATGTGATTATCACATTGATTGATTTGTGGGTGTTGAACTATCCTTGCAACCCTGGAATAAATTCCACTTGATCATGCTGTATGTTCATTTTAATAAATTGTTGAATTCTTTTTTTTTTAATTTTATTTATTTACTTTTTTTACCCCAAAGCCCTAGTAGATGGTTGTATGTCATAGCTGCACATCCTTCTAGTTGCTGTATGTGGGACGCAGGCTCAGCATGGTCGGAGAAGCAGTGTGTTGGTGTGCGTGGGGATCCAAACCCAGGCCGCCAGCAGCGGAGTGCACGCACTTAACTGCTAAGCCATGGGGCCAGCCCTAAATTGTTGAATTCTTATTGCTAATGTTTTCTTGAGCACTTTTGCATCTAAGTTCATCAGAGATATTTGCCTGTAATTTTCTTTTTTCATAACATTCTTGTCTGGTATTGGTATGAGGTTAATGCTGGCCTCATAAAATGACTTTGGAAGTGTTTCCTCCTCTTCTGTTTATGGAAGAGTTTGAGGAGGATTGGTGACAATCTTTTAATTATTTAGTAGAATTCACCAGTGAAACCATCTTTCCCTTAACTTTTTTATTTGGTGGTTTTTGTTTACTGATTCAATATTTTTACCAGTAGTTAGTCTGTTAAGATTTTCTATTTCTTCATGATTCAGTCTTAGAAGGCTGTATGTTTCTAAGAATTTTTCCATTTTTTCTAGGTTGTCAAATTTGTGGCATATGTTTATTCATAGTAGTCTCTTATGACCCTTTCTATTTCTGTGTCTACTGTAATATCTCCTCTTTTATTTATAATTTATTTCAATTCTCTATGTTTTTTTCTTGCTAAGTCTAATGAAATGTTTGTCTATTTTGTTTTTATTTTAGAAAACAAAGCTATTATTTTCAATGATTTTTTCTATTGTTTTTTAGTCTATTTCATTTATTTCAGCTCTAATCCTTGTTATTTCCTTCCTTCAGCTAACTTTGAACTTTGTTCCTCTTTTTCTAGTACGCTGAGGTAAAAAGTTATGTTGTTTATTTCAGATCTTTCTTTTTTCTTAATATAAGTGTTTGTTGGTACAAACTTTCTTCTTATAATTGCTTTTGCTGCATTCCATAAGTTTTGGTATGTTGTATTTCCATTTTCATTTATCTCAATATATTTTGTGATGTGACTTTTGATTTCTTCTTTGACTCATTGTTCAAAGGAATTTGTTTATTCTCCACATATTTGTGAATTTTCTAGTTTTCTTCTTTAATCAATTTTGAGTTTCATATATTTCTGGGTGGAAAAGATGTTTCATATGATTGCAGTGTTCTTAAATTTATTAAGACTTACTTGGACCTTAATATATGATCTATCCAGGAGACTATACCATGTGCCCTTGAGAAGAATAAGTATTTTGTTTCTATTGAATGACATGTTCTATAAATATTTGTTAAGTCCATCTGGTCTAATGTGTAAAGTCCAATGTTTCCTCATTTTTCCACATGAATGATCTGTCCGTTGTTCATGTGGGGTATTGCATCCCCTACTATTATTGTATTCCTTTCTATTTCTCCCTTCAAGTCTATTAATAGTTGTTTTATACGCTCCTGTGTTGGGTGCATAGATATTTACAAATGTCATATCTTCTTGTTAGATTGACCTCTTCATCATTTTATAATGACCATATTTGGCTTTTATTAAAGTCTTTTGCTTAAAGCTTTTTGTCTGATATAAGTGTACCTCTGCTTTCTTTCAGTTTTCATTTGCATGGCATATATTTTTCCATCACTTCACTTTCAGTGTGTGTGTATCCTTAAAGCTGATGTGAGTTTATTGTAGAATGCATATAGTTGGGTATTGTTTTTTATCCATGAAGCCACTCAATGTCTTTTTATTAGAAAATTTAATACATTTATATTTAAAATAATTATTGATATGTATGGACTACTATTGCCATTTTGTTAACTGTTTTATGGCTCTTTTGTAATTCCTTTGTCTCTTTAACATTCTCATTGTCTCTTCCTTTGTGATTTGATGGTATTCTATAGTGGTATTTCTTTCTGTTTCTCTTTTGTGTATATAATACAGGTTTTTGTTTTGTTGTTATTATGAGGCTTACATAAAATGTCTTATATTTATGACAGTTTATTTTGAGATTATAACAACTTAACCTCAAATGCATACTAAAGCTCTACATTTTTACTTTCCCTGTCCTACATTTTACATTTCTGATGTCACAATTTACATCTTTTTGCTTTGTTTATCCATTATTATATTATTGTGGTTATACTTATTTTCATATTTTTGTCTTGGAAACTTCATACTAGAGATATAAGTGATTTTTCCACCACCACTACAAATTTAAAATATTGTGAATTTAACTATACATTTACCATTACCATTGAGATTTATACTTTCACATATTTTCCTGTTACTAATTAGTGTCCGTTTGTTATTGTTTGAAGAAGTCCCTTTATTATTTTGTATAAGGCCAGTATATTGGTGATAAACTCCTTAAGCTTTTGCTTGTCTGGAAAACTATCTCTCCTTCAATTATGAAGGGCAACTTTGCCAGGTAGTGAATTCTTAATTGGAAGTTTTTTCTTTAACCACTTTGAACATATTATGGCATTCCCTTCTGGTCTGCAGAATTTCAGATGAAATTTCTACTCAGTCTTATGGAGGTTTCCTTGTACATAACAAATTGTTTTTCTCTTGCTGCTTTTAAGATTCTGTCCTTGTCTTTAACTTTCGGCAATTTAATTTTAGTGTGTCTCAGTGTGAGTCTCTTTGTATTCATCTTATTTGGATGTCTCTGGACTTCCTGGAATTAGATGTCGGTTTCTTTCCTCAGGTTGGGGAAATTTCAGCCACTATTTTGTTGAATAAACTTTCTACCTCTTTCACCTCTCTCTGAGACCCGTATAATGTGAATGTTGTTCTGCCTGATGTGTCCTATAAGTAACTTAAGATATCTCACACTTTTATTTATTTTTTACTTTTCTCCTCTGATTGAATTCCACTACCCTACTCTCAAGTTAGTTGATTCTTTTTTCTGCATCATATTGTCTGCTTTTGAAACCCTCTATTAATTATTTTTAGTTTAGTTTTTGTATTTTTCAGCTCTGTGATTTTTCTTGGTACTTTCTTATATTCTAATTCCTTTTTCCTTTTAATTTGAGAAACAGCTTAAGTGTACCTACAAAAAATTCTGCTCTAGAGTAACATCAGCAAATGTTGGAATAAAAGATCCCCTGCTCATATCCACCCACAGTGACAATAATCTGGCAGACATCCATCACTACAGTGCTGTTGTGGGTGTCTTAAGATCCAGGTAGGAGGTAGCAAAACCCCAGTGGAGCATAAGACCAAGAAGGGCCATTTTCAGAAGATAGGTCTATAACCAGGTTACAGGCTGGCTGACCATGAAACAGCCAGGATACACATATGGATGACCTGGCTACAGACAGTAAAACAGCCCCATTCTACAGAAGACACAGCTACAGCCTTGTTAGTCCTTGGTCCTGTTACCAGCACCATCCACCAATGGAACAAGATGTGCCACAAACACCTATGCCTGTGGTGCAGCCCTGACAACCTCATTCTTTTCTGCGGTCTCTAAAATGGCCTGTGACCCAGCTCCAGACCTTCTCAGCCATGATCTGGGAGCAATCTTGTCCACCTAGGTATCTGGCAGGAGATATGCTCCTCTGTGCCTCTGGAGGCAGAGCTACTGACGGTGGATCCTGAAGCATCTCAGTGTCCCACTTGTAGACCCATTGAGTGATGGTCTTGGGCATTCTTGTCCGCTGAGGATTTTGGTAGGAAATCTGCACATCAGTACCCCTGAAGCCAGGCCTTCTGCCCTCAGTCCTTGCCTGAAACATCCCTATGACTTCATTCCAAACTTGCTCAGCTATGGTTTCAGGCCAATCCTGCCCACCCAGGGATCACCTAGTGAGCTGGTGGGAGCTACGTTTATCCAATAGGCCTGCTGTCTATGGACCTACCTGCAGACCCTGAAGCAGACACTATACCAGTAACAGTCATATATCCATGGTTTTGCAGGCAGTTCTATTTCCCCAAAGACCAATTATGATCATGCATGCCAGATACCCTGGTACTAGGCCCACCTAGCATGGAGCCCACTGCTGATAGAGCAGCAGCCATGTGACCAAGACCTAATCTTGCTCAACTGCAATCCTGTAGGCAATTATATGAGCATAAGGACCTGAGAGGAGAAGGTCCTTACTTGTCAAAACCAGTCTGTAAATACTGGAAGAGGTATTTATTCCTTCAAATGCAAAGACACCAATTAAACTCTACATGGAACACAAGGAATTAGGCAAACATGACACTACCAAAGAAAACTAATAAACTTAAAAAAATCAACCCTAAAGATATGAATATCTATGAATTGTATAACAATGAATTCAAAATAATCATCTTAAAGAGGTTCAATGACATTCAGAAGAGCACAGATAGACAACTAAATGAAATCAGATAAATGATACATGAGCAAAATAACAATATCAACAAAGACATAGAAAGTATAAAAAAGAATGAAACAAAAATTCTGTAGCTGAAGAACACAATAAATGAACAGAAAAATTCACCAGAGGGCTTCAATAGAGGACTTGATTAAATATAGTCATGTGTCCCATAACAACATTGTGGGCAATGATGGGCTGTATATACGATGGTGTTTCGATAAGATTAGTACCATATAGCCTAGGTGTGTAGTAGGCTATACCTTTTAGGTTTGTGTAAACACAGTCTATGATGCTCACACAATGATGAAATCACCTAATGATACATTTCTCAAAATGTACCCCCATAGTTAAGTGATGCATGTCTGTAAGAGAAAGAATCAGCAAAGTCAAAGGCATGACATATGAAATTAACCAGTTAGAGGGGAAAAAATAAAATGGAGTGAAGAATGCATATGGGACCTATGAGTCAACATTAAGCAAGAAAATATACACATTTTGGGAGTCCCAGAAGGAGAAGAGAGAAAGGGGCAGAATGTTTATTTAAATGAATAATGGCTGAAAATTTCCCAAATCTGGGGAGGAATATGGACTTCCACATTCATGAACCTCAAATGTTCCCATGCAAGACCAACCCAAAGAAGATTAATGTGTGACACATTATAATCCAACTGTCAAAATTCAGAGTCAAAGAGAGAATTTGAAAAGTATGAAGATAAAATTGACTCATGACATGCAAGAGAACTTCCTCAAGCATATCAGCCAATTTCGTATCAGAAATCTTACAAAGCCCTGAGGGAGTGAGATGATATATTCAAAGTACTAAAAGATAAAAAGCCAACCAAGAACATTATAGCCAGGAAATCTGTCCGTCAGAAGTGAAGGACATATAAAGACATTCCCAAACAAACAAGTCACATAGAACTTCAAATTTCAATAATAGATAAGGGCATCCAAGGTATGAAGCATATAAAGCACAGATTCATTAGGGAGTATAAAATTTTTAGTGAAGTAAAAGTAATTGAGTGAGACTACAGCATCAGATATGTGTGTAAGAAAGAGGATATTTATGTCTGATTACACAGCTGAAATGGTAGGCAAGGGCTACATAATTAAAGTATAACATAAAATACACAGTGTGTGAGCTTTATTTTCTTGGTATTGGGGGACATTGACAGTTTTCAAGAAGTTGGGATTTGTATAAAAAGTATATCACTGATAGCTTGAGGAACATATATGAGAAGACAAGAATGGTACAGACATATAACAAACACATAGGCCAATGGAATAGAATAGAATGACCAGAAATATACCCCCACATACATGGTCAACTAACGTTTGATAAGGATGCCAAGAACACACAATGAGGAAAGGACAATCTCTTTAATTGCCTTGGGGAAACTGGATATAGATATACATATATAGAAAAGAATGAAATTGCACTCATCTTACACCACGCAAAAAAATTAACTTGACATGGATTAAAATATTAAACATAAGAAATGAAACCTTGAAACATCTAGAAGAAAACATAAAGAAAAATGTCCATGCCATTGGTCTAGGCAATGATTTTTGGATATGACACCAAAAGCACTGGCAACGAAAGCAAAAATAAACAAGTGGGGCTATATGAAGCTAAGAAGATTCTGCACATAAAAAAAAATCAACAAACAAAAATGCACTCTATGAAATAAAAGAAAATATTTACAAACCATATATCTGATAAGCAGTTAATATCCTAAATATACAAGGAACTCATACAAGTCAACGGGGAAAACCTCCAAATAACTCAATTTAAAAGTGGGCAAAGGATATGAATAGACATTATTCCAAAGACATACAAATGGCCTACAGGCATATGGAAAGGTTCTCACCATCCTTAGTCATTAGGGAAATGCAAATCAAAACCATAATGAAATACCACCTGACACCTGTTATGATGGCTATTACCAAAAGTCAAAAGAGAGCAAATGTTGGCAAAGGTTATGGAGAAATTGTAACCCTGCACGCCATTTGTGGGAATGTAAATTGGGACAACCATAATGGACAACATTATGGATGTTCTCGAAAAAAATTAGTTGTTAAAATGTTCATACTACTTATATGGTAGAAGGTAGACCAGTTGAGGTGGAAGTGAATATGTGGGGTGAGGGACTCTACTTAAGGTATGGTTTCTTTATTGTCTTTTGCTGCAGAAAAAGACCGAATTTGAAACCTAATTTAAGGGGACAGAAATAGCACAAAATTGGGGACAGTTAATGTACAAGATTAAGGAGAAAGATTCAATGCAATCTCTGTCAAAATTTCAATGGCATTTTTAACAGATTTCTTTTAAATCCTAAAATTTGTGTTAAACCATAAAAGAGCCTGGATAGCCAAAGCAATCATGAAAAAGAACAAAGCTGGGGCTGGCCCCATGGCTTAGCGGTTAAGTGCTCTCGCTCTGCTGAGGGCGGCCCGGGTTCGGATCCCGGGCGAGCACTGATGCACTGCTTCTCTGGCCATGCTGAGGCCGTGTCCCACATACAGCAACTAGAAGGATGTGCAGCTATGACGTACAACTATCTACTGGGGCTTTGGGGGGAAAAATAAATAAATAAATAAATAAATCACGTTTTTTAAAAAAAAAAGAACAAAGCTGGAGGCATCACACTTTCTGATACCAACTATGCTACAAAGCTGTTGTAATCAATCATGGTTCATATGACAAACACTTCCTCTTTGTAGTCTTCCCTGGTACCTGTAGGGAGATTTGTCCATTTTCTCTTATGGTCCAACTGACCCTTTTACACACTTCTATTTAATCAATTCATTGTCATGAATCTTTATTGTGGTAAAAAATGCATAACAAAATTTATCATCTTCATCATGTTTTAGTGTACAGTAGTGTGAACAATTTGCCTATATTTGCTTGTGTTTCCTGTACCTTTAGTATTATATCCAAGAAACCATTGATAAATCCAATGTCATAAAGCTTTTCCCCTGTGTTTTCTTCTAGAATATTTATAGTTTCGATTCTTACATTTACCTTTTGTTATTTTATTTATTTACTTTTTTCCCCCAAAGCCCCAGTAGATAGTTGTATGTCATAGTTGCACATCCGTCTAGTTGCTGTATGTGGGACACGGCCTCAGCATGGCCGGACAAGTGGTGCATTGGTGCGCACCCAGGATCCGAACCCAGGCCGCCAGCAGTGGAGCACGTGCACTTAACTGCTAAGCCACGGGGCCGGCCCTACATTTACATTTTTAATTAATTTTTTGTGAATTTTTGTATATGGTGCAAATTACTTGTCCAAATTCATTATTTTGCATATGGACATCCAGTTTTTCCCAACACGATGTGTTGGAGACACTATTCTTTCCTAGTTATATAACAGGTATCCTTGTCAAAGATCGTTTGACCATATACACAAGGGTTTATTTGTGAATTCTCCATTCTGTTCCATTGATCTCTATGTCCATCTTTATGCCAATACCGTCCTGTTTTTGTGTGTGTGTGTGTGTGTGTGAGGAAGTTCAGCCCTGAGCTAACATCTGATGCCAATTCTCCTCTTTTTTTTTTGTTTTGCCAAGGAAGCTTGGCCCTTGGCTAACATCTGTGCCCATATTCCTCTACTTTACATGGGACGTCGCCACAGCATAGCTTGACAGTGGTGCATGGGTCCGTGCCCGGGATCTGAAACTGTGAACTCTGGGTCACTGAAGCAGATTGTGTGCACTTAACCACTACGCCACTGGGTGGTTCCTCCAATACGAGACTGTTTTGATTACTGCTGCTTTTGTTTTTGAAACAGGAAGTGTGATGCCTTCAGTTTTCTTTCATTTCTCAAGATTATTTCCAGTATCCAGGGTCCTTCAAGATTCCATATGAATTTTAGGATACATTTTTCTATTTCTGCAAAAAATGCCATTCGCATTTCATAGGGATTGCACTGAATCTACAGCTCACTTTGGGTAGTAGTGCTATCTTAGCAATATTAAGTCTTTCTATCCATGAACATGGGATGTCTTTCCATTTATTTGTGCCTTCTTTGATTTCAGTCAGCAACATTTTTCAGTTTCCAGTTTAAAAGTCTTTCACTTAATTAATATTATTCTTTGATGCTACAGTAAATGGTAATTTCTAAATTTCCTTTTTGAATTGTTCATTTTTAGTATTAGGCATCACTAATTTTTTTCATTGTTGTATCCTTCAAATTTGCTGAAATCATTTATTAGTTCTAAACAGGTTTTTTGTGTGTGGAATGTTTAGTGTTGTCAACGTATAGATTATGTCATCTGCAAACAGAGACAATTTTACTTCCTTGTTTCTGATTTGATGTGTATTTCTTATTCTTGCCTAATTTCTCTGGCTAGGACTCCTAATACTCTGTTGTAAAGAAGTGGTGAGAATGGGCATCTTTGCCTTCTACCTGTTCTAAGAGGAAAAATTTGCAGTTCATCATCGAGTGTGATGTCAGCTGTAGGTTTTTTTTCTTATATGGCTTTTATCATGTTGAGGGAGTTTCCTTTTGTTACTATTTTATTAAGTGTTTTTGTCATGAAAGTGTTAAATTCTGTGAAATTCTTTTTTACATCAATTGATATGATAATTTTTTGGGTGTCCTCATTCTGTGAATATCATGTATTACACTGATTGATTTTCTTATGTTGAACTGTACTTTCATGCCAGGAATAAATTCAACTTGATAATTGAATTTTCTTTTAATGTGGTGTTCAATTTGGTTTGAAAGCATTTTGTTGTTAATTTCTGCATCAGTATTTATGAGGTATATTGGTCTGTAGTTTTGTTTTCTTGTAGTATCTTCTGGTTTTTATATCAGGTGAAGCTGGCCTCATGAAATGAGTTGCAAAGTGTTCCCTACTATTTCATTTTTGGAAGAATTTAAGAAATATTTGTGTTAATTCTTCTTTTAATGGTTGGTAAAATTCTTCAGTGAAGCCATCCTGTTCTAGGCATTCTTTGTTGGGAGGTTTTTTGTTACTGATTCAATCTCCTTACTAGTTACAGGTATGTACAGATATTTTATTTATTTATTATTCATTCTTGGTAGGTTGTATGTTTGTAGGAATGTATCCATTTCTTTTAGATTTTCCAATTTGTTGGTGTAAACCTGTTCATATTAGTTTAATATGATCATTATTATTTCAAGGATGTCAGTTTGAATGGATCCTCTTTGATTTCTGATTTTTGGTTTTTAAGTCTTCTCTATTTTCTCTTAGTCCAAATATGAATTTGTCAGTTTTGTTGATCTTTGCAAAAATCAACTTTAGTTTCATTGTTTTTCTATTCTCTATTTTGTATATTTTTGCTATAATCTTTATTTACTTCCTTCTTCTAACTTTGGGTTTAATTCATTATTTTTATAGTTTGTTGAGGTGTAAAGTCATATTGTTTATTTAAAATCTTTCTTTTCTTAATGCAGGCTGTTACTTGTATAAGCTTTTCTCTTTGTACTGCTTTTGCTACCTACCATAAGTTTTGGTATGTTGTATTTTTGTTTTTATCTTAATATATTTTTATAATATCTTTTATGACTACTTTGACCCATTGGCTTTTGTTAATTTCCACAGCATTTTTCAGTTTTCCTTTTGCTGTTGATTTCTAGTTTTCATTGTGGTTGAAAAAGATACTTGGTAGGATTTCAATCTTCTTAAATTTGTTAATATTTGTGGTCTAACATATGATCGATCCTGTAAAATGTTCTAGGTGTGCTTGAATAATAATGTGTATTCTTCTGCAGTTTGATTGAGTGTTCTGTATGTATCTGTTAGATTCAATTCGCCTATAGTGTTGTTCAAGTCCTCTGTTTCTTTATCAAGCTTCTATGTTGTTATTCTATCCATTATTGAAAGTGTAGGATTGAAATCTCCTACTAATATTGTGTTACTATCTGTTTCTCCCTTCAATTCTGTCAATGTTTGCTTCATATACTTGTATGCTTTTATGTGAGGTCCATATATATATTTAGAATTATTTTATATTTCTGATGAATTCATATTTTTATAATTATGTAATGCCCTTCTTTGCCTTTTCTACCAATTTTTTTACTTAAAATATATTTTTTTTCAGTTTTAATTATAGCCATCCCTGATCTTTTTTGGTTATCATCTACATGGAGTATCTTTTTCCATCCTTTCACTTTCAGCCTATGTGTGCTCTTACATCTAAAGTGAGTCTCTTTCAGATGTCATATACTTGGATATCGTTTTTTTTTTTAAAGACTATTCAGGCACTCTATCACTTTTGTTTGGGTATTTAATCTATTTACAATTAAAGTAATCACTGATAAGAAAAGACTTATCATTGCCATTTTGTTATTTTTTCTATTTCTTGTAGTTTTTTGTCCCTCTTTCCTTCTTCCTTTGTTTTTTGTTGAGTCTTTGTAGTGACATGGTTTTATACCATCTTCATTATCTTTGTGTATCTTCCATAGGTGTTTTCTTTGTTGTTACTATGAGAATTACAAAAACATCTTATAGTTACAGCAGTCTACTTTAAACTGATAACTAGTTCATTTCAGTCATGTACAAAAACTCTACTCCTTTACATACCTTCCTCATTCTGTGTTATATATATATGTAAAAATTTTGTCTTTTTATATTTTGTATCCATTAACTTAGTTTTAGTTATTGCCTTTATACTTTTATCTTTAAATTCCATACCAGAATTAACAGTGATTTGCACACCACCATTATGGTACTACAGGATTCTATATTTGTCTATATATTTAACTTTACCAGAGAGCTTTATGTTTTCATGTTCCTGTTTAGCATCTTTTTCTTTCAACTTGAAAGACTCCCTTTGCCTTTCTTTTAAGATAGGTCTAGTGGTAATGAACTCCCTTAGCTCTTATTTATCTGGTTAAGTCTTTATTTCTTTATAATTTTTGAAGGATTGCTATGACAAATATTATTCTTGGTTGGCAATGGTTTTTCTTTCAACATGTTGAATATATCATCTTCATACTCCCTTCTGACCTGTACTGTTTCTGCTGAGAAATACACTGATCATTTTATGAAAGATCTCTGATACATGACAAGTCACTTTTCTCTTGCTGCTTTCAAGATTATCTTTGTGTCTTTGAATTCTGACAGTTTAATTATATTTTTTCTCATTGTGAGCATCTTTTGGTACATTTAATTTGAAATCTTCTTAGCTTCTTGAATTTGGATGTTCATTTCCTTCCTTAAAATTGGGAAATTTTCAGCCATCATTTCTTCAGATAATCTCTCTGCTTCTTTCTCTGTCTGTTCTTCTGCAACTCTCATAATGCCTATTTTGGTCCAGTTAATGGTGTCCCGTAATATCATTAGACTTTCTTCATTTTATTCAACCTTTTTGCTTTTTGTTCCTCTGACTCAGTAATTTTAAATGACCTGTCTTCAAGGTTGTTGATCCTTCTTCTGCTTAATCAAATTTGATGTGGAATCCCTCTAGTGGTTTTTTCATTCAGTTATTGTATTCTTCGGCTACAGAATTTCTATTTGTTTAATATTGTCTACCATTTTGTTTATATATCATTTTCTTAATTTCATTTAATTGTCTACCTGTGTCCTCTTGTAGCTCATTGAGCTTTTCAAAGATGATTATTTTTAATTCTTTGTAAGGGAATTAATTCATGGTTATCCATTTCCTTTTGGTCAGTTTGTGGAGATTTATTTATTTCCCTTTTGGGAACGGGTTCTCCCTGTTTCCTCATATCCCTGTTGTGTTTTGCTGGGGTTTGGGAATTTGAAAAAAGAGCCACATCTCTTAGTCTTCATGATCTGGCTTATTGCAGGGGGATATCTTCACTAATCAGGCCTGCTAGAGATTCTAGGAGTCTCTCAAACATTTCCCGGGAATGTGTCTTCTCTGAGCCTGTATGTTAAATTACCAATTAGAGAGGTTTTTGAGTTTCTTTTATAAAATCTTATAATCTCTTGTACCCTCTAGTCTGTCTTTGGTAGTGCAGGTTCTTTGGTGCTGCAAAAAAAATGTTGAACTTTTCTTTGTTCTCAATTGCCCCCAAGAATCCAAACTATGTTGGTTCCCCAGCAGGGTTCTGACTTAGCAAAATATAAACCAGACCTTCAGACAGCCCTGCTGAAAAGCCATAATGTTGAACATATGTTCTACTCTTTTCTTTGTCTCCCAAGCGAGAAGTCACAACTTGGGCATTTTCTCCTCATTATGTCTAGCTGTACTGGATTGGAGGAGAAGTTATTTTGGGTTAGATGTAATGTCTTTTCTTAACTATTTTGTTGAGATTATATTTGGCTTTGCACTTGCTTGGGGTACTGCAATTTCTTAACTACTTTCTAGAGTTCTCATAAGGCTTTTTGGACCATACAGTGTTGTTAAGTCAGTGTCTCTGTGGGGCTGCCTATTCTACCATCTTGTTGACATTAACCTCCTTTGTCTTATTTTGGAAGCACCCCACTATACTGTAAGCCTCTTAAGGATTGTGTGTAGTAGTAGAATTCTAAAGTGGCTCACAAGAATCAGCCTCTGATGTACATGCCCTGTGTAATTTCCTCCCTGAATGTGAGTGAGACCTATGAATATGATGGGATAGCACTCCCATGATTAGGTTACTAATAGATTGACATTGAGTAATTAAAAAGGAGACTATCCTGAGTAGACTTGTCCTAATCAGTCAAGGTTTTTGAAAGACAGTGAAACATCAGAATAGTTATGCTATCCTGGAAGAAAGCAAACATCCATCTTGTGAATTGCCTATGGAGAGAGACACAAAACTAACACCTAAGTGTGGCCAATAGTAGCTAAAGAGTGATCAGTGACTGACAACTAACAAGAAAACAGAGATCTCAGTACTATAATTTCATATAACTGAATTCTGTCAAGACCATGAATGATTTTGAAAGACAATCTCTGGTTTCATATGAGACCACAGCCTTTGCTAACACTTTGATGTCACTTTTTGTTACATTGAGTGGAGAATCCATTTATTCTGTGTCTGGACTTCTGAACTACAGAACTGTGAGATAATATATGTATTTTTAAAGTCACTAAGTTTGTGATGATTTGTATTCAGTAATAGGAAGCTAACATAGATGCATGTATTGTATTATTACATATACTTACAGAACTAGAACTAGAAACAAAGTTTAATGATCTTACCACTAAATCATAGTTACCTCTTCCCCAAAAGATCTTTCTTCCTGTAGGCTTCCACAAACTGGTTTTATTTAATGTTACTTTGGCAGGGCAACCTTCATTTATTCACCATTATCAAATAAAAATTAGTTTAGGGAAATTTCTAACCTGATATCCACAGACTATTATAAGAATTTCTGAAACTTTTTATATTGTAAACAAAAATTTGATTATGTGTTTGTTTAAATGAATGTGTTCTTATGTGGTTTTCATTGGCGGACCATTCCAAATATTCCACATATTTTCAAAAGAGGCTGTGATCTAAAAACTAAAGAAATGTTGGTTTATCAGATTATTTAGCTCACAAAACAACATAGATATAGCACACAACAGTATTTTATTGGCTTGTTATTAAATACTTTTTAAAATAGCAACCATATTGAGGTGTAATGCACATACTATTCACTCATTAAAAGTGTACAATTCAGTGTTTATTAGTATATTCACATAGTTGCGAGTATCACAATACATTGTTATGATTCCAAAGAAAAGCTATACTCGTTACTAGTGACTACAACTTTACCCAACACCCTAACACTTAAACATCCACTGGACTAATTTCTGTCTCATAAATTTTCCTTTCTTTACATTTTATGAGTGGAATCATACAACATGTGGTCTTTTCTGACTAGCTTCTTTCATGTAACATAATATTTTATATTGTTAACATAATTATTCAAAGTTTATCCACAATGTAGCATGTGTCAGTGCATCACCTTTATTGCCAAGTAATATTCCACTAGGTGAACATATTTCATTCATCCAGCCATCCATTTAAGGAAAGTTGGATTATTTCCACTTTGGGTGTATAATGAGTAATAATGCTATGATCATTCATATAGAAGTTTTTCTGGGAACAAATATTTTAACTTCTGTCAGAGAGATACCTCATAGTGTAATTGTTAGACTATACGGTAACACTATGTTTAATATTTTGTGAAGTAAATAACTACTTTCCAAGGCAGATGCTTCATTCTACCATCACATCAGTAGTGGATAGCCAAATCATCGCCAACACTTGTTGCTGTCTTTTTGATTATACTCATTCTCGTTAATGTTAAGTGATAGATCATTTCAGTTTTGGTTTTCATTTCTTTGTTTATTAATGATATTGAGCAATTTTTATGTGCTTACTGGCTATTTGTATTTTTTCTTCAATAAGTGTCTATTCAGATGCTTTGCTCATTTTTAACTGGTTATTTTGTCTTTATGTTATTGAGCTGTAAAAATTTACATAATGCATTTTCATAGTTTACATATTCATGTTAAAAGTCTCTTACCAGATATATAATTTACGAATATTGTCACCCATTCTTTGGGTTGTAATTCAATTCTTGATGGTGTCCTTTGTTGGACTGACTTTTAATTCTGATGTTGCCCAATACATGTTATTTTTTGCTTGAGATTTTGGTATGTTTCATCTAAGAAACCATTGCCTAATGAACAAAGATTTAGACTTATATTCCTTTCAGGAGTGCTATATAAGTTTAGCACTTTTATTAGGACTTTGACTTATTTCAATTAGTTTTTGAATATTGATGATGTAGAACTTCAAACTCATTATTCTCTATTTTCATATCTACTTGTTCCAACACCATTTTTGTAAAAGGCTATCATTGAAATGTTTTTTCATCCTTGTCATAAATCAATTGACCATAAAGGTGAGGGTTATTTTCTGGACTCTCAATTCTATTCCACTGATTTCTATAATCAATGTGATCCAAATTTATTTTTTAAATGTGTTTTGACTATTCTGATTCCGTTGTATTTTAACGTGAATTTCAGAATCAGCTTGTAAATTTCTGGAAAGAAATCATTTGGATTTTCACAAGAATTTTGTTGAATCTGTAAGTCAGTTTGGGGGGAATTGCCTTCTTAAAGTCTCCTAATCTATGAAGATGGAATTCCTCTCCATTTCTTTTAGGTTCTTTGTTTCTTTTAACAATATGTTTTTATAGTTTTCAAAGTAAAACGTTGCACTTTATTGTTAAATATATTATTAGGCATTTTGATTTGTGATGGTCTTTGCATGGAATTCTTTCCTGAATTTCATTTTGGATTATTTGTTGCCAGTATATGGAAATGTAATTTTTATATGTTTATCTTGTATAGTGCAAGTTTACTGAATTAATTTATTAGCTCTAATACCTTTTTAGTGAATTCTGTGTGGTTTTTTTGTACTGAAATCTTGTCATCTGCAAATAGAGTCAATTCTATTTCTTCTTTTAAAATCTTTATGCCTTTTTTTTTGGCTAATTGCTCTTGCTAAAACCTCCACTTCAAAGTTGAGTAGATATAGTGAAGGCAGACATTCTTTTTTTATTCCTGACCTTAGGAGAACGCATGCCTTTCGCCATTAAATATTATGTTGACTGTTGCCTTTGAGGATTCTCTTTATCGTGATGAGGAACTTCCCTTATTTATATATTATTTTAGTGTTTTTATCATGAAGTCCTTTACATTTGGTTGTCATTTTTTCTGTATCTATTGAGATGATGATGCAGGTTTGTCTTCTGTTAATTTGATAATACTATTCCATTAAGTGATATTCAGATATCATGGTATACAATCTTTATTATATATTATTGGATTCGTTTTGCTAGTGTTTTGTTGAGGAGTTCTGCAGCTAAATTCATAAGAGATATTAGTCTGCAGTTTTCTTGTGATTTTTTTTTTGTCGGGATTTAATATCAGGGTAATACTGACCATGTAGGATAAATTTGTAAGAATTTCCTCATTTTCCATTTTTGGAAGAATATTTTAAAAATTTGTATTAATTCCTCTTTAAAATTTTGGTATAATTCATAGACAAGCTAACTTATCTGGGCTTCCCTGTGTGGATAGTTTTTTTAATATATAACTAATTAAATCTCTTTTCTAGTCATAGATATATTCAGATTTTCTCTTTTTTTATGTCAGTATTGTTAGTTTTTATTTTTCTAGAACTTCATTTCATCTAATTGCTCTACTTTGCTAGCATACACCTATTTTTATTATTACCTTTATTATTTTTTATTTTTTAAGTTGGGTGATTATGTCCTCTTATTCTTTCCTGATTTTAGTAATTTGAGTCTTCTCTCTTTTTTGCCTGGTCAGTTTGCCTATAGTTTGTCAATTTTGTTAATCTTTTCAAAGAACCAATTGTTTGTTTTATTGATTTTTCTATTTTTTCTATTATCTGTGTCATTACTTTCTGCTCTATTCTTTATTATTCCCCCTTTTCTACTTCTTTTGGGTTTAATTTTCTTGTTTTCCAAATTGTTTTGGTGTGGACAGTAGGTTATTGATATCTTTCATTTTTTGTCTGCTTTTAAAGGTATAAATAGTTTTTGAGGCACTGTCTTTATAGGAACTCATAAGTTTTCTTATGTTATATTTGCATTTTCGTTTGTTACAAATATTTTCTAATTTCTCTTAGATTTTCCAAAATTAGCAATGTACTTAGAAATTTTTGTTTTATAATTCATACATATTTTTAAATTTCTCAAATTCTTTTTGTTATTGATTTTTTTATTTCACTCACAGTAGGAAAACATACTTTTTAGAATTTAAATCTCTTTAAAATATATTGAAGCTTACATTATAACATAGCATATGGTATATCCTGGAGAATGCGTCAAGCTCACTTGAGAATAATGGGTATTCTGCTGTTTCTGGATAGTGTGTTATTTAGATGTATATTGGCTGTTATTGTTTTATAGTGTTGTTATAATTTTCTATAATGCTGTTGTTATTCTATTTTATCCATTATTGAAAATGGGGCATTGAAATCGCCAAGTATTGCTATTGAATTGTCGATTTCTTCTTCAATTCTGTAAATTTCTGTTCTCTGTATTTTGGGGCTTTCTTGTAAGGTCCAGATATGTTTATGATTGTTATAACTTCCTGATGAATTGACTCTTTATCATGATGCAATGCTTCTCTTTATCTTTAGTAATTTTTTTTGCTTTAAAGTACATTTTGTCTATATTAATGTAGCCACTCCAATTTTCTTAAGGTTGTTTTCTACATGTGTTTTTCCCATCCTTTTACTTTTAACTTATTTGTATCTTTATATATAAATTGTGTCTCCTGAAGACAGTGCTTAATCAGATTTTTTTACCCTGCCTGCCAATCTCTGTGTTTTTATTGGATTGTTTGTTCCATTCACATTTGATGTAATCTTTTATGTAATTGAGTTTACACCTACTATTTTATTTTTTATTTTCTATGTGTCTCATGGCTTTATTTTTATCTATTCCTCCCTATTGATTATTTTATATAAAGTGGATATTTTCTATTATCACATTTTAATTTCTTAAAAATTTTTCACTATATCTTTAATCTATTTTCTTATAAGTTTCTCTAAGCATTACCATATTCAGTCTTAACTTAGAACATACATCAGATTTATACTGACTGAATTCCAATGAGTTATAAAAATCTTACAACAAAGAGCTCTTTTACATTTTGGGGCTACTGTTGTTTTACACATTATACCTATATTTGTTACAAAACAAACAATATATGATGTACTGGTTTGAATAGTGTCCCTCCAAAATTCCTGCCTACCCAGAACCTCAGAATGTAGCCTTTTTGGAAATCTTGTTTTGTAGATATAATTAAGATAAGATCATAGTGGATTAATATGTACCCTAATCCAGTGACTAGTGTCTTCAAAAGAGGAAGGAAGTTGTATACAGACATAAAAAGAAAAAACCCATATGAAGACAGAGACACACAGAGAAACTGTCATGTGAAGAGGAAAGATGATATTGGATTGATTCATCCACAAGGCAAGGAACACCAAGATATACCAGCGACCACCAGAAGGAAGGAAGAGGCAAGGAAGGATCTTCCTCTAGAACCTTTAGAGAGATTATGGAATTGGTGAGACCTTAATTATGGACTTCTAGACTCCAAAAATAGAGACTAATTTTTTATTTATTTAAGCCATGCAGTTTGCTATAATTTTTATGGCAGCTCTAGGATTCTAATACACATTATTATAATTGTTACTTTATATAATTATATGTCTTTTAAGGAAATGAAACAAAGAAGTGAAGTTATATATTCACACTTCATTATGATACCTTCTTTTTATCATTTCTTGTTCTTTTTTATCTTGAAAATTTGAGTTACTATCTAGTGTCATTTTTTTACTCCAATAGAACTTTGCTCTTACTTATCTCCTTTGTGTTAATATTGTTAAATATATTACATTTCAATATATTACACATCCAACAGTACTACTACATACATATTGTTTTATACACTTGCTTATTAAAATCAATTAAGAGTAAAAAGAAGAAAAATATGCATGCATACTGCCTCTTACAATTACATAATTACTTTTACCAGTGCTATTTGTCTATAGTGTCCACTCAAATTTCTGCATAGCCTTACATGGTTTCCATGTGAAGCTCTTCTTTTAGTAATTCTTGTAAGAATTGTCTACTACCAACAAATTCTTTCAGTTCTGGCTGAGAGTTGCATTTTTTTGCCTTCACTTTTGAATGATAGTTTTTTCTGGATATAAGATTATTAAATGGCAGGGTGTTTTTTTGTTCAGTGCATTGTATATATAATCCCAATGCCTTCTGGCATCCATTGCTTTCGATAGAAAGTTTGTACACAAAAAAATTGATACAATTTAGCATTCCCTTTAGAAGGGAAATTCCTCAGCATATTAAAGATTCTGTAACAATCCAACACCTAATGTGATAATTAAAGTTGAAATTATTGCTTTTCCTCTAAAGTCAGAGAAAAAAATCTACTCTTGCAACTTCTATTCAACGTTGTACTCATGGCTCTATCCAGGGGAATTAGGCATGAAAAATAAATAAAAGGAGTCTAGATTAGAAATAAATAAAAATATCTCTATTCACAGATGATATGATCTTGTATATAGAAAATCCTAAGAAATCCACGAATAAAACTATTAGAACTATTAAACAAGATCAATAAGGTTGCCAGATACAAGGTCAATACACAAAAATCAATCTTATTACTATACATTTGCAATGATCAACTCTAAATGTAATTAAGAAAACAATCTTATTTAAAGTAGCATCAAAATAATAAAAGTACTTAAGAGTAAAATGACCAAAAAAATTGTAAAAATTGCACTCTGATAACTACAAAAAATTGTTTAAAGAGTAAAACTTAAATAAATAAAACCTGGTCCCTTGATTATGGATCTTAACACCTAATATTGTTAAATGACAACATTCACAAAAATTAAATTGCAGATTGAACACAATCCCTATAAAAAACCCTAACTGGCTTTTTGGCATAGACTGACAAATTAATCCTATAATTCACATGAATATCCAGGGACCCAGTATAGTAAAAATAACCATGTAAATGGTGGCCAAAGTTGGAGGAATCACACTTCCTTGTATTAAAACTTACTAAAAGCTAGAATAATCAAGACAGTATGGTACAGCCATAGGCTAGACATATAAAATAATAGAATCAAATTGATTCCAAACATGAACTTGCACATTTACAATCAATTGATTATTGACAAGTATATCACAATAATTCACAGAGAACAGAAGAGTCTCTTCAACTAGTGCTGATGGGACAATTGGATAACCATATCCAAAATAATGAAGTTGGATCCCTAACACACATTATATATAGAAAATAACTCCAAATGGATCCAATGACCTAAATTTAAGAGTTAAAACTATAAAATTCTTGGAGGGAAACATAGCATAAATCCTCCTGAACTTGGATTAGGCAATGTTTTCTTAGATTAGAAATCAAAAGCACAAGCAACAAAAGAAACAATAAAACTGGACATCATGAAAGTTAATAGTTGTTATTCTGCAAAATAAACTATCTACAAGGTAAAATGTCTTCCCGCTAAATAAGGAACATATTGTATACGATATATTGGCTAAGGGATCTAGAATATATTAAGAAGACTTAGAAATCAATAATAAAAACATATATAACTCAATTTAAAATGGACAATGAATCTCAGTAGGCATTTTTCCAAAAGATATATACAGATGAACAACAAGCACATGAAAAGATACTTAAGATCATTAGTCATTAAGAACACGTGAATCAAAACAATGTGATACCAATTTACACTCACTAAAATGGATGTAATAAAAAAGACAGATAAGAACAAATATAAGGATCTGAGCAAATTAGAATTCTCATATTCTGGTGATTGTAATGTAAAATATTTCAGCCTTTAGTTTTCCTAAAGGTAGTTCTCCAAAGTGTTAAAAATAGAGTTACCATGTGACCTATGTATACCACTCATATATATATATATATATACACATAAGAAAAATTAAAAAATATGTTAGAACAAAACTTGCATACAGTTATTAATAGAAGCTTTATTTATATTATCCAAATAATGAAAACAGCCCATATGACTATCAACTAATAGAGATATTAAAAAATATGGTATATCAATACAATGGAATATTATTTAGTGATAAATAAGAAGAGTACTAATACATGTTATGACATAGCTGAAACTTGAAAAAATTATGCTAAATGGAAGAATTCTGTCAAATAAGACCACCTATAATATGACTATATTTATATGAAGTTTACAGTATAATCAAATCTATCTGTCCAGAGACATAAAGTAGATTAGTGGATGCCTAGGGCTGGTGGAGTTGGGGAGAAATGGAGAGTGGATATTAATAAATTATACTTGGTTTCACTTGCGGTGATGAAAATATACTAACAATGATATTGGCAATGGTTGCACTACTCTGAGTACGCAGTAAAAGCCATTAAATTGCACATTTTAAATGGATGAATTGTGTGGTGTGTGAACTGAATCTTAAAGCTTCTACGCAAAACACAAACATATAAACAATGATTGGGTATGCCAAGGGGACCCAGGAAACAAAAGATCCCCCCATGGCCAGAGATGTAAAAATTTGAACAATAACAACAACAAAAAGTAATACTGGATTATAATGTAAAGTGTAAAGTAAATATCCAGGGGTTCATGCTGATTACAAATAAATAATTGTATAAATAAATGAATAGGTGTGAAAAGACAAATATCTAATGCAGAAGAGTTTAAAATAATTTATGTAGATATTCTGCTCTCAAGAGTTGAAGTCTCCAATCCTTAGATGTGGGCTGCAAGTACTGACTTTCATTCAAAGAGTACAGTATGGGAGGGGAAAAATATTAACTTTATAATGGAGAACCCTGACAAACACTCCCTCTTCACGCTGATCAAATTCACCATCGACATTGATAAATTGAAAAGTAATGTTAGCAACATGGCTAAATAAGATGTCCATCACTCATATCACCCCCTCAACAACAATTTCAACCATTTACAGAAAAAATTTCCTTTTGGGAGCCTTGGGATTCAGCTCCATACACAAAGGGACTCAGGAGGAGTCTCATCCTTCTGGGTATCAGGTGATAGTCATGCAGGTCTCACTACCAGCTGTGGACCTTGCAGTGGCTTAGAACAGGATCCAGCCCATCTCAACCAGGGTCCAGAAGTCCCTGGAGAACAATATATTAGACAACACCCTTGGGAAAGGCTGCCTTTGTGGAAGTCCAGGACTCCAGCAGAGGAATTCCTACACCCCATTGGAGAAAAAATATGCATTTTGAAACACTGGAGAGCCCAAAAGAAACAGTTTGACTTGACACACATCTCCCTCTTCCAAGGTAGCACATTTCAGGGTCTAGAGACCTTCTTGGACTGCGATTTGTTGGCAAGAAAGTGCAAGTATGTGAGTGAGATCTCTGCTTCCTCCTCTGTGCAGGACACTGCCAAAGACAACCAACTCTCTCTCTCCAAATCCAGAGAACTAAGTCATAAGCTACAGGATTGAAGGTGTGGGAAGAGATTTGGAGAAGGCAGGTAAGGATTTCAGAGAGCATTAAAAGAATACAGATCCCACGAACTGCATAGCAAAATATCAAGGAGAATTCTCATGAGCTGCTGGGGATGTCTTGCCAGTGGATCACCAAAACCAGCCAATGGGCATTCACAGCACTGTGTGTGCCTCATCCATACACCCCCAACCTATGGCCAGTTACTTCTGCATACTCCCAATGATAATGAGAGGAAGCTTAGGCAGATGACTAGTGAGCATGCAAAGAAAACTCATTTAAATTTGTAGGCCAGGGAGAGATGGCAAACTTGATCTTTATCATCACCTTGGAAAGCAAAAAGGAGGCTGTCAGCATCTGGATCATTGCATTGCAGGATCCAGAGAAGGCATTCAAGCTTAAGGATTCTACCACAAGTTGGAGCAAGAAATGTAGAATAGGCATATCCATAAGAAGGTCTAAGAAAGCCTCAGAATCCTTAGCAGTGCTGACAGGAGGTATTTATCTCCCAAATTAGTTATTAAAGACTGGAGAAGGTGACTACTACTTCACATGTGAAGAGAGCAATGCAAGACTTCAAAGAACATCACAGAGCAGGAAACATGAGGGCACCAGAAGACCAAAATAATATTGCTGTGATCAACCCCACAGAAATGGAGTTCTGTGATTTACCTGACAAATAATTCAAAACAGTTGTTTTAGGAATGTTCAAGGAGCTGTAAGAAAACACAAAAGGGCAATTAGATGAAATCATAAAAACACTACAGAAACAAAATAAGTTCAACGAAGTGTTGGAAATCATAAAAAAAGAAACAAAGAGAAATTGTGGAGCTGAAGAATACTGAGAATGAAATAAAAACTGCAATAAAGAGCATCAATAACAGAATAGATCAAGCAGAGGAAAGAATCTGTGGATTAGAAGACAAGACATTTGAAATTATCAGGCCAGAAGAGAATAAAGAAAAAAGAATAAAAATGAGTGAAGAAAGCCTATGTAATGTACGGCACACCATCAAAGGAAACAATCTGTAAATTATTGGAGTCCCAGAATTGAGAAAGGAGAGAGAATGAGGCAGAAAGCTTAATTAAAGAAATAATAGCTAACAACCTATGTTCATTGATGGATGAATGGATAAGCAAAATGTGGTATATACATGCAGTGAATATTATTCAGCCTTGAAAAGGAAGCATATTTTGCAATATGCTAAAACATGGATGAAAGAAGACACTATGCTAAGTTAAATATGCCAGTCATAAAGGACAAATACTATATGATTCCACTTATAAGATGTACTTAAATTAGTCAGAAATCATGAAGACAAAAAGTATAATGGTAGATGCCAGAGCCTGGGGGGATGAGAGAATGGTGAGTTACTTTTAACCAGGTATAGAGTTTCAGATTTATAAATAAAAAGAGTTATGGGGATGGGTGGTGGTGATGGTTGCATAACAATGTGAATGTATTTAATACCACTGAACTGTACAATTAAAAATTATTAAGATGATAAATTTTGTGTGTGTGTTTCACCATAATAAAAAAGAAACAAAATAAGAAAAAAGAGAAAATAACATCTGAGAACTTTCCAAATCTGGGGTGAGATTTGGACATCCAAGTTAATGAAGTTTACAGGTCCCCAAACAAATTCAACTTAAAAAAATCTTCTCCAAGGCACATTGTAATAATAAAAGTCAAAAATCAAAGACAAAGAGTGAATTTCAAAAGAAACAAAAAAAGAAGCTTGTAACTTACAAGGGAACCTTCATAAGGCTATCATTAGTTTTCTCAGCAAAAACCTTAGAGATCAGAGGAAAGTGGGATGGTATACTCAAAGTCTGAAGGAAAAAATGGCCAACAAAGAATACTTTATCTGTCAATGTTGGCCTTGAAAAATGAAAGATATAGAGTTTCTGAGGCAGATGAAAACCGGAGTACATCACCACTAGACCTGCCTTACGAGAAATGCTGAAAGGAATTCTTCAAGCTACAATGAAAGGACACTAATTAGTAACATGAAAACACATAAATATATACACACCCTGATAAAAGTAGGCTTGTAGTCAAATTCAGAATGATCTAATACTGTATTATGATGGTGTGTTAACCACTAAGCTCTATTATGAAGGTTAAAAAAACAAAAGTATTAAAAATAACTATGGCTACAAAAATTTGTTAATGAGTACACATATAAAAAGAGGTAAACTGTTACATAAAACATAAAAATAGGGAGTAAAAAGGTAAAGTTTTCTACGCTGTCAAAGTTGTCATCAGTGTAAACTGGAATACTATATTTATAAGATGATAGTAAAAACCAACAAAACTAAGACCTGATTTTTTAAAAGGTAAACAAAATTCACAAATCTTTAGCTAGACTACCTAAGAAAAAGGGAAGGAAAACTCAAAATAAGAAATGAAACAAGAAGCATTACAACTGATATCACAGAAATACAGAGGATCAGACGTGACTACTATGAACAATTATACACTGACAAATTCTACAACCAAGAAGAAATAAATTTCTAGAAACATACCCTGCAAAGCCTGAATAAGAAAATATGAACACTTCAGTAACAAGGAGACTGAATTAGTAATCAAAAACCTCCCAAAAAAGGAAAGCCCAGGACCAGATAGTTTCCCTGGTGATGTCTAGCTAATATTTAAAGAAGAATAATGCCAATCCTTTTCAAACATTTCCAAAATATTGAAGAAGAACAAATATACAAAAACTCATTTTACAAGGCCAGTATTGACCAGATACAAAAGTCAGATAAGAACCCTACAAAAATGAAAACTACAGGCCAATATCCTGGTTGAAATTAATGCAAAAATTCTCAAAAAATATTAGCAAGCAGTACATTAAAAATTCAACAACACATTAAAAGGATTATACACCATGATCAAGTAAGATTCATCCCTAGGATGCAAGGATGGTTCAATATACATAAATCAATAAATGTGATACAACATAGTAAAGTATCAAAGGTAAAAAGCATATGATCATCTCAAATGCCATCTGCATTTGACAAAATACAACATTTTTTCTTGATATAAACTCTAAACCAATTAGGTATAGAAGGAACATAGCTTAACATAATAAAGACCATATAAAACAAGTCCAAAACTAACATCATACTCAACCGTGAATGGTTAAAAACATTTCTTTAAGGTAAGGAACAAGAAATAGTGCCCACTCTCATCATTCCTGTTCAACACACTGCTGGAATTACTAGTTAGAGTGATTAGATAATAAAAATATATTAAAGGCATCCAAATTGGAAAGTAGGAAGGAAAATTGCCTGCATGCAGATTATATAACCTATGTGTGGAAAATCTTAATGACTCCATCACAAACTGTTAGAACTAATAACCAAATTCAGTAAAGTTGCAGGATACAAAATCAACATACAATAATATGTTTCTGTACACTAACAAGAAAACATCTGTTAAAATTTTTAAAAATAAATCTCATTTACAATAGCACTGAAAAGAATAAATCAGGAATAAATCTAACCAAGGAAGTGATAAATATGTACTGAGAATACTGTAAGCATTTGCTGAAAAAAATGAAGATAAAAATAAATGAAAATATATCCCATGTCCTTTGATCAGAAAAATTATTATTGTTAAAAGTCCATAATACTCAAAGCCATCTATATATTAAATGCAATCTCTATGAAAATTCCAATGGCAATTTTAACAGAAATAGAAAAAAATCCTAAAATTCATATGGAACCACAAAAAACACTGAATATGCAAACCAATCCTGAGAAAAAAGAACAATGATGAAGGCATCACACGCCCTGATTTCAAATTATATTACAATGCTATAGCAATCAAAACAGTATAGTAGGAGCATAAAAATAGACACATAGACCAATGGCACAGAACTGAGAGACCGGAAATAAACACACACTTATATGATCAATTAATCTATAATGAGCAAGTATATACAGTGGGGAAAAACATCTCTTCAATAAATGGTGTTGGGAAAACTGGACAGCTACATGCTAAAGAATAAAACTGGTCCACTTTCTTACACTGTAAAAATAAACACAAAATGTATTAGTCTTAAATCTAAGACTTAAAACCATAAAACCCACAGAAGAAAACATAAGCAGTCAGCTCTTTGACATCAGTCTTAGCAATATTTTTTTGTATCTGTCTCCTCAAGCAAAGGCAATAAAAGAAAAAAAAAAAAAACAATGAGAACACATCAAACTAAGAAGATATGGCACAGTGAAGGAAACTATCAACAAAACAAAAAAGCAATCTACTAAATGGGAGAAGATATTTGTAAATTATATTTCCAATTAGGGGTTAATATCCAAAATATATAAATAACTGATACAACTCAATATCAAAAAAGGATCCAATTAAAAATGGGCAATAGACCTGCATAGACATTTTTCCAACTAAGACATACAAATGGCAAATAGATACATGAAAAGACGCTCAACATTACTAATTATAAGGGACATGCAAATCAAAACCACAATGTGATATCACCTCACACCTGCAAGAATGGCTATTATCAAAAAGATAACAAATAATAAATGTTGGTGAATAAAGGGAACACATACACTCTTGGTGGGTATGTAAATTGGTGCAACCACTATGGAAAACAGTATGGAGGTTCCTCAAAAAGTTCAAAATATAGCTACCACATGGCCCAGCAATTCCAATTCTTGGTATTTATCCAAAGAAAAAAACCCCACTAATTTGGAAAGTTACATGCACCTCTATGTTCATTGCAGCATTCATTACAATAGCCAAGATATGGAAGCAACCTATATGTCCATCAGTAGATAAATGGATAAAGAAAATGGGGTATATTTTATATAGGCATATATATTATACATATTATAATATATTATATATATATACATATAGTATATATACAATAGTATAGTAAATAGTAGTATATACAATAGAATATAGTATATATGTACAATGGAATATTACTCAGCCATAAAAAAGAATGAATCCTTGCCAGTTGCACAAAAAGGATGAACCCAAAAGGTATTATGCTAAGTGAAATAAGTCAGAGAGAGAAAACAATATATATATTGTTATATATATATATATATATTGAGAGAGAGATTTATTTTCAGTACTGGCCCAAATGATTGTGGGGGGCATTGGTAAAATTTAAAATCTTAAGAGGCAGGCTTGTCAGCTGGATACTCGGGGAAGAGTTGCAGTTTGAGTCTAAAGAAGGCAGTTTGCTTGCATAATTCCTTCCTGCTCAGGGGAGGTCAGTCTTTCTTCTATCAGAAGGCCTTCAACTGATTGTATGTAGTCCACCCACATTATGGAGCATAATTGCTTATTCACTGTCCACTGATACAAATAGTAATCTCATCCCAAAATACCTTGACAGTAACATCCAGATCATGTTAGACCAAATATCTGAACACCATACCAAGTAGACATATAATGTAACCATCACATCCTTCAAAGTGTAAAGAAGAAAGTGATGTCAGAATGGCCAAGTAGGTAGCTCTTAACTCACATTCTTCCACAGAAACATTGAAAAACTAACGGAAACAATAATTATCAGACTCTAGATAACAGCCATATGTACAGCAACCAAGTGAATGGTGAACCAAGGGAAAGGTAACTTAAAAATGGTGAGAAAGCTTTGTAGTGTTTTTATTTATAATTTCCCACTCCTTCCCTGGAGTGAAAGTTGTTTTGAAGAAAGCAGCTCATGTTCCCAAGTTGGGAACTTGGTACATGTTTCTGGAGGGAGCAGAGCAGCCCTTATTGACAAATTATTGGGTATGCTGTCCTTACGTGTCTAGGGTCAACCTGAAGGACTGATGCATGGGGTTTGTCTTTGCTGTCCCTAAATCAGAGCTCACCGAGGGTAAAAAAGTGATGAGAATTACTCAATAATATTGTATGTTGAAAGAGAAAACACAGCTTGCTAAACCAAAAGATTACATTTAAGACATAAAATAGATAGTCTTATCTTTGGGAGGAAAATATAAGAAGAGAATTTCCTTGGGAAATTAGGGCATTCAAAAGTGCCCTTATATATAATGGCCGTTTCAAGTAAGGGAACAGGACAAAAACCCAGAAAAAGAACTAAATGAAACAGAACTGAGAAATCTACCTGACAAAGAGTTCAAAGAGCCATAAGTATGCTCACTGACCTGGGGAGAAGAATGGATGAGTCGGTGAGAATGTCGATGAAGAATTGGAAAATATAAAAAAGAACCAATCCGAAATGAAGAATACAATACTGGAAATGAAAAACTTTCTAGAGGGACTCAATAGCAGAGTAGATAATATGGAAGAACAGATCAGCAAGCTGGAGGAAAGACTAGAGGAAATCATCCAAGCTGAATAGATAAAAGGAAAAAGAATTAAAAAGAACGTTGACAGTCTAAGGGACCTTTGGGACAACATCAAGCACACTAACATCCATATTATGGGTGTCCCAGAAGGAGAAGAGAGAGACAAAGGGGCAGAGAATCCATTAGAAGAAATAGTAACTGAAAACTTTTCTAACCAAAGGAAGGAAACAGACATCCAGGTACAGGAAGCACAGAGAGTACCAGACAAGATAAACCCAAAAAGGCTGATATAAAGAAAAATCATAATTAAAATGTCCAGAATTAAAAATAAAGAGAGAATCCTAAAAGCCACAAGAGACAGGCAACAGTAGCAAAAAAGGGAACACCATTCGTCTATCAGCTGACTTCTCAGCAGAAACCTTATAGGCTAGAAGGGAGTGGCATGGTATATTTAAATTGCTGAAAGGAAAAAACTGACGGCCAAGAATACTCTACCTGGCAAGGTTATCATTCAGAATGGAAGGAGAGATAGTTTCTCAGACAACCAAAAACTAAAGGAGATTATCACCAATTAACAAGCCTTACAAGAAATGCTAAAGGGACATATTTAAGTGGAAAAGAGAAGACCACAAATAGTAATAAGTAAATTATCAAAAAAAAAAAGCCATAAAATCACTGGTAAAGGTAAATATACAGTAAGGTAGAAGATCAACAACGTATTAAACTAATATGAAGGTTAAAAGAAAAAAGTAGTAAAATCATCTTTTTCCATGATAGACGGGTAATGGATACAACCACATAATAAAAGAGATTAGATATAATATTAAAAACATAAAGTGTGGGTGAAGGGGAGTAAAAGAGTAGAGCTTTTAGCAAGAGGTCAAACTAAAGAGACCATAAATTAATATAGATTGCCATATACGTAGATTATTATATATGAACCTCAAGGTAGTCACAAATCAGAAACCTATATTAAATACACAGAAAATTAAGAGAAATTAACTCAAATGTAACACTAAAGAAAGCCATCAAACCACAAAGGAAAAGGTCAAGAGAAGAATGGAACAGAGAAAAACTCCTAAAAGACCCAGAAAAAAAGTAACAACATGGCAATAAGTACATTCTTATCAATAGCTACATTAAATGTCAATGGGCTAAGTGCTCGAATCAAAAGACATAGGGTGGCCAATTGGATAAAAAACAAGACCCATATATACTGAATACAAGAGACACACTTAACATATAAAGACACACAAAAACTGAAAGTAGGAGTGACATCAACATCATGGCAGAGTGATCTTTCCTGTAAACTCTTCCCCAAATACGATACAACAAAAAGGATATTCACAGACCAAGAAATGATGCTCACAGCACAAAAGGACATCAGAGAGACACACACAGCTTCACATCTGAGAGTGGATGTGCTGGAGCCCTCAGAGGAAGTGGGGAGAGGTAAGGAGAAGTCCTCTCCCTCCTCATCAGATTGGCAACTCGGGCCCATGTGGCTCCCAGAGAGGGGGAGGGGTGGCCCTCTGAGGAAAAACCATAGCTCTTCAAGTTCTCTCACCCTGTGAGAAACTCCCCCATGTAGGAGACTGAACTGTAGCGGGGGTGCCATCAACATCTCAGCACCCCAGGAGAGCAGATCGTGAGGGAAGAATGAGAAGGCCCTGGGATCAGGCAGGCAAAAGAGAGAGCCGGCACCCGACTCCTGGTACTGCAGCTCAGCTGATCAGTCAGAGCAGTCACGGATCTCTGTGGGCTCAGATTACACAGCTCTTGACTCCGACTGGGTCATGGAAGGTGGAAACTGCAACCAGGTATTTCCAGGATGAGGAAAGACAAGCCTAATACAGCAAGCATGATGCAAAAATACATAAAACTGCCAGACCAGAAAGAAAATGACAAGCACCCAGAAATCAACCCTGGAGAAACAGAAATTCATAACCTAAATGACAGAGAATGCAAAATAGCTATCATAAAAAAGCTCAATGAATTATAAGAAAATACAGATAATTCAATGAGATAAGGAGTTTCTTCACAAAAGACATTGAAATTATAAAGAAAAAAACAATCAGTATTGATGGATATGAAGAACACAAGGGAGGTGATAAAGGAGAATCTGGACTCTTTAAAGAACAGAGCTGACAATATGGAGGAAAGAATTAGTATGATTGAGGATAGGAATACAGATATGCTCCAGATGGAGGAGGAGAGAGAACTAAGACTAAAAAAAAATGAAGAAAGTTTCTGAGAAATATCCAACTCAATTAGGAAATGTAACATAAGAATTATTGGTATTCCAGAGGGAGAAGAGAAGGAGAAAGGAAGAGAGACATCATTCAAGGAAATAATAGCTGAGAACTTCCCAAATCCAGGGAAGGAAGAGGAAATATCAATAAGTGAGGCCAATAGGTTGCCTAAATATATCAACTTGAAAAGGTCCTCTCTGAGGCATATAGTAGTAAAGCTAGCAAAAGTCAATGAGAAAGAAACAATATTAAGGGCAGCTAGACAAAAACAGAAAATAACATACAAAGGAATTCCCATCAGGCTCTCAGCACATTTGTCAACAGAAACTTTACATGCTAGGAGAAATTGGAATGATATATTCAAAATCCTAAAGACAAAAACTTTCAGCCAAGAATACTCTATCCAGTGAAAATATCCTTCAAATATGATGGAGAAATAATAACATTCTCAGACAAACAAAAGCTAAGGGAGTTCATGGCCATGAGACCCCCACTACAAGAAATGCTTGAGAAAGCCCTCATGCCTGAACAAAATAAAAGAAAGGGATTACAAAGCTAGGAGCAGGGAGAAAAATAGGCAGACAAAATCAGAAAAACAGTAGATCTTGATCAGAATAGGTTAGCAACCACTCAAATACCAAAATCAAAGATCAAAGGAAGGAAAACATCAAAAATAAATATAACCTCATCACTTTAAACACACACCCACAACACAAGATGGAGTAATTTGTGACAATAATAACTTAGAAGGAGAAGATGAAAGAGGTAGCATTGACTTACTATAAAGAAACAAGAGGCCATCAGATAATGGACTACCTCATCCTCGAGGTTTTTTATACAAACCATAATTTAACTGCTAAACAAATAATCAGAACAGAACCACATACCATAAATAAAGAGAAAACTAAAAGAATCATCATACAGAACGATCAAACTGAACTGGTAGTCTGAAACACACAGAGTGAGAAACAAAGGAATGCAAAAGGACCAGAAAATAAGTGATAAAGCAGCAGCATGGAGCCATCATATATCAATAACAACTCTAAGTGTAAACGGATTGAACTCTCCAATAAAAAAGATACAGAGTGGCAGGATGGATTAAAAAGCAAGATCCAATAATATGCTGCCTCAAGGAAATGCATCTCAGCTCTAAAGACAAACACAGGCTCAGAGTGAAAGGATGGAAGACAATACTCCAAGCCAATGGCAAACAAAAGAAAGCAGGTCTTGCCACACTCATATCAGAAGAAGTAGACTTCAAGATAAAACAGGTAATGAGAGATAAATTGGGGCAATATATAATGATAAAAGGGACACTACACCAAGAATACATATCAAGTATAAATATATATGCACCCAACACAGGAGCACCAAAGTACATAAAGCAACTATCAACATACCTAAACGGAGATACTAACAACAACACAGTAAGAGTAGGGGATCCTTATACTCCAGTTACATCCATGGATAGATCACCAAGACAGAAAGTCAATAAGGAATTAATGGACTTGAAAAACTAGACGAGGTGAACTTAATAGACATATACAGAGCACTGCATCCAAAAACATCTGACTTCACATTCTTCTCAAGCATGCATGGAACATTCTCAAGGATAGACCATACTTTGGGAAACAAGGTAAGCCTCAATAAATTTGATTGAAATCATAACAAGCATCTTTTCAGACCATAATGCTATTAAACTAGAAATCAACTACAAGAAAATAACTAGGAAAGGGAGAAAGATGTGGAGATTAAACAACATGCTACTGAACAACCAATGGATCATTGATGAAATTAAGGGAGCAATCAAAAAATATATGAAGGCAAATGAAAATGAAAATACACCATACAAACTCATGGGATGCAGCAAAATCGGTCCTGAGAGTGAAACTCATAGCAATACAGGCCCACCTTAACAAACAAAAAAAAGCCCAAATAAGCAAGCTTAAATTATGCCTAACAGAAGTAGAAAAAGAACAAACAAAGCCAAAGGTCAGCAGAAGGAGGGAAATAATTAAAATTAGAGCAGAAATAAATGAAATTGAGACCAAAAAAAAAAACCAGTAGAAAAGATTACTGAAACAAAAAGTTGTTTCTTTGAGAAGTTAAACAAAATTGACAAACCCTTAGCCAGACTCTCTAAGAAAAAAAGAGAAAAGGCTCAAATAAATAAAATTAGAAATTAAAGAGGATAAATTACAATGGATACCACAGAAATACAAAGGATTATAAGAGAATACCATGAAAAACTATATGCCAACAAATTGGACAATCTAGAGGAAATGGATAAATTCTTAGACTCATACAACCTCCCAAAACAGAACCAAAAAGATGTAGAGAATCTGAATAGACCAATCAGAAGTAAACAGATTGAAACAGTAATCAAAAACCTCCCAAAAAATAAAAGTCCAGGACCAGATGGCTTGTCTGATGAATTTTACCAAACATTCAAATATTTAATACCCATCCTTCTCAAAGTATTCCAAAAAATAGAGGAAGATGGAACACTTCCTAACACATTCTGTGAGGCCAACATCACCCTGATACAAAAGCCAGATAAAGACAACACAAGGAAGGAAAATTAGAGGCCAATATTGCTGATGAACATAGATGCAAAAATCCTCAACAAAATATTGGCAACTGAATACAGCATTATGTTAAAAAGATCATACATCATGACCAAGTGGGATTTATATCAGGGATGCAGGGATTGTTTGACATCTGTAAATCAATCAACGTGATACACCACATTAACAAAATGAGGAATAAAAACCACATGATCATCTCAATAGAAGCGGAGAAGGCATTTGACAGGATCCAATTTCCATTTATTATATAAACTCTCAAGAAAATGAGTATAGAAGGAAAGTACCTTAACATAATAAAGGCCAATTATGACAAACCCACAGCCAACCTCATGCTCAACAGGGAAAGTCTGAAAGCCATTCCTCTGAGAGCAGGAAAAAGACAAGGGTGCATACTCTCACCACTCTTATTCAACGTAGTATTGGAGGCTCTGGCCAGAGTAATTAGGCAAGAAAAAGGAATAAAAGGAATTCAAATAGGCAATGAAGAAGTGAAACTCTCACTATGTGCAGACGACATGATTTTATATATAGAAAACCCTAAAGAATCCATTGGAAAACTATTAGAAATAATCAACAACTATAGCAAAGTCACAGGGTACAAAATCAACCTACAAAAATGAGTTGTATTTCTGTATGCTATTAACAAACTAACAGAAAAGGAGCTCAAAAAGATAATACCATTTACAACTGCAACAATATGTCTATATTACCTAAATTGCAACAATATGTCTATATTACCTAAAGCAATCTACGGATTCAATGCAATCCCAATGACATTCTTCACAGAAATAGAACAAAGATTCTTCAAATTCATATGGGGCAACAGAAGACCCAAAATAGCTAAAACAATCCTGAGAAAAAAGAACAAACCTGGAGGACTCAGAATCCTTGACTTGAAAACATACTACAAAGCAATAGTAATCAAAACAGCATGTACTGGTATAAAAACACAGCCACACAGATCAATGGAACAAAATTGAATCCCAGTAATGAAACCACACATATACGGACAGCTAATCTTTGACAAAGGAGCTAAGAATATACAATTGAGAAAGGAAAGTCTCTTCAATAAATGGTGCTGGGAAAACCAGACAGCCACATGCAAAAGAATGAAAGTAGACCATCTGCTATTACCATTCACAAAAATTAACTCAAAATGGATCAAACACCTAAAGATGAGACCTGAAACTATAAAACTCATAGAAGAAAATATAGGCAACACACTATTTGACATTGGCCATAAAGGAATATTTTTGGATGCCATGTCTACTTGGACTAGGGAAACTAAAGAAAAAATAAGCAAGTGGGACTTCATCGATTAAAGAGCCTCTACAAGACAAATGAAACCAGGATCTAAATGAATAGGCAACCTACCATACGGTAAAAAAATATTGGCAAAACATGTATCTGACAAGGGGTTAATCTCCATAATATGTAATGAACACACACAACTGAACAACAAAAAACAAACAACCCGATTAAAAAATGGACAGAGGAAATGAACAGACACTTCTCCAAAGAAGATATACAGATGGCCAATGGACATATGAAAAGATGTTCAACATCACTAATCACCAGGGAAATGCAAATCAAAACAACACTAAGATATCACCTCACACCCGTTAGAATGGCTATAATTACCAAGACAAAAAAAAAAACCAACAAATGTTGGAGAGGATGTGGAGAAAGGGGAACACTCATACACTGCTGGTGGGAATGCAAACTGGTGCAGCCTTTATGGAAAACAGTATGGAGATTCCTCAAAAAATTAAAAATAGAAATACCATACGACCCAGCTATCCCACTATTGGGAATCTATCAAATGAACCTGAAATTAACATTCCAAAGAGGCTTATGCACCCCTATGGTCATTGCAACGTTATTCACTATAGCCAAGAAGTTGAAGCAACACAACTGTCCCGTGACTGATGACTGGATAAAGAAGTCGTGGTATATGTATACAATGGAATTCTACTCAGCCGTAAAAAAAGACAAAGTTGTCCCATTTGAAACAACATGGATGGACCAGGAGGGTGTTATGTTAAGTGAAATAAGCCAGAGAGATCAAGACAAACACCACATGATCTTACTCATAAGTGGAATATAAACAAACACACGGACAGAGAAAACTGTATAGTGGTTAGCAGGGTCAAAGGGGTTGCAGGGTGGGCACGAGGGGTGAATGGAGACATGTATATGGTGATTGGAAAACAATAATGTACAACCAAAATTTCACAATGGTATAAACTATTAAGACATCAATTAAAAAAACTGAAAGTAAAGGGATGGAAAAATATACTCTATGCAAATGGTAATGTATGAAAAGAAAGCTGGTGTAGCAATACTTATATCAGACAAAATAGACTTTAAAATGATAACTGTAACAAGAGACAAAGGACACTACATAATGATAAAAGGAATAATACAACAAGAGGATGTAACCCTTGTAAATATCTACGTACCCATCATAGGAACACCTATATATATAAATGAAATATTAACAGAAATATAAAAAGGTATAGACAGCAACACAATAATAGTAGGGGACTTTAACACCACAGTTGCACCAATGGATAGATCCTCCAAACAGAAGATCAATAAGAAAACATTGCTATTAAATGACACATTAGATGAGATGGACTTAGTAGATATATACAGAACAATCCATTCAAAAACCATAGAATGCACATTCTTATCAAATGAACATGGAAAATTCTCCAGGAGAGATTACATATTATGCCACAAAACAAGTTTCAATAAATTTAAGAAGATTGAAATAATACCAAGCAAATTTTCTGACCACAATGGTGTGAAGCTAGAAATCAACTACAGGAGAAAATTGGAAATATCACAAATATGTGGTGATTAAACAAAATACTATTAAACAAGATTAGGTGAATGAAGAAGAAATCAAAGGAGAAATCAAAAAATACCTGGAGACAAATTAAAATACAACAAGCCAAAATTTATGAGAAACACCAAAAGTGGTTCTAAGAAGGAAGTTTATAGCAATAAAGGCCTACTTCAACAAACAAGACAAATTTCCAATAAACACTCTAACAGTGCACTTAAAAGAACTGGAAAAAACAGAAAAAAAGCCCAAAATCAGTAGAAGGAAGGAAATAAAAATAAGAGCAGAAATAAACAAAACAGAGCCTAAAAAATAAATAGAAAAATCTCAATGAAGCTAAGAGCTTGTTCTTTGGAAAGATAAACAAAATTGGTGTACCTTTAGCTAGACTCAGCCAGGAAAAAAAGAGACAATATTCAAATAAAGAAAATCAGAAAGGAAAGAGGAGAATTAACATGAACACCTCAGAAAGACAAAAGATTATAAGAGAATACTATGGAAACCTATACGCCAACAAATTGGATAATCTAGAAGAAACGGATAAATTCTTAGAACCATACAGCCTTCCAAAACTGAATGAAGAAGAAATAGATAATTTGAATACACCAGTCACCAGTAAGGAGATTGAAACAGTAATCAAATAACTCGCAAAAAGTAAAAGTTCAGAAACAGATAGCCTCCCTGGTGAATTCTACCAAACATTCAAAGAAGATAATACCTATACTTCTCAAACTGTTCCAAAAATTGAAGAGGAGGGGAAGTTTCCTAACACATTCTATGACGCCAACATTACCCTGATACCAAAACCAGACAAGGACTACACATACCCATACACAGACAAAAAAAAAAAAAGGCCAGTGTCACTGATTGACATCGATGCAAAAATCCTCAACAAAATACTAGCAAGTAGAATACAACAATACATTAAAAAGATCATACACCATGATCCACTGGGATTTATTCCAGGGATGCAGGGATGCTTCAACATCCACAAATCAATCAATGTGTTACGCCACATTGACAAAAAAAGAATAAAACCCACATGATAATCCTAATAGATGCAGAGAAAGCATTTGACAAGATACAGCATCCATTTATGATAAAAATTTTGAATAAAATGGGTATAGAAGAAAAGTATCTCAACATAATAAAGGCCATATATGACAAACCCACAGCTAATATCATTCTCAATGGAGAAAAACTGGAAGATATTCCTCTAAGAAAAGGAACCAGACAAGGATGCCCACTTTCACCACTATTATGTAACATAGTATTGAAAGTCATAGCCAGAGCAATCAGGCAAGCAAAAGAAATAAAAGGGATCAAAATGGGAAAGGAAGAAGTGAAACTGTCACTATTTGAGGATGACTTGATTTTATATGTACAACACAGTAAAGAATACACCAAAAACTTTTAAAAATAATAAATGAATACAGTAGAGTTGCAGGATACAAAATCAACATATGAAACTCTGTTGTGTTTCTATACACTAACAATGACATGACAGAAAGAGAAATTAAGAATACAATCTCATTTACAATTGCAACAAAAAGAATAAAATACCTAGGAACAAAGTTAACCAAGGAGCTGAAAGATCTGTACACCAAAAACTATAAAACATTGCTGAAAGAAATTGAAGAAGACACAAAGAAATGGAAAGATTTTCCATGCTCTTGGATTGCAAGAATTTAAATAGTTAAAATGTCCATACTTCCTAAAACAATCTACAGATTCAATGCAATACCTATCAAAGTTCCAGTGACATTTTTCACAGAAATAGAACAAAGAATCCTAAAATTTATATGGAACAACAAAAGACCCCAAATAGCCAAAGGAATCCTGAGAAAAAAGAGCAAAGCTGGAGGTATCTCACTCCTTGATTTCAAAATATTCTGCAAAGCTATAGTAATGAAGACAACATGGTACTAGCACAAAAACACACACTCGAAATTGAACAGAATCGAGAGCCCATAAATAAACCCACACTTCTATAAACAGCTGATTTTTGACAAGAGAACCAATAACATATATTGGAGATAGGAATGTCTCTTCAATAAATGGTGATGGGAAAACTGGACTGACAAATGCAAAAGAATGAAAGTAGACCATTATCTTACACGATACACAAAAATTAACACAAAATTGATTAAAGACTTGAGTGTAAGCCCTGAAACCATGAAACATCTAGAAAAAAACATAGGCAGTACGCTCTTGGACTTCGGTCTTAGCAGCATATTTTCAAGTACCATGTCTCACCAGCAAGGGAAACAATAGAAAAGATGAAAATGGGATTACATCAAACTAAAAGGGTTCTGCACAGCAAAAGAAACCATCAACAAAATGAAAAGACAACCTAACAGTTGGGAGAAGATATTTGTAAACCACGTATCTGATAAAGGGTTAATATCAAAATATATGACGAACTCCTACATCTCAACAACAAAGAAACTAACAACCCAACTAAATAATGGGAAAATGATCTGAACAGACATTTCTCAAAAGAAAATATACAGGTGGCCAAGAATCACATGAAAAAATGTTCAACATCACTAATTATCAGGGAAATGCAAATCAACACTACATTGAGATATCAATTTGTGCCCGTCGGAATGGCTATAATTAAGTAAACAGGAAATAAGTAGTGTTGATGAGGATGTGGAGAAAAGGGAATTCTCATACACTGCTGGTGGGAGTGCAAACTGGTGCAGCCACTACGGAAAATAGTATGGAGATTACTCAACAAATTAAAAATAGAAACACCATATGATCCAGCTATTCCACTGCTGGGTATTTATCCAAAGAACATGAAAACACGAATATATCAACATATATGCACTCTTATGTTCATTGCAGCATTAGTCACAATAACCAAGATTTTGAAGCAACCTCGTTGCCTGTCAAGGGACAAGTGGATAAAGTAAGTGTTGTACATATACACAATGGAATACTACTCAGCAATAAAAAAGGATGAAATTTGGCCATTTGTGACAACATGGGTGGACCTTAAGGGCATTATGCAAAGTGAAATAAGTCAGAGGGATAATGTCAAATACCATATAATCTCACTCATAAAGAGAAGACAAAAACAACAACATACAAACACATAGAGACAGAGATTGGATTGGTGGTTACCAGACAAGAAGGGGGGAGGAAGGAGAGCAAAAGTGATGATAAGAAATGCTAAAGAGATCCCTCCAAGTTAATAGTAAAGGATTCTATACAGTAACTCAAACCCATATGAATATATAAATGTCTTCTGTAAAAATAAATACATGGACAAAAATATAAAAGCCACTAATTGTTGTATTTGGTTTGTAACTTCATGTATTATTTCTAACATGATGTGAAATACAAATGTCTAAAAATTAAAAATACATATTATTGCAAACACAATGTATAACGGTGTAAATTAGGACATAGACAACATAAAGAGGAAAGAACTCTACAGGAACAGAGTTTTTATGTGCTCTGGAATTTAAATTGGTATCAATTCAAATTAGATTGTTACAGGATGGTAAATGTAACCCATATGGGAACCACAAAAAATACAAAGAATGTAATAAGGTAATCAAAAACAATTCACTATAAAAAATCAAATATGAAATAGAACCACCAAAGAAGTTAGTAATGGAGAAAATGAAGGACAAAAATGTAGCAGACACATAGAAAACCAAAACAAAAGAGAAAAACAAATGTCCTCCCAAATAAGTAATTACTTTAAATGAAAATTGATTAAACTCTACAATGATAAGACAGAGATTAGCTGAATGGATTAAAAAAACATGTTTCAACTATATACTGTCTATAATTGACTCACTTTAGAGTCAAAGATACATATAGGTTGAAAGTAAAAGAATGGACAAAGATATTCCATGCAAATAGAAACCAAAAGAGAGCTGGAATGGCTATACTAATATAAAAAAATAGACTTTAAGTTAAAAACTGTTACAAGAGACATATAAAAATATTACATATTGATAAAAGGGTTAATTCATCAATAAAAATAACAATTATAAACATATATGCTTAGAAGAACAGAACTTGTAAATATATAAATCAAACATTGGTAGAATGAAAGTGAGAGGTACACAGTTCTTCAATAATAGTTGAAAGAATTTAATACACCACTTTCAACAATGAATAGACATCTAGAAAGAAGGTCAATAAGGAGATAGAGGACCTCAACAATGTTGTAAATCAACTAGAGTTAACAGATATATATAGAACAGTCAAATTAACAACAGTAAAATATACATAATTCTTACATGCTCATGAAACATTCTCTAGGATAGACCGATTCAGGTCACAAAACATGAATACATTTTAAAATCTTAAAATCATACAAAGTATTTAGACCAATGACAATAGAATGAAGGCAGAAATCAACAATAAAAATAAAAAACAAATATTCACAAATATGTGGAAATTAACATACTGTTTAACAGGCATTAGGTCAAAGAAGAAATAACAAAGGGAGAGAGAAATACTTAGAAATAAACAAAAATGAAAACATAACACAACAAAATTTATGGGATACAACAAAGGCAGGGAAATTATAGCTGCAAAACCCTACATTAATAAAGAAGAAATGTCTAATCAACACCCTGAATTTACACATTTAGGAACAAGAAAATAAAGCAAAATAACACAAATCTAGCATAAGGAAGGAAGACATACACATTAGAGCAGACATAAATAAAATAGAGAAAATAAAATCAACAGAGATTAACAATATAAAAGCAATAGAGCAAAACAATATAGACCAACAACCCAAAATTTGTTCTTTGAAACAAAGTCAACAAATTGGCAAACTTTTTGTTACAATGGTAAAGAAAAGTGCAAATAACTAAAAATCAGAAATGAAAGGGTGATATTAGTACCAATCTTGCAGAAATTAAAAGGATTTTAAGAGAATACTGTGAAAAATTTTATGCCAACAAATTAAATAATTAGATGAAATGGAAAATCCTAAAAACAAATTACATAAACTGATTCAAGAAAAAAACAGAATATCTCAACTGACCCATAAGTAAAAATATTGAACAATCAATAAAAAAAACTGTGCAAAAAAAGTCTAGGAAGAGATGGTTTCACTGTTCATTTCTATCAGTCTTTTTAATTATTTTTTATTTATTTATAATTTTTAAAGTATTATTGACATATAACGTTATGTGAATTTCAGGTGTACAACATAATGGTTTGATATTTTTATGTATGGTGAAACGATCAACACAAGTTTAGTTACCATTCATCACCATATATAATTACAATTTTTTTTCCTGTGATGAGAAATTTTAAGATTTACTCTCTTAGCAACTTTCAAATATGCACTATAGTATTATTCACTATAGTCACCATGCTGAACATTACTTCCCTATGACATCTATTTTATAACTGGAAGTTTGTACATTTTCACCTCCTTCACCTGTTTTGCCCACTCTCCAACCCCCACCTCAGGCAACCACCAAACTATTCTCTGTATTCATGAGCTTGGATTTTCTTTTTTTTTTTTGATCCCACATAGAAGTGAGATCATATGGTATTTGTCTTTCTCTGACATTTCACCTAACATAACGCCCTCAAGGTCCATCCATATTTGTCACAATTGGCAAGATTACTCTTTTTTATGGCTGACTAATATTTCATTGTAAATATACATATATACCAAATTTCTTTATCCATTCATCCACCGACGGCCAGTTAGGTTGTTTACGTATCTTGGCTATTGTAAATAATGCCGCAATGAACAAGAGATACATATATCTTTTTGACTTAGCATTTTTAATTTTTTTGGAAAAATGCCCAGAGGTAGAATTGCTGGATTGTATGGTAGTTCTACATTTAATTTTTGAGGAAACTCCATACTGTGTTTCTTAGTGGCGGTACCAATTTACAATCCCACCAACAGTGCACAAGTGTCAGTTTTTCTCTACATCCTTGTCAGCACTTGTTATCTCTTGTCTTTTTGATAATAGCCATTTGAACAGGTGTGAGGTGATGTCTCATTAAGGTTTTGATTTCCATTTCCTTGATGATTAGAGATACTGAGTACCTTTTGCCAATAAACTGTTGGCTATCTGTACGTCTTCTTTGGGACAATGTCTATTCAGATCTTCTGCCCAACTATTAATGAATCATTTATGTTTTTCTTTTCTGTTGAGTTGTGTGTATTTTTGATATGAGATCATATATCTCCTATGAGATATATGATTTGCAAATATTTTTTCCCATTTGGTAGGTTTGCTTTTCATTTGGTTAATGGTTTCTTTTGCTGTGCAGAAGCTTTTTGGTTTGATGGAGTCTCACTAGTTTATTTTAGCTTTTATTGTCTTCGCTTTTGGTATCAAATTCAAAAAATTATTGCCAAGATGGATGTCAAGGAGATTATGTTCTCTTCTAGGAGTTTTATGGTTTTGGATTTTATGTTGGAGTCTTTAATCTATTTTGAATTAATTGTGTATGATGTAAGATAATAGTCCAGTTTTCTTCTTTTGCATGTGGCTGTCTAGTTGTCCCAGCACCGTATATTGAAGAGACTTTCATTTCCTCATTGTATACAGTGATGTATCACTTAACAATGGAGATAAGTTCTGAGAAATCCACTCTTTCATCAATGTGTGTACATACAGGCACATAAACCTAGACGGTATAGCCAATTACAACCTTAGACTGTGTGGTATAGCCTATTGCTACTTGGCTACAAACTTGTACAACGTGTTACTGTACCAAATACTGTAGGCAATTGTAACACAATGGTAAGTATTTGTGTATCTATACATATCTAAACATGGAAAAGTTACAGTAAAAATACAGCATAAAATATAAAAAATGGTACCCTTCCATAGGGCACTTATGAACGGAGCTTGCAGGACTAGATCTTGCTCTGGGTGAGTCAGTGAATGAGTGGTGAGTGAATGTGAAGGCCTAGGACATTACTGTACAATATTGTAGACTTAATAAATACTGTACACTTAGGATATACTAAATTTATTAAAAAAAATCTCTTTCTTCAATAAGAAATTAACCTTAGCTTAGTGTAACTTTTTTACTTTGTAAACTTTAAAATTTTTTAAAATTTTGTAATAACACTTAGCTTAAAACATAAACATATTGGACAGCAGTACAAAAATATTTCCTTTCTTTATATTCTTATTTTGTAAGTCTTTTTCTATTTTTTTTTTATTGATGTTTTAATGGTTTCTAACATTGTGAAATTTTGGGTTGTACAATTTTGTTTGTCCATCACCATATATATGTCTCCCTTCACCCCTTGTGCCCACTTGTTTGTCCATCACCATTTATATGACTCCCTTCACCCCTTGTGCCCACCCCCCACCCCCCACCCCCACTGCCCCTGGTAACCACAGTCCAGTTTT
>CM053558.1:61298646-61319965 GCA_028646465.1 Rhinoceros unicornis | reverse complement strand
GGGTCCCTGACGTGGGAGGCTTCTCCTTTGTCCCTCTTTATCCGCTCTCTGGGGGGCTCAGATGTTGACGGTAAACAGTAGCAGTTCTGAGTCCTCTACGTGGGAGTTTCCCACTGGCTGAGAGAGCCCGAAGAGCTGCAGTTTCCCCGCCGAGGGCCGCCCCTCCCCCCTCTCTGGGAGCCGCGCGGACCGGGATCGCTGATCTAATGGGGAGGGAGAGGAGTTCTCCTTACCTCTCCCGCTTCCTCCGGGGTCCCAGCACGCTCCGCTCTCAGATGTGCGGCAGTGTGGCTCTTTCCGCTCTATCTTTTCACTGTCTGGGATTCCATTGTTGGTCTGTGACTATTTCTTTTGTTGTATCTTGTCGGAGGAAGAGTTCACGGAAAAGCTCACTCCGCCATGATGCTGACGTCACTCTCAGTCTTTTTCTATTTTTAAAATTTTTAACTTTTTTAATTTGAAAAATTTTTGATAAAAACACAAACACACACATTAACCTAGTCCTACACAGGCTCAGGATCATTGATATCACTGTCTTCCACCTCCACATCTTGTCCTACTGGAATGTTTTCAGGGGCAATAATATGGATGGAGCTGTCATTTGCTGTGATGATGATGCCTTTTTCTGGAATTCCTCTTGAAGGACCTACCTGAGGGTCTTCTTGAGGAAATGTCACTATTTTCAGAAATATGTTTCAGGTAGTTTGGTTGGTTTGTTTCTTTTTTCATTATAAATTTGCTTGTAAAAAGATAATGCACCATGTGCATTCTTCTTTATTAATGAAAACCTTTTGGTGTTGGGATCCATGTTTTCAAAAGTTTAAGGAGGTTATTGAGGTCTGCAAAGGCTTCTGCTAAACTGTACTGTGAATTTTCTTAGGTATTCTCTTTCTTCCCCTGAAGTTTCCTTTTCTTTTTCCTCTTCTTCAGCTATGTGTTTCTGTTCAAGTTTCAACAAGAACTCATTAGTCAATTCCTCAGGAACTACTTTTAAGAACTCCTCAATGTCATCCTCATCCCACATCCAGGTTAAAATTGCTTGTCATCTCAACCAGAGCTTTTTTGATTTCTGTAACCTCCTCATAGTTGCCAAATCCCGTGAAGGCATGGACAAACCTCTTGAGTGTCTTCTCCAGATGCCATTCATACACTCCTTGGTGACATTACCCCAAGCCCAAGCAATGTTCTGATGCAATCACAGATGTTGTAATACTATCAGACTTGCATCAGTGTCTTTCTCAGTTGCAACAATAGCCTGGGCAAACGTCCTCCTCAGGTAGTAGGCCTTAAAGGGTGCAATAACTCCTTGCTCTATTGGTTAGATCAAGGAGGTAGTGTTTGGAGGGAGAAACATAGATTTGATATTGTGGTGAAGATCACCAATAAAAAGAGGATGTCAATAATTATCAACAATAAGCTTATTATCAACAATAAGCAAAATCTTAAAGGTATATTATTCTCTAAACAGTAGCTCTCCATTTCATTGGCATAGAAATTCAAGAGGGCATCTTCAAAGAGGAGCTAGGTCATACCTGACTTCTTATTGCTCCTTCTTATGTTCCTTCATCACTGGCAGTGTGTAATTATTGATGATACGCTTTAGGGCCCTGGGGTTCTCACTATGCCAGATCAAAAATTGTCTCAATATGTAGCCAGTAACATTACCTCTAAACAAGACTGTTATCCTATCCTTAAAAGCCTTGAAACCTGGCATTGACTTGGATTCATTATGAAAGAAAGTCCTTTACAGGCATTCATTTCCAGAATAGGGAAGTTTCATCCATATTTAATATTTGCTCTGGCAAGTAGTTTTCCTCTACAAACAGCTTATTTAGAATTTCAAAAAATTATCCAGCTGCCTTCACATCAGCAATCACAGACTCAACACTCAATTTTATATAATGTAATGAATAAGAATTCTTGAATCATTTAAGCAACCCAGAGCTAGCAGTGAATCCAACATCGTAATTTAGTGCAGCCTTTTCTTTCAACATCAGTAACAAAATTTTTTCTTTGGCCATGATCATCATTGTGCTCAGAGGGATATGCTGCTGCGTCTGGTCTTCAATCCAGGTCGTTAGAAGTTTTTCAATGTCTGATATATGCCCTTCTCAAATTTTTTTAGTCTCACTGTTTTCAATAAAGTACATCTTGTAACAGCTTCCATCACTTTGTTCTTGTTCTTCAAGATTGTAGCTATGGTGGAATGGGACATGCCTGACTGAGGAGCAAGGACCATCACTGATTTTCCACCTTCATAGTCCTTAATCAGTTTTAATTTAATTTCCAGGTAAATCACTCATTGTGGCCTCTTACTGGCAACATTAGCAGTGGATTTTGTACACTTGGGACCCACGATGAACAAAACGACATGAGATTCTATCAAGAACAAGAGAAAATGATGCAATCAAGAGGCACAGTAAACAAAATGTATGAGGCTGCTGCTGGCATAATGTGGCATACTGTTTTACAGTAAATTTTTTATAAGTAGAAAGGATACACTCTGAAACGATAAAATATATAATATAGTAAATACATAAATAGGTAAAATTGTCATTTAATATTATTATCAAGTATTATGTACTGTATGTAATTGTATGTGGTATACTTTTATGTGGCTGGAAGCACAGTAGGTTCCTTTACACCAGCATCACCACAAACACCTGAGCAATGTATTGCACTACAATGTTATGGCATCTACAACATCACTAGGCATTAGAAATATTTCAGCTCCATTATAATCTTATGAGACCACCATCATATATGCAGTCTATTGTTGACAGAAACGTTGTTATGCAAAAGTGATTTTATTCTCAACTCCTATGTCATAAATTAATTGACTATATATGTGTGGGCTCACTATTCTGTTCCCTTGATCTATGTGTCTGGCTTTTTTTTGCCAATACCATATTGTTTGGATTACTATAGCTTTATAGTCAGGGAGCTTTTTGCCTCCTGCTTTGTTGTTCTTTCTCAAGATTGCTTTGGTTATTCAATGTCCTTTGTGATTCCATACAGATTTTAAGATTGTTCTATTTTTGTGAAAAATGCCATTGGAGTTTTGACAGGTGTTGCATTGAATCTGTAGATTGCTTTGGGTTGTATGGACATTTTAACAGTATTAATTCTTCCAATCCATGAGCACAGACTATCTTTCCATTTATTTGTGACTTTTTCAATTTTTTTATCAATATCATAATTTTCAGTGCACAGGTCTTTCTCCTACGTAGTTTAATTTATTCCTAAATATTTTATTTTTTGATGCAACTGTAAAAGTGATTCTTTTATTAATTCTTTCTATAGTTTATCATTAGTGTATAGAAATGCATCAAAGTTTTGCATACTGTTTTTGTATCCTGCAACTTTAGTGAATTTGATTTTTAGTTCTAACAGATTTTGGTGGAGTCTGTAGGGTTTTATATATATATATACATATATATATCTTCAAGTAGTCTTCTTCAAGTAGTAACAGCTTTACTTCTTTCTTTCAAATATAGATGCCTTTTACTTGTTTTTCCAGCCTAATTTCTCTGGCTAACCTTTCCAATACTACGTTCAATAAGAGTGGTGTGAGTGGGTATCTTTGTCTTGTTCCCAATCTTAGGTGAAATCTTTCAGCTTTTCACTATTGAGTATGATGCTAGTTGTGTGCTTGTCACATATAGCTTTATTGTGTTGAAGTATGATCTTTTTCTCCAGATATTTGGTGAGAGTTTTTATCATAAATGGATGGTGAATTTTGTCTAATTATATTTCTTCATCTATTGAGATGATCATATAGATTTTATCCTTCATTTTGTTAATGTGGTGTGTCACATTGACTCATTTGCAGCTGTTGAACCATCTTTGCGTCCCTGGAATAAATCCCACTGATCATGTTGTATAATCCTTTTAATATATTGTTGATTTGGTTTGCTAACATTTTCTTGATGAATTTTCATTTATGCTCAACAAGAATATTGGCTTGTAATTGTCTTTTCTTGTGGGGTCCTTGTCTGATTTTGGTATCAAGGTAATGCTGGCCTAATAAATAGGTTTGTATGTGATCCCTCCTTTTCTAATTTTTGGGATAGTTTGTGGAGGATTTGTATTAAATCTTCTTTGAATGTTTGATAGAATTGACCAGTGAAGCTGTCTGGTCCTGGACTTTTGTTTGTTGGAGGTTTTTAATTACTAATTCAATCGCCTTACAAGTAATGGTCTTTTTAGATTTTCCATTCCCTTATGATTCTGTCTTGGTAGGTTATATGTTTCTAGGAATTTATCTATTTCTTCTAGGTTGTTTAATTTTTGGCCTATAATTTTTCACAGTAGTCTTTTACAATCTTTTGGATTTCAGGTGTAACAGTTATAACGTCTCCCCTTTCATTTCTGATATTATTTACTTCTGTCCTCTTTTTCTTTTGGTGAGTCTAGCTAAAGGTTTGTCAATTTAGTTTATTCTTTCAAAAAATCAGTTTAGTTTTATTGATCTTTTCTATTGTCTTTTTTGTCTCTATTTCATTTATTTCTGCTCATATCTTTGTTATTTCTTATTTTCTACTACCTTGGCCTTTGTTTGTTCTACTTTTTCTAGTTCCTTCAGGTGTAAATTTACAGTGTTTATTCTAGATTTTTCTTGTTTCTTGATGTAGGCATTTATCACATGAACCTCCCTCTTAGAACTGCTTTTATTGCATCCCATAAGTTTTGTCATATTGTATTTTCATTTTCATTTGTCTCAAGATATTTTTTTATTTCTCTTTTCATTTATTTTTTGACCCATTTGTTGTCCGTAGAATGTTTTTTACTTCCACATATTTATACTTTTTTCAGATTTCTTCTTATGATTGATTTAGAGTTTCATACCGTTTTGGTTGGAAAAGATGCTTTATATGATTTTAATCATATTAAATTTGTTAAGACTTTTTTGTGGCCTAACATGTAATCTAACCTGGAAAAGGTTCCCTGTGCACTTGAGAAGAATGTGCATTCTTTGGCTATTGGATAGAATGGTTATTACAAATTGGTCAATCCATCTGGTCTGCTATGTAACTTAAGGTCAATGATCCCTTATTGATTTTCTGCCTGCATGATCTATCTGTTGATGAAAGTGGGGTATTAAAATACCCTACTACTATTGTATTGCTATTTCTCCTTTTTGCCTGTTAATATTTTCTTTATATATTTAGGTGCTCCTATGTTGGGTACAAAAATATTTACAAACAGTATATCCTCTTGTTGAATTGACCCCTTTATCATTATGTTATGCCTTTCTTCATATCTTATTATAGGTTTTGTTTTAAAGTCCATTTTGTCTGATATAAGTACAGCTACATCAGCTTTCTTTTGGTTTCCATTTGCATGGAATATCTTTTTTCATCCCTTTACCTTCAGTCTGTGTATGTACTTATGTCTGAAGTGAGTCTCCTGTAGGCAACATATAGATGCATCTATTTTTTTAATTCATTTAGCCTCTCTATGTCTTTTGATTGGAGAATTTAGTCCACTTATATTTAAAATTATTGTTGATAGATATTTACTTATTGCCATTTTATTAATTGTTTTCTGGCTATTTAGTAGTTCCTTTTTTTCTTTCTTCTATTGCTCTTTTCCTTTGTGATTTGATGATATTCTGAAGTTGTATGCTTAGGTTATTTTCTCTTTATCTTTTGTGTATCTACTAAAGGTTTTTGTTTTGTGGATTTCATTAGGTTTACATATACAATCATATTTATAACAATCTATTTTATGTTGATAACAACTTAAGTTTGAATGCATTCTAAAGCTCTACATTTTTACTATCCCCTAAATTTTGTTTTTGACATCACAATTTATATCCTTTTATCTTTTATGTCTCTTATCAGATTATTCTAGTCATAGTTATTTTTACTACTTTTGTCTTTTAACATTCATTCTAGCGTTATAAGTGATTAATCCATCACCTCTGCAGCTTTAGAGTATTCTGAATTTCACTATATATTTCCCTTTACCAGTGAGATTTATACTTTCATGTGTTTTCTTGTTGTTAATTAACACCATTTTATTTCAGCTTAAAGAAGTCCCTTCAACATTTCTTTTAAGGTAAGTCTGGTGGTGATGAGGTGATGAAGTCCTTTAGCTTTTGCTTGCCTGGAAAACTCTTTATCTCTTCTTCAGTTCTAAATGACAACTTTACCAGGTAGAATGTTCTGATCTGAAGGGATTTTTCCTTTCAGTACTTTGAATATATTGTGTCACTACCTTCTGTCCTGCAAAGTTAATCTGCCGTCTTGTATGTAACAATTTATTTTTCTCTTGCTACTTTTTGGATTCTCTTCTTGTCTTTAACATTTGACATTTTAATTATAATGTGTGTTGGTGTGGGTCTCTTTGGGTTCATTTTTTGGAACTCTCTGGGCTTCCTTGATCTATATTTCTGTTTACTTCCCCTGGTTAGTGAAGTTTTCAGCCATTATTTTAAAATAAGCTTTCAGAGCCTTTCTTTCTTCTTTGTCTGGAACCCCTATAATGCAAATGTTCATTTGCTTGATGTTGTCCCATATCACTTAAGCTAGCTTCACTTTTTTTATTCTTTTTTCTTTTTGTTGCTCTAATTAGAAGTGTTCCTCTGCCCTGTCTTTGACATAATTGATCCTTTCTTCTGCTTCATCTAGTCTGCTTTTGAAATCCTCTAGTATATTTTTTCAGTTCTGTTATGGTATTCTTCAGCTCTGTGACTTCTATTTGGTACTTTCTTATATTGTCTGCCTCTTTGTTTAAGTTCTCACTGTTTTAATCCATTATTTTCCCAAGTTTGGTGAGCATCTTTGTGACCATTATTTTGAACTGTTTATCAGGTAAATCACTTATCTCTGTTTCATTAAGGACTTTTCTGAGATTGCATCTTGTGCTTTCATTTTTAACATTTTGCTCTGTTTCTTTATTTTCCTTGACCCTCTGTGTTGGTTTCTATGTGTGAGATAAAACAACCACTTCTTCCACTTTTGAAGGAGTGGCCTTGCATAGAAGACAAACATTATTGTCTACACTGCTTAGCTCTTGATTGTCTCTCAAATCTATGTGATTATCCAAGCAAGCTTTTTTGTTCTTAGTGGCTCCTAGTAGTTGATGATGTGCCAAAACTCACCAGTGCCCCAAAGGGGAAGATCTCAATCAGCACCTAGATTCAGGCTTATTAGAAGCCAGGGCCTCAGGCAGCACTTTTTAAAATATGAAAATATGTATGGTCCTGTGGTACTTCGAGGATAAGTCCCACTGGCCACCAGACCCAGGCAGTATAGAGGTACTTCCTGGCTATCAACAGCAAAAATCAAGGTACCAGATGAGTGTATAAGCTTCTTTCCAGGAGACCCCCATGATCTGGAGTGAGGCAGAGGGAAAGGGAAAAGATGGCATCCACTGGCCTCTTCCCCTCTAAACAATCTCAATATATCCTTAGATATGTACCAAATCAGATACCTGCCCCTCAGGCCAAAGTTCCAGAACAAGAAAATTGACATCTTTCACAGAAAGCTTGGGGATATATTTTAGTCTGCTGTCTGTGCAGTGCTCTGGGGATAGTAGCCTGCCAAGAACTGTCTGTGATTGTTACAGTCCCATAAGACCCAGGATTGCAAGTCATGCTGGCTACTAGAAGCAGGTTATTAAGGGGTATCCCTTGGGAATCAACCCAAAAACCAGAGCACCAGATGTAAAAAATGGGGCATCACACTTTTGTAAATGCTCCCCTCCAGGAAATACTGGCAGTCTGGAGCAGAGCAGAGAGAGAGCATAAAAATATCAACCACCCTTTGAAGTCACTGGAAATAATTACAGTAGGCACTCACATGTATGTTTAATTAGAGGCCTGCCCCTTGGGCTGCAGCTATGAAGCTAGGGCAATAGACCTCTTTCAAAGAATGACTGGGCATCTGATCTGGGTCTGTAGCCTCTTGTTATTTTATTGGTGTTGATATCCAGTTGAGCACTCTTTTTCAGTTGGTTAAGGTCCTATGGGACCCACAAGCATAAGCTCCACTGGCCATGAAAGCCAGAAGATCTAGCAGTGTCTCCTGGTGGCAGACAAAAAATTTGGGCACAGACAAGGGTATGAGCTTTTTTGGGGTAGATACTGGCTAGCTGGAGCAAAGCAGAGGGAGAGTGCAAAGATTATGTCCACTGGCCTCTGTTTCCTGAGAGCACCTCAGTAGGTCTTAGATGTACGTCAAACCAGAATCCACCCCCTCAGGTCAAATCTCCAGGGCAAACAAATATGTCTCTTTCACAGAAACACTTTAGGTGTACACTGATGGTGGTATTCCTCCATGAATTGTTTCTTTGATTGTTACTGTTCTGTGGGACCCAAGAATGCAAGCTCCATTGGCCACGAGAGCTAGGAAATCAAGGGGTATCCCCTGTGCACAGGTGCAAAAACTGAGACACAAGATGCATGTAACAGATCTGCTCTGGGAGATACTGGTATTCAGGAGAGTAACAGAGGTATAATGCAAAGATAGTGCCCACCTTCTGAGGTCTCTGGAAAGAATTACAGTCAGCCCTTATATGTGTGCTTAATTAGAAGCCTGCTCCTCAGGCCACAGCAAAGAAGATAAACTAATAAACCTCTTTCACAGAAATACTGGGTTCTGTTGCCTCCTGCTGTTTCCTGGGGTTGGTAGGCTTACTCTCTTGATTATGGTCCTGTGAGACCCATCTATTAATCATTTAAAGAAGAATAAACTGATCTTTCTCATACTCTTCCAAAAAATTGAGGATGAGGGAATACATTCTAACTCACCCTAGCAGGTCATTATTACCTTCATGCCAAGGACAGACAAACATATCATGAGACAATAGAACTACAGATTGATATATTTTATGGATATAGATGAAATATTATCAATAAATATTAGTAAAAAAATCCAACAATGTATTAAAAGGATTTCACACCATGACCAACTGTGATTTATCCTAGGAATGCAAAGGTAGTTCAAAACAAAACAAAAAAATCATTGTTAAACATCTCACTAATAGAATAAAAGTAAAAACATGATCATCTTAATTGATTCAAAAAATCCATTTAACAAAATCAAACACAATTACATGACAAAAACGTCATAAATCTAAAAATGGATGGAAACTTCCTCAACAACATGAAAAATATTTATGAAAAACCCATAGCTAACATCATACTCAATGGTGAAATACTGAAAGCTTTCCTCCTAAGATCTGAAACAATGCAAGGATGACCACATTTACCACTGATATTGAACAATGTACTGGATGTTCTAGCCATTGCAATTAGACAAGTAAAGAAAATAAAATGTACCCAAATTAAAAATGCAGAAGTAAATCTATATCTATTAACAGCTGATATGATCCAACATACAGAAAATCTTCAAGAATACACAAGAAAGCTACAGAATAGAGGTATTAAAAGATTTCAGCAAGTATGCAGAGTACCAATATTAACACACAAAAATAATTTGTCTGTATATACACCAGCAATGAACAAAAACTAAAAAGCAAATTAAGAAAGCAGTTCCATTTAAAATAGCTTCTAGGGCCAGCCCAGGTGGCCTAGTGATTAAGTTTGGCATGCTCTGCTTTGGCGACCTGTGTTCAATTCCCAGGCACAGATCTACACCATTTGTGGCCATGCTATGGTGGTGACCCACATACAAAATAGAGGAAGATTGGCAACAGATGTTAGTTCACGGTGACTCTTCCTCAGCCAAAAAACAATAACTTCTAGAAGATATTGGCATAAGAGGACTCTGAACTCACTTCCTTTCATGAACACAACAAATCTACAAGTACCTGTGAAACAATTTCCTCTGAGAGAGATCTGGAAACTGGATAAAAAGAATCCCCACAACAAGGGATGGCACGGACAGGAGTGGAAGACGCAGAAATATTTCTCTGTTGAGGAAAAAAATCCTAGACATGGCACTTCACATTCTGGAGCAATCTTAAGGTATAAAGCTTTTCTAGGAGGAGTGGGGGCACCTGAATGGGGGATCTATGCCACAATAGATATCCCAGCCTTTAGATTTAGCACAACTAAGAAAAGATTGCTTAATACATGGCTTTACTGGCTTTGAAAACCAGTGGGGAATACTCCCAGAAAAAACAATCAAACATCAGAGAAAGAAAAACCTGCTCTTAAAGGGCCCATGCACAGCTTCACCCATTCTGAAAACCAACACAAAAACACAAGAAAAGTGCATAGTCTATTGGTAAAAAAGACTCACTAAGCTCTAAGTGCAGCTCAAAGAGGCTGGAGGGAACTGGGCCCACACCCGCCAGGGACTGAGGTACTTGCAGCAGCCATTATTGTAATCCCCTTCAGTCATGCTGACAGGGATACTGCCAGATATCATTGGATTCATTCCTCTAGCCTGTTAGCACAAGTATTTGCTCCACTCACTAGAGCACTGATTCAGTCTAACATAGCCAGGGCAGGCAGACCACCTGGGGGACTGGCCCTGCCCACCACCAAGCCCATGGTGAACTTGTGGGCACTGTAGGTGGGATGTGTGAGACCTCTGCAGCAGGGCAAGTGGCTCTGCCTTGGCAGGGCAGGCCTGCATTGTCAGGGTGTGTGGGCCTGCAGACAGAGGTGTATGTCAGCTGCAACACCCTGGTGCAACTGAATATCTCAAACAGCCACACAGGGGATCTGCCCCATCTTCTAACACCTGAAACAATTGTGTGCTGCCACACCTGGGGCTGACCCCACACATTTGTCTTCCTGAGAGAGCCAATAACAGCTGCACAGTGCAGAGAGTTGCATTGGAGGCCTAAAGCGAATGTGAGTGCCTGAGCCTGGCAACCAGCCACACTGAGGTCCTGACTCCGTTAACAGCATAACAGCAGTAGTTGTGTGCTATTAGATCTCACAGACAAATATGCCAGAGTTTGCTCAACACAAAAAGGGACTATAGCAACCACAAATGATTCAGCCTTACAATCAGCCAGCCATGTGACCAGCTTAGCCTACTCCAGTCCCTGAAGCAAGAGAAACCCCAACACAACAGAAGGGAACATTTACCCCATGTAGGAGACATGCCTGGAACATTTGGAACAGGTGATGAGAGGGAATCACACTGCTGGACCCCATAAGGAATCCCCTATATAAGCCCACATTTCTAAGATTGGGAGATGTAGCTGGTCTACCTAATGCATAGATATAAACGCAAAGAAGTAGGCAAAATGAGGAGACAAAAGAATATATTCCAAATAAGAAAACAGGACAAATCCTCAGAAAAAATAACTAAATGAAACAGGGATAAGCAATTTACCAGGTAAAGAGTACAAAATATAGTCATAAAGATGCTTACTGATCTTGAGAGAAGAATAGATGAACATGGTAAGAATTTCAACAAAGAATTGGAAAATTTAAATAAAAACCAATCAGAACTGAAAAATAAAATAATAGAAATGAAAAACTCACTAGAGAGAAACAAGAGCACAGAAGATAATACAGAAGGATGGGTCAACAAGTAGGCAAAAGACTAGAGGAAATCACCCAAGCTGAACAGAAAAAAGAATTAAGAAGAATGAGGAGAGTCTAAGGGACCTCTGGGAAAACATCAATATTATAGGTGTCCCGGAAAGAGAAGAGAGGGACAAGGGGGCAGAGACTATACTTAAAGAAATAATAGCTGAAAATTTTCCTAACCTAAGGAAGGAAACAGACATCCAGGTACAGGGAGCACAGAGAGCACCAAACAAGATAAACCTAAGATGCCCACACCAAGACACGCTATAATTAACATGTCAAGAATTAAAGAATTAAAGATAAAGAGAGAATCCTAAAAGCTGCAAAGAGAAAGGCAACAAGTTACATACAAAGGAAACACCATAAGGCTATCATCTGACTTCTCAGCAGCAACCTTACAGGCTAAAAGGGAGTGGCACAATACATTTAAAGTGCTGAATGGAACAAACCTACAGCCAAGAATACTCTATCTGGCAAGGTTATCATTCAGAATGGAAGGAGACACAAAGAGTTTTCCAGACAAAAAAAAACTACAGGATTTTATCACCACTAAACTAGCCTTACAAGAAATGTTAAAGGGACTTATTTAAGTGGAAGAAAAAAGATCACAATTAGGAATAAGAAAATTATCAAAAAAATCACTGGTAAAAGCAAATATAGAGTAAAGGTAGTGGATCAACCACTTATAAAGCTAATATGAAGGTCAAAAGACAAAAGTACTGGGCTGGCCCAGTGGCACAAGTGGTTAAGTGCACGTGGTGCACTGCAGCAGCCTGGAGTTCGCTGGTTTGGATCCCGGGCATGCACTCATGCACCACTTGTCAAGTCATGCTGTGGCGGCATCCCATATAAAGTGGAGGAAGATGGGCATTGATGTTAGCCCGGGGCCAGTCTTCTTCAGCAAAAAGGGGAGGATTGGCAGATGTTAGCTCAGGGCCAGTCTTCCTAACACACACACACAAAAAGACAAAAGTACTAAAAATATATACCTTTATGATAAGAGGTTAAGGGATACACACACACAAAAATAGCTTAAATATGATATCAAAAACATAAAATGTGGCAGGGGAGGAAAAGTGTTGCACTTTTAGTAAGAGGTCAAACTTAAGAGACAATCAACTTAACATAGATTGCTATTTACACAAATTTTTATATCTGAACCTCATGATAATCACAAGCCAGATACCTCTAATAAATATGCAAAAAAAGAAAGAGAAAGGAACTCAAGCATAATGCAAAGGAAGCCATCAAATCACAAGGGAAGAGAGCAAGAGAAGGAAAAGAGAACAGAGAATAGCTACAAAAATACCCAGAAAAAAGTAACCAATTGGCAGTAAGTACATAATTATCAATAGCTACTTTAAATGTAAATGGACTAAATGCTCCAATCAAAAGATGTGCGGTGGCTGAATGGATGAAAGAACAAGACCCATATATATGTTGCATACAAGAGATACACTTCAGACCTAAAGACACTCACAAACTGAAAGTGATGGGGCTGAAAAAGATACTCTATGAAAGTGTAAACAAAAAGTAAGCTGGGATAGCAATACTCATATCAGACAAAATGGACTTGAAAACAAAATCTGTGACAAGACACAAAGAAGAACCCTATATAATAATAAAGAGAAAAATCCATCAAAAGGACGTAACACTTTTAGATATCCATACACTTAAAATAAAAGCACTGAAATATGTAAATCAATTACTAACAAATATAAAAGGAGAAATAGACAATAACACAATAATAGTAGGGCACTTTAACACTCCATTTCATCAATGGATAGATGATCCAAACAGAAGATCAATAAGGAAACGTTGACCTTAAATGACACCTTAGACCAGGTGGACTGAGTAGACATATATAGAACATTCCACCCCCAAACCACAGAATATAAATTCTTTTCAAATGAACATGGATCATTCTCCAAGATACATCACAAATTAGGCCACAAAACAAGTCTCACTAAATTTAAGAAGATTAAAATAATACCAAGCATCTTTTCTGAAAACAATGGTATGAAACTAGAAATGAACTACAAGAAGAAAGCTGGAAAAGTCAGAAAGATGTGGATGCTAAGTGAAACGCTACCGAACAACTATTGGGTCAATGAAGAAATCAAAGGAGAAATTTTTAAAAATATCTGGAGACAAGGAAAAATGACAATATGACATGCCAAAATTTACAGAATACAGCAAAAGTGGTACTAAGAGGGAAGTTGATAGTAATATTGGTCTAGCTCAAAAAACAAGAAAAATCACAAATAAACAGTCTAACTATACATCTAAAGTAACTAGAAAAAGAGGAACAAAAAAAACCCCCAAATGAGTAGAGAGAAGGAAATGAAAATCAGAGAAGAAATAAATGAAATAGAGGCTAAAAAAATAGAAAAAAATCAATGAAACTAATGGGTGGTTCTTTGATAAGATACACAAAATTGACAAACCTTTAGCTAGACTCACCATGAAAAAAAGAGAGAAGGCTTAAATAAATAAAATAGGAAATGAAAGAGGAGAAATTACAATGGACACCACAGAAATACAAAGGATTATAATAGAATACTACAAAAAACTATATGCCAACAAATCGGATAATCTAGAAGAAACGTATAATTTTTAGAATTACACATCCTTTCCAAAGTGAATCAAGAAGAAATAGAGAATCTGAATAGATCAATCACTAGTAAGAAGATTGAAGCAGTAATCAAAAATCTCCCAAAAAACAAGAGTCCAGGACCAGATGACTTCCCTGATGAATTCTTCCAATCATTCAAAGACTTACTACTTAACCTTCTCAAACTCTTCCAAAAATTTGAAGAGTAAGGGATGCTTCCTAACTCATTCTTTGAGGCCAAAATTACTGTGACACCAAAACCAGACAACAACAACACAAAAATGAAAATTAAGAACCAATATCAGTGATGAACATAGATGTAAAAATCCTCCACGACATACTAGCAAATTGAATACAACAATACATTAAAAACATCATACAACATGATCAAGTGGGATTTATTCCATGGATGCAGGGATGGTTCAACATCCACAAATCAATCAATGTGGTACACCACATTAACAAATTGAGCAATAAAAATCACATGATCATCTCAATAGATACAGAGAAAGTATTTGATAAGATACAGCCTCCATTTATTATACAAACTCTGAATAAAATGGATATAGAAGGAAAGTACTTCTATACGGCCAAATACAGCAAACCCATAGCTAACATCATATTCAGTGGTGAAAAACTGAAAGCTAGCCCTCTAAGAATAGGAACAAGACAAGGATGCCTACTCTCACCTCTCTTCTTTAGCATAGTACTAGAAGTACTAGCCAGAAAAATCAGGCAAGGAAAAGGAAAAAAAATGTTCCAAATCAGAAAAGAAGAAGTGACGCTGTCACTATTTGCAGATGACATGATTTTACATATAGAATACCTTAAAGAATCCACCAAAAAACTACTAGAAATAATAAATCAATAAGTACAGTTGCAGGATACAAAACCAATAAAGAATAATTAGTTGTGTTTCTATACACTACCAACAAAATAGCAGAAAGAAAATTCAAGAAAACAATGCCATTTACAATTGTAACAAAAAGAATAAAATACCAGGAATAAATTTAACCAAAGACGTGGAAGACCTGTACACTGAAAATTTTCAAACATTGTTGAAAGAAATTGAAGAATACACAAAGAATTGGAAAGATATTCCATGCTGATTGTTTGGAAGAATTCACATAGTTAAAATGTCCATATTTCCTAAAGCAATATAAAGATTCAGTGCATTCCTTATTAAAGCCCAATGATATTTTTCATGGAAATAGAACAAAGAATCCTAAAATTTATATGGAAAAACAAAAGATCCCACATAGCTAAAGAACAAAGCTGGAGGTATCACACTCCCCGATTTCAAAGTATACCAAAACACTATAGTAATCAAAATAGCGTGGTACTGTCACAAAGACAGATGCAGAGATCAATGGAACAGAATTGAGAGCCTGGAAATAAACCCACACATCTATGGAGAGCTAATTTTCAACAAGGAAGCCAAGAACATACAATGGAGAAAAGAATGTCTCTTCAATAATTGGTGATGGAAAACTGGACAGCCACTTGCAAAGGAATGAAAGTAGACCATTATCTTACACAATACACAGAAATTAACTCAAAATGGATGAAAATCTTGAATGTAGGACCTGAAACCATAGGTCTAGAAGGAAACATAGGCAGTAATCTCTTTGACATTGGTCTTAGCAGTATCTTTTTGAATACCACAACTTACCAGGCAAGGGAAACAAAAGAAAACATAAACAAATAGGGCTACATCAAACTAAAAAGATTCTGCACAACAAAGGAAACCATAAAACCTGTCTTAAAAAGAAAAGCAACACAACAATTTGGAGAAGATATTTGCAAATCATATATCTGGTAAGAGGTTGATATATAAAATATATAAAGAACTCGTACAACTCAACAACCAAAAAGCAAACAACCCAATTAAAAAATAGACAAAGGAAAATAAACAAATGGGACTACATCAAACTAAAAAGCTTCTACACAGCAAAGGAAACCATCAACAAAATGAAAAGACAACCTAACAACTGGGAGAAGACATTTTCAAACCATACATCTAGTAAGGGCTTAATCTCCAAAATATATAAAGAACTCATGCATCTCAACAACAAAAAAATGAACAACCCAATTAAAAAATGGGCAAAAGACCTGAACAGATATTTCTCCAAAGAAGATATAGAGGTGGCCAACAGGTACATGAAAAAGATGTTCAACATCATTAACTATCAGGGAAAGGCAAATCAAAACTACGAGATATCACCTCACACCCAACAGAATGTCTATAATTAACAAGACAGGAAACACCAAGTGTTGGAGGGGCTGTGGAGAGAAGGGAACTCTCATGCACTGCTGGTGGGAGTGCAAACTGGTTCAGCCACTGTGGAGAACAGTGTGGAGATTCCTCAAAAAATTAAGGATGGCACTACCATATGATCTAGCTATTCCCCTGCTGGGTATTTATCCAAAGAACTTGAAAACACCAATGTGTAAAGATACATGCACCCCTGTGTTCATTGCATCATTATTCACAATAGCCAGGACTTGGAGGCAACTTAAGTGCCCACCAAGGGACGAATGGATAAAGAAGATGTGGTATATATACACAAGGGAATACTACTCAGCCATAAGAAATGATGAAATCCAGCCATTTTTGACAACGTGGATGGACATTGAGTGTATTATGCAAAGTGAAATAAGTCAGAGGGAGAAGGTCAAATACCATAAGATCTCACTCATTAAGAAGTAGATAATAACAACAATAAACAAACACATAGAAACAGAGATTGGATTGGTGGTTACCAGAGGAGAAGGAGGGAGGTAGGAGGGTAAACGGGATAATTAGGCACATGTGTGTGGTGATGGATTGTAATTAGTATTTGGGTGGTGAACATGAGAACATGATGTAATCCATGCAGAAATACAAGTATAATAATGTACTTCTGAAATTTATACAATATTATAAACCAATGTTACTGCAATAAACAAAAATTTAAAAAAAAAGAAAAAAAAAGTGAAGTTACAAACAAAATTACAATAAAAAAAGAATGAAAGGGCAGAAATATAGTCTTCTCTTACTGTACAAATTAAAATGTATACAATTCAATTTGATTGCGTGGACTCTGTAGAGGCATCCAAGCTTAGCTAAAATATTCCATACAAAGACCAGAAATCATATAATGCCTGTAATAATGTAACTTTTACTCTGACAACCATAGGATATACTTTCTTGATTATTAAAGATGTTCAGGAGCCCAGAAATAAACCCAAGCATATATGGTCAATTAATTTACAACAAATGGGCCGAGAATATATAACTGGGAAAGGACAGACTCTTCAATAAATGATGGTGGGAAAACTGGACAGCCACACGCAAAAGAATGAAACTAGACTACTATATTATACCACATACAAAAATTAACTCAAAATGGATCAAAGGCTTGAATGTAAGACCTGAAACCATAAAAGTCCTAGAAGAACCCATAGGTAGTAAGCTCCCTGACATCAGTCTTGGCAATGATTTTTTGGATCTGACTCCAAAAAAAAAGGCAACAAAAGCAAAAATAAATAAGTGAGACTACATCAAATTAAAAAGCTTCTGCACAGCAAAGGAAAGCATCAACAAAATGAAAAGGCAACGTACTGAATGGGAGAAAATATTTGCAAATCATATACCTGCTAAGGGGTTAATATCCAAAATATATAAAGAACTCATAGAACTCAATAGCAAAAAAAAAAACTGATTAAAAAATGGACAGAGGATCCAAATAGACATTTTTCCAAACAAGATACACAAAGATATACAAATGGCCGACAAGTACATGAAAAGATGCTCAACATCACTAGTCATCAGGGAAATGGAAACCAAAACCACAATGAGATATCATCTCACATTGGTCAGAATGTCTACTATCAAAAAGATAAGAAATAACAAGTGTTGGTGAGGAGGTGGAGAAAAGGGCAGCCTTGTGCATTGTTGGTGGGAATGCAAATTGGTGCAGCCACTATGGAAAACAGTATGGAGTTTCCCCAAAGAATTAAAAATAGAACTACCATATGATTCAGAAATTCTACTTCTGGGTATTTATTCAAAAAAAACTAAAACACTAACTCAAAAGGATATATGCATCCCCCTGTTCACTGCAGCATTATTTACAATAGCCAAGATATGGAAACAACCTAAATGTCCACTGATGGATGAATGGATAAAGGAGATGTGGTATACACACACTCACCTATATATATACACACACACATACATATATATATATACATAAATATATATACATACATACACAATGAAATACTATGCAGTCATAAAAATGAATGAAATCTTGCCATTTTCAACAACATGGAGGGATCTTGAAAGCATTATGCTAAGTGAAATAAGAAGACAAAGACAAATACCATATGATCTCACGTGTATGTGGAATTAAAAAAAAAAAAAAACAAGCTCATAGATTGAGAGAACATATTGGTGTTTGCCAGAGACAGGGGATGGGAAACAGGCAAAATGAATAAAGGGGATCTCAAGGTACAAACTTCTGGTTATGAAATAAGTCATGGGGATGTAACGTACAGCATGGTGACTATAGTTAATAATACTGTACTGCATATTTGAAAATTGCTAAAAGAGTAAATCTTAAAAGTCCTCATCACATTAAAAAAAATTTTTGTTCCTATGTATGGTGACAGATGTTAACTAGACTTATTGTAGTGATCATTTCACAATATGTACAAATATTGAATCATTATGTTGTACATCTGAAATTAATATAATGTTATATGTGAATTATACCTCAATTTAAAAATGTTTTAATTAAAAAAATGGGCAAAGGATCTAAACAGACATTTTTCTAAAGAAGATATAGGGATGGCCAACACACACATGAAAAATGTTCAACATCACTAATTATGAGGGAAATGCAAATCAAAACTACAATGCAATATCACCCCACGTCTATCAGAATGGCTATAATTAACATGGCAAGAAATAAGTGTTGGAGAGGATATGGAGAAAAGAGAGCTTTCATACACTGCTGCTGGGAATGTAAACTGGTGCAGACAATATGTAAAACAATATGGAGATCAAAAAAGTAAGAATAGAACTACCATATTATCCAGCTATTCCACTTCTTGGTATATATCCAAAGAACTTGAAAACACTAAGTCAAAAAGATATTTGCACCCTTCTGTTCCTTTCAGCATTATTCGCATTAGCCAAGACGTGGAAGCAACCTAAGTGCCCATCAATGGAAAAATGGATAAAGACGATGTGGTTTATATAGACAATAGAAGATTAGCCATAAAAAAGATGAAATCTTACCATTTGCAGTAACATGAATGGAACTTGACGGTAATTATGTGAAGGGAAATAAGTCAGACAAAATTAAATACTGTATGATTTCACTTATAAGTGGAAGGTAAAAACAAAAACAATAATAAACAAGCACATAGATACTGAGTTTAGATGGGTGGTTACCAGAGGGGAAGGGGGGAGGGAAGAGGGCAAAAGAGGCAATGGAGCACATGTGTACAGTGACAGATAGAAAATATTCTTTGGGTGGTGAACATGATGTCGTCCACCCAGAAATCAAAATATAATCATGTACATCTGAATTTTTTTTTTTTTTTGTGAGGAGGACCAGCCCTGAGCCAACATCTGCCAATCCTCCCCTTTTTTGCTGAGGAAGACTGGCCCTGGGCTATCATCCGTGCCCATCTTCCTCTACTTTACATGGGACGCCGCCACAGCATGGCTTGACAAGCAGTGCGTTGGTGCGCGCCCGGGATCCGAACCGGCGAACCCCGGGCCGCCGCAGCGGAGCGCGCGCACTCAACCACTTGTGCCACCGGGCCGGCCCCTACATCTGAATTTTATATAATGTTATAAACCAATGTTACTTCAATAAAAAAGAGGTTCTAAAAGAATAAAATGCCTAGGAATAAGTTTAATCAAGGAGGTGAAAGACTTGTGCAAAAAAAACTACATGATATTGTTGAAAGAAATTTAAGAACATATAAATAAATGGAAAGGTACACCAGGTTCATATATAGGAAAGCAATACTGTTGATATAGCAATACTATCCAAAATGATATACAAATTCAATGCAATTCTGATCAAATTTTGAACATCCTTTTTTGCAGAAATGGTAAAGCTGATCTTCAAATTCTTATGTACTCACAAGAGGTCCTGAATTGCCTAAATTTTCTTTAAAAGAGAATGAGTTTGAAGGACACACACCTCCTGATTTCAAAAGTTACTACAAAGCTACAGTAGTCAAAACAGTGTGGTACTGGCATAAAGATGGATGTATAGACGAAGGGAATACAATGAAAGTCCAGAAATAAACCTACAAATCTATGGTCAATTGATTTTTGATAAGGGTGCCTAGTCTATTCCATGGAGAGAGAATAGTCTCTTCAATAGATGGTGCTTGGACAACTGCATTTCCACATGCAAAAGAATGAAATAGCCTTACCTCACACCATAAACATAAATAACTCAAAATAACCAACCTAAATATAAGATTTTGTGTGTGCCCCAGAAAGTTCTCGGAAAGCAGAAGCCACCAGTTACTCCCTGTTGGCTGACCTTGAAGCCTACTTCGAACAGAAAGTGAAATGTAAAGCTGTCCTTATAAACTTCCTGAAGTTCAAAGGTGTGCCTCTTCACACAAATAACTGTTCAAATGACTTAAGACTTACAAGAAAATCATTGAAGAAAATAATCTGACCAATCATCAGCTAACCACTAAGGTATACTGGTCCAGGTATGACTCACAAAGAATCTAGCTTAAATATAAAAACAAGACGTTAAAAGGCAAAAAGCAACCAGAGATCTCATGGCCTTGTAATTCAGGGGTTACATAATCTACATAATTAGTCCAAGCAGGTGACAAAAATGCAGCAATAAGAAAAAATAAACAACTTTGGTGGAAATGGAATATGATATCAAACTTTTTACAAGAGATTATCTAAAATGTCCAGCTTTAAATAAAAAAAAATTGTGTGACATGCAAAGGAATAGAAAAGTATGTCACATATACAGGAAACAGCAGTAAATTGAAGCTATCCCTGAAGGTACCCTGATTTTGGACTTACTATACTAATACTTAAATTAGCTATTATGAATATTGTGGGAGATCGAGATTTGGCCACCCTGAAATCTATCTCTTTACCTTGATTGTTTTCTCTGAGGACATTTGACCTCCCCCACTAACTGCCTAAAGAATTTAACATAGTAACTCCTTCCTGGAACAGATCTTCTATCTGATGG